>CM022768.1:26997764-27505264 GCA_012411365.1 Ameiurus melas | reverse complement strand
GTGACATCTACTACAGGTGCAGGTGTAGTGGAAGGTATACTCTCTAGTTCCTGATTGTCCTCACTTGTGGAACTTGTGTCTGTGTCCCTAACCCCACAATTGGTGTTCTTCGGGGGTTTTGGTCTAGTGGGGCTAGCCAGGACCTCTGTGCTGTAAGGCTCATATGGGCCCTTGTCAGACCTAAAACTGGAAGTATGTTCTCTCCTGCAGCAGCAAAAAAAATTTAAGATTAAATATAAATAGATTTTAATTTTAATATATTAATTGAATTTTAATAAGGGCCCCAATCACATGTGCTAGACTGCATGATTACCAATTAACCTAAAATATAGTCATTCACCAACAACAAAAAATAAAATATTTGCCTTAAAGTAAAACACATATACATTCCCTTTACCTCAGAGTACCTCGAGAACTGTAACTCATGTAGCGCTCAGAGAAGCTAGTTCTCAGTGATCTGGGAGACAGTGCATCTTTTAGTGACCTTCTCTTCAATGTTCCACTGTCAAAATAAATAAGAAATTTGTATGAGACACCTCAGGAAATGTAACAATTCACATACTAATACTTAAATTCACTTCTGAAATGTACCCTGACATGCTATATGAAAATGTTGAAGCGGCTAAAATAATTCTAATATACAGCATAACCATTTTTGAGTATGGTTCAGAACAGAAATCAACACACCGACAGAAATTCTTAACCACAAAGCTCTTGTCAGGATGCTGGGTTTTTAGAGTCATCATGATATTCTGTAAATCCTTGTTATTCTAGAAGAAACAGTTTAAAAATGAATAAATAAATAAATATTGTATTCCCACAGTGGCTATAGTCACACACTATTAAAATATTTTGAAATTTGAACAAAGAACTTACTGATAAAAACAACTTACCTGAGACATTTCCTTATAGAAGATATCTCTCAAGTTTGAGATAGCTTGGAAGACAGATACATAGCATCCAATGCGACTGTGAGAAAGGAATTACAGTGGAACTGTTGTTTATAAAGATTTATACACACATTATTTTCTATAAAAATGACATTTAAAAAAATAATAAAAAATACATAAGTATGACTATTGGTGGTGTCACATCTCACCTATCATAGAGAATAGGCAGCTCCTCTTTCAGTTCCCTGTTCATGTCCTCAAATATGGTCTTGGTCATTTTCATCTCTTCCTCAGCCTGTAAGAAAAGAAAAGAAAAAGAAAAAAAAAAAATATATATATATATATATATATATATATATATATATATATATATATATATATATATATATATATATATATATATATATATATATTCCAGGATTTAATTAACACATAAAAAATATGAAAAATATCAACATCAATAACTTTAGTAACAGACTACTTGAAAATCAGGTTGTTAGGATTAATCACAAAGCTTAAGTATGAATTCTCTGAAATTGTATGAAATGTTGTGAAAGCCACTTAGCTGAAGGTGGTCATGTTTTTGAAGTAACCCAATAAAAATTAAAATCCAGTTTAGCAGAACAGTTCAGTACACCAGATCTCAGCTCAATCAGATTTTGGTTCCAGAGAAACAGCTATTCTAACTCCGTGCCCTGTCAACAATACATACCGCCAACTTTGCAAACTTCCTCAACAGATTGGTCTGAAGATGCCTTTCAGGTTTTGTGTGGATCCCAGTTACAGCTGGTTACAGCTAGTAAATCAAGCTCCGCCTACTTGATTTGCAAACTACATGACCTTCACATGCCAAACTCAACAATTTTGATACAGTCCCCTCGGAAAATATTAGGCCAATACTTTAGTTTTTGCTATACACTGAAAACATTTTGGGTTGGGATCAAAAGAGTTTTTGTGCAAAATGTGGCAGCTAGATTATTTAAAGCATGAACATGTTACTCCTGTCCTCACCTCTTTACACCGGTTGTCATCAATTTCCACACTGATTTTAAAATTTTACTATTCGTTCTTAAAGCTTTGCTTGGACATGCTCCTGGGTACATGCGATGTGCTTACCCGGTATACCGCCTCAAGAGCTCATAGATCTTGGAGTCAACTACTCCTTTCAGTCCCTTGTTCACCTTTTAACTCCAAACGTGACTGGGTTTTCTCAGTAGCTGCCCCCAGGCTCTGGAATAATCTCCGTTTTCATAATAGATCTTCCCCCTCTATTGCTATGTTCAAATCTTCTTTGAAGACCCACTTTTATTATTTATCTTTTAGTTCAGTATGAGGGTGTAGAATCTTCATTTGTCCACCAGTATTTAGTATTGTTAAATGTTTGTTTATAAATCTACTTGTACAGCACTTTGGGTTCAACTTCTGTTTTTAAATGTGCTTTATAAATTAAACCATTTAAACCAAATTAAACCAATTTGCTCTGTGTAACAACCAGGCCAAACTAAGAGCATCTGAAAGGAAATGGCGCAAATCAACCAACCCAATTGACCTAACCAATTACCAGACACTTCTCTCCTCTTTTTCCCAATAGCATCTCCATTGCTAAAGCCACATACTTCCAAGATAAGATTGGTAGTTCTCCCAACACCCGCGTTCTTTTCAAAACCTTTTCCTCTCTTCTCTGTCCCCCTCCTCTCCCTTCCCCTATCTCTCTCACTGCAGATGACTTTGCCATTTTCTTTTCCAACAAGGTTACATCAATCAGGAACCAGTTCACAACCCCAGACATGCATAAACCGACTCATTCGCCATGTAACTCCCAACTGACTTCCTTCTCTCCCCTCTCAGAGACTGATGTCTCTTAACTCCTCCTCTCTAGCCATCCCACAACCTGTCCTCTTGACCCTATCCCTTCTCACCTTCTTCAGTCCATCTCTCCCAAACTATTACCTGCACTCACACACATCTTTAACACATCGCTCTCTACTGGCACATACCCTAACTCATTTAAGCAACCCCGGGTTACCCCACTGCTAAAAAACATCACTCAACCCTGCTATAGTTGACAACTACAGACATGTTTCCCTCCTCCCTTTTCTTTCCAAAACTCTTGAAAGAGACGTTTTTAATCAACTCTCCAATGTTCTCACACAGAACAACCTCCTGGAAACCAAGCAGTCTGGCTTCAAGAGCAACCACTCCACGGAGACTGCTTTGCTTTCTGTCACTGAAGCCTTACGACTAGCAAGAGCAACCTCTAGATCATCTGTCCTCATGCTACTTGACCTCTCTGCTGCTTTCGACACTGTGAACCATCAGGCGTTCCACAGGGGTCAGTTCTGGGTCCACTACTCTTTTCTATCTACACTAAATCTCTAGGGCAGGTGATTAGGTCCCAAGGCTTCTCATATCATTGCTATACTGATGACACCCAGCTCCATTTGTCCTTCCAGCCTGACGATCTATCCGTCTCTGCACACATCTCTGCAACACCATCTTAAGCTTAACCTGGCAAAATCTGAGCTTCTCGTCATCCCAGCCTGTCCCTCAATCAACCACAACCTCACTGTACAGCTCAGCTCACTCACACTCATGCCAACCAGGATGGCCAGGAACCTTGGGGTGGTTCTTGATGACGACTTGACCTTTAAAGACCATATCTCTGCAGCTGCAAGGTTGTGTAGGTTCATCCTGTACAACATCAAGAAAATCCGACCCTACATCACTGAACAGGCTACACAGATACTAGTCCAGGCTCTTGTTATCTCTAAACTGGACTACTGCAACTCACTGCTTTCAGGCCTCCCAGCCAGCTCCATCAAACCTCTTCAGATGATTCAGAATGCTGCAGCACGCCTCGTCTTCAACCAGGCCAAGACAACCCATGTCACACCCCTCTTCATCTTCCTCCACTGGCTTCTTGTAGCTGCCCGCATCAAGTTCAAAGCCTTGATGCTCACCTACAAGACCTTGTCAGTAACAGCACCCTCCTACCTCAACTCTCTCCTGAAGGCCTACATTCCCTTTCGCAATCTGCGATCGATTAGCGACCGACGTTTAGTAGTTCCCACTCAGTGTGGCGCAAGGTCTCTTTCCAGAACCTTCACGCTAACTGTTCCTCAATGGTGGAATGCACTTCCAATCTCAATCTGGACAGCAGAATCTCTCACCATCTTCATAAAACAGCTAAAGACCCACCTCTTCCGTGAACACCTAACCAACTCATAATAAAAAAAAAATAATTGCACTTACAACACTACTCTTTGCTTCCTCTGGAACTCAATTAATGGCTCTTGTATGGTAACACTTCTTGTATTGTTCTCTGCTTATATATCGCTTTGCTTGTATTTTTCTCATTTGTAAGTCGCTTTGGATAAAAGCATCTGCTAAATGAATAAATGTAAAGCAAGCTAAAAGATGAATATGAGACAATAAATCAGAATTTCAGCTTACATTTCCAAATATTTACATCTAGAGGCAGTAAACAACTTAGAATGTCACCTTTGGCACCAACCTACCCAATATTTAGGTGGGCAAAAGTATTGCAACAGTCTTAAAGTAAAATTACACTTAGTATTTGGTTGCATATCCCTTGCTTGTAAGAACTGCATTAAGTAGGCAACCCACTGACATCACCAAACCGTTGCGTTTCTCTTTTGTGATGCTTTGCCAGGTGTGTTTTTGAGGGGTTTTCCCTTCAGTCTCCACTTCAGGAGGTGAAATGCATGATTGATTGGGTTCGCTGACTGATTTGGCCAGTCTAAAATTTTTCTATTTTTGCCCCCGGGAGTTGTAAATTCCAATCTGGCCTTCCGAGTCTTACTGCTGATGAATGGTTTGTACCTTGTGGTATGGTATCTCTCTGCTTTCAAAGTCTTCTTTAAATGGTGGATCTTAATACCTTCACCCCTGCACTGTGGAGGTTGTTGGTGATTTTTGCTGTTTGTCTCAGACTTTTGCTTTTTGCAATCAACTGCTGCTGTTTTTCTTGGCAAACCTGTTTGATTGATTTCCCCTATTTTCTCAGCATCAAAATGGCTTGCTTTTTGGCAAGCCAGCTCTATGGTCTTCATGTTGTTTTATACTTTTTTAACAACAAATGCAGTCTTCACAGGCAAAACGCAGGGCTCAAACCAAGAGTAGACATTTAGAGCTATTAAACAATTAGTCTAATAAGGCACATCTGAGCAACAAGAAACACATGTCACATGTATTTTTGATCACCTGAAAAATACAGTGTATAGCATAAAAAAGAATTGGCCTCGTGCCAATAATTTCTAGTCCTGTACATGACTTAGATTTGTGTGAAACCATGAAAGCAATCATGAGTTAGAGCTGTGTGTACATTAGTCTCCACCTTCTTAGAATTGATTGCAGTATGATGGCCACATTATTTATATACATCAACATGTTTTTGATAATTAGATTCACACACCCCTGAGTATTTTGAAATCAAGATTGTGAACATAGACCAAAAGTCCTTCAACCAGTTTGCAAAAGTAGGTTTTGCATATTATACAAATGATCACAAATTTAAAGATAGTGGAGCAAACACATTAAACTAAAAAAAGAATTTTCCCTGTAGAACTTATTTTCCCAGATGTATGCTTGTTTTCCATGTCCCCAGAGCCAGCCTCTGCCGCCCAAGTCTGGTCCGTCGAGGCCTCTGACCTGTGCCACTGTCACCCATGTAACAGCACACCCGACCCCCACGGTTCACCCCATGAGTGGTGGGCCCATAGGATGGAGAGGGGGGTGCCATATTGCTTTTTCGAGCTTTGCCCGGCTGGGCTCCGTGGCAAACCCAGCCACCAGGCGCTCACAGTCGGGCCCTCCCTCTGGGCCTGGCTCCAGACAGGTGCCCCGGGCTTCCTCCGGGCAGGGTAACTCCTCCTCTCTTTTACGTCACCTCTCTGTGGGGGAAGGAACTGGAACTTGTGCGGGAGGTGGATCGCTATCGGCTAGATCTGGTGGGGCTTACATCTACGCACAGTCTCGGGTCTGGAACTGTACTCCTGGATAGGGGATGGACTCTATTTTACTCTGGAGTTGACCATGGTGCGAGACGCCGGGCGGGTGTGGGGATACTCACAAGTCCCCGGCTGAGCGCCATTACGTTGGAGTTTACACCGGTGGACGAGAGGATCGCCTCCTTATGCCTAAGGGAGGTGGGGCGACGACTCTGACTGTTGTATGTGCATATGCACCGAACACCAGTTCAGAGTACTCAGCCTTCTTGGAGACCCTGAATAGAGTCCTGTATGGGGCACTAGTAGGGGACTCCATATTTCTGCTGGGTGACTTCAACGTGCACGTGGGAAATGATGGAGATACCTGGAGAGGCATGATTGGGAGGGGACACTGTTGACCTTAACTGAGGAAATAATTGCATGGTGGAAGGAACACTTTGAGGAACTCCTGAATCCGACTAACACACCCTCTATGGTAGAGGCAGAGGTGGAGGCTGATGGGGGATCCTCGCCAATTTCCATGGTGGAGGTTGCTGAGGTGGTCAATGAACTACACAGTGGCAAAGCCCCGGGGATTGATGAGATCCGTCCAGAAATGCTGACAGCTCTGGGTGTGGAGGGGATGTCTTGGATGACACGCCTCTTTAATATTGCGTGGAAGTTGGGGACAGTGTCCAAGGAGTGGCAGACCGGGGTGGTGATTCCCTTGTTTAAAAAAGGGGACCAGAGAGTGTGCGTCAATTATAGGGGTATCACACTTCTCAGCCTCCCTGGTAAAGTCTACTCCAAGGTACTGGAATGGAGGGTTCGGCTGATAGTCAAACCTCAGATTGAGGAGGAACAATGCGGATTCCGTCCTGGTCGTGGAACAATGGACCAGCTCTTTACTCTCGCAAGGATCTTGGAGGAGGCCTAGGAGTATGCCCATCCAGTCTACATGTGTTTTGTGGATCTGGAGAAGCCGTATGACTGTGTCCCCAGGGGTCTACTGTGGGAGGTGCTGAGGGAGTATGGGGTGAAGGGTTCCCTTCTTAGGGCTATCCAATCACTGTATGCCCAAAGCGAGAGTTGTGTCCGTATGCTCGGCAAGAAGTCAGACTTGTTCCAGGTAAGACTTGGTCTCCGCCAGGGCTGCGCTTTGTCAACAATCCTGTTTGTGATATTCATGGACAGGATATTGAGGCGTAGTTGTGGTGGGGAGGGGTTGCGGTTTGGTGACCTGAGGATCTCATCGCTGCTTTTTGCGGATGATGTGGTCCTAATGGCATCATCGGTCCGTGACCTCCAGCACTTGCTGGATCGTTTGCAGCCGAGTGCGAAGCGGCTGGGATGAGGATTAGCACCCCCAAATCTGAAGCCATGGCTCTCAGCAGGAAACCGATGGAGTGCCTACTCCGGGTAGGGAATGAGAACATAACCCAAGTGAAGGAGTTCAAGTGCCTCGGGGTCTTGTTCACGAGTGAGGGGACATTGGAGCGGGAGATTGGCCAGAGAATTGGAGCAGCGGGAGCGGTGTTGCAATCGCTTCACCACACCGTTGTGACAAAAAGAGAGTTGATTCGGAAGGCAAAACTCTCTATCTACCAGGCAATTTTCGTTCCTACACTCACCTATGGTCATGAAGGTTGGGTAGTGACCGAAAGAACTAGATTGCGGGTACAAGCGGCCGAAATGGGTTTTCTCAGGAGGGTGGCTGGCCTCTCCCTTAGAGATAGGGTGAGAAGCTCGGCTATCCAAGAGGAATTCAGAGTAGAGCCGCTGCTTCTTTGCATTGAAAGGAGCCAGTTGAGGTGGTTCGGGCACCTGGTAAGGATGCCCCCTGGGCGCCTCCCTAGGGAGGTGTTCCAGGCACGTCCAGCTGGGAGGAGACCTCGGGGAAGACCCAGGACTAGGTGGAGAGATTATATTTCCACACTGGCCTGGGAACGCCTTGGGATCCCCGAGTCAGAGCTGGTTAATGTGGCTCAGGAAAGGGAAGTTTGGGGTCTCTTGCTGGAGCTGCTACCACCGCGACCCGATTACGGATAAGCGGTTGAAAATGGATGGATGGATGGATGGATGGATGGTATGCTTGTTTTTGTGTGCACACCATGAATAGTGTCCCCCAGAGGCCAAACTGAGTGCAATTACATCACATAGCTGGCATATCCTGTTTGACTTTCAGAGGTTATTGGTGTTAATCAATTCAGGTAAAATGTCCATAAACCTCATTCTACAGATGCACATAATTTTGGATAGCTTCACAGATTTTAGACAGAATGTCTAGATCAGGATCCATGTAAACCACAAAAAATTTGTGGGTTCAAACACAAGGTACCGTGTTCGAAGTTGTTTAACACATCTAGATGTAAATATTAGGAACATTTCCTCTGAATAGCAAACACGGTAAACAAAAAAAAAGTTGTAACCATTTGTTTAATCCAAAAATACTAAACTTACATCTGTCCTTTTGTGTAATTTGTACATTAATTAGAATTAAACACATTAAGTACATTAAATGTTTGCTATTAACTTTTAGTTTCTCCTCCAAACACATTATTTAGGAAAAATAAAGAAAGAGTAAATGAACCACTCTCATTGACTACAGACGAGACATCCATAACATCTACAGACGACTCCGTAACATCTACTGATGAAATATTATGGAAATGTCACCAAAACAAGCTAGAATATATTAGACCATTGGAGGTCAAAACAAGGGGGCATGTGATTGGCTGTGTTAATCTACAGCGCAGTGCTGGTTACACCTAGCCCAAAGCCTCACTTCATATTATTCTGTGTTTTTTTAATGATTGCCGGTGGTGTTTCCCAATAATGAACTCTTAATGAACCTTGTCTATCTTGAGGTCATCTCTCTTTTTGGCATTCTGTAGTGACTCAAGGTGGTGACGAGTAGAATCATAGTCCACAAGTTTTCTGCCTCGTTTGGCAATTCTTTCCTGAGGCACACAAAATGTACATAGACCATTGGCATGGAAGTTGAAAAGACATTGAAAAGTTAAATATACAGTCATGTGAAAAAATAAGTACAACCCATTGGAAATTATTGGCTTTTTTGACATATTTGGACAAGTAAACATTTGATCATCTTTGAAACACTGCCTAATATCTTTGTTAATCATGTATTCAACAGAAATATCAATAGATGCGATATTCTTCTGTGGAAAAAATAAGTGCACCCTTGGTCTCAGACCATAGTATTGCCCCCTTTAGCAGAAATAACTTTCTGCTTTCCAGGCTTGCTGGAAATTCTGACCATTCTTCAATGCAAGATTCTTTAGCTGCAAGATGTTTGAGGGTTTTCTTGCATGCACTGCCCATTTAAAATCACCCCCACAACATTTCAGTAGGATTAAAATCCAGGCTTTGACTATGCCATTCAATAACCCTTCATTTGTACTTTCTAACCATTCTTTTGTGGATTTGTTAGTGTGCTTAGGATCATTATCCTGTTGAAGGGTCCACTTTTGGTTCCACTTCAATGTTTGGACAGATGGCCTCACATTATCTTCAAGCTCTCTTTGATATGATGCAGAATTTATAGTTGAATCAATGAATTCAAGCTGTCCAGTCCCTGAATGAGCGAAGCAACCCCAAACCATAACATTTCCACCACTGTGCTTCACAATTGGTATGAGGTGCTTCTCCTGAACAGTTGTCTTCAGTCTGCACCAAACATGTCTGCTGTTACTGTGGGCAAACAACAACTTTCTTCAATTCATCTGTCCAGAGCACATTATTCCAAAAAGCCAGGTATGTGCACATGCTCATTGGCAAACTGTAGTCTTTGAAGGCTTTTTCCTGGTATGTCGCCCATGCAGGTCAAAAATGTGCAATCTTGCTGATTGTAGACGCATGCACTCTGATATCAACTTACTAGCAAATCCTGTGATGAAATTTTGGGGTTCTTGGAGACTTCCTTTTGAATCAGACGGTCTGCTCTTGGGCTGAATTTGCTGGAGGACCAGCACTGGCAGTCATTTGAAATCTGCATCATTTGTAGATTATTTTCCTTACAGTGGAATGATGCATTTCACATAATTTGGAGATCGAGATCTGTTGAAATCCCTTGCCAGACTCATCGGCATCCACAACCTTTTTTTCTGAAGGCCTTACAGAATTCTAGATCTTGGCATGATGACACCACACCACACACCACAATGACAAAGGGAACACCAGACAGTAGATATGAGAGGGGTATAAATAAGACAGGTTCCACCTGCACTCCCTAAGGAGGTTTTAATCACTCGCAATCTTGAACATCTAATTCAAATTTTATGGATTTGAAGGTGTGATAAACATAGGGCTGTACTTAATTAATTAATTTTCCCATGTGACTGATCTGTTTGTTGTTCATTTAAATTGTGAAAGTTAGCACAAAATGTCAATTTATGCGTCAATTGATAGAGTGTATCAGCGTTATTAATAGGCACTGTTTTAAAGAGGAGCAAATGTTTTTGCTTGTCCATATATGTCAAAAACCCCAACAATTTCCATGGGGTGTACTTATTTTTTTCACATGACATATACACACACATATACTTTGTGTGTCTGTGTAATTATAAAATATATATATATATATATATATATATATATATATATATATATATATATATATATATTATACACACACATACTTACCCTTATATCTGGGAACTGGCTCATGTAAGATTCTATTGTGAGCAATGCCTGGTCTCGCAGTTTTGCCTCATAATCATTCCATAACAAGTCTTCCCCCTTTTTGGAGAAAGGTACATATGAGATGTACATATGACTCTTGTTGGAAGGATAAGAGTTACATATTCTGTGTCAAAGAATTTGCTTGAGGATCACCTCTACAACAGCCCCAAGGTCCTCTGCCCCTTCCCAGTCAGGCTCATAAACATCGAACAGAGACTGAAAAAGACGACTGGATGCATCTCGCATCACTGTGGAACATACATTATATTTTCTTTCTACCCATAAGGATTCCATGTCAATTAATTATTTACGTGTCATGGGTGTTTCAACACTAACAAAGATGTTATGAATATCTTTTTGATTTAATAACGGAATTAAAATGATTAATTACAATAAGATTAATTATTTATTTTTGTTAATTTTCAAAACACATTACCTTAATTTAATAGAATGCATGATAATGTACATATAATTTTAAATATTTGCTTAACCAAGTATCTTAAAAGAAATCTATGCTAATACAACAAACCTCTGACAGCATTTAGGTATGCCTTAAGATCCTTGTATATTCTGTGTCCATCACTCTGTAAAAACAATAATTAAATAAATAAAAACAGTAATAAAAATTACAGATCCAGTACTTTTTTACCTCTGTACACCACCACAATGGATTTGAAATGAAGCAATTAAGATGTGATTGAAGTGTAGACTTTCAGCTTTTATTCAATTGTTTAACAAAATTACTGCAATAACGGTTTAGGAGTTACATACACATACTTTTTTGTTTTGTTTTTTTGTAGAGTCCCTCCATTCTTACAGGCTCCAAAGTAATTAGACAATTTGTGGAACAACAAAAGGCCTGGAAGATCACAGAAAACCAATTGGATGAAGGGATAATTCTGTGTCGAAGAAAAACCCCTTCACAACATCTCGCCAAATCAAAAACACTCCGTAAGAAGTAGGCATATCATTGTCAAAGTCTACAATCAAGAGACACCGTCATGAATGTAAATACAGACAGTTTACCTCAAGATGCAGATCACTGTTAACACTCAAGAACAGAAAGGCCAGATTAAAAATCCTCTTTTAAAAAAGCCTGACCAGTTCTAATGCAAATTGTGGGATGAGAAGAGTATGGAGAAGGAAAGGAACTGCTCATGTTCCAAAGCATACTACATCACGTGTCAAACATACGGAGGAGTGTTATGGCATGAGCATGTGGAATTGCCAATGGAATTGAGTCACTGGTGTTTATAGATGATGTGACTGCTGAAGTAGCAGGATGAATTCTAAAGTGTATAGAGCTATACTTTCTGCTCAGATTCAGTCAAATGCTGCAAAACTGGAAGGACGGTGCTTCACAGTACAGATTGATAATGACCCAATACAAACAGTGAAAGCAACCCAAGAGCTCCTTAAGGCAAAGAAATTAAATGGTAAATTAAAAAGTCAAACCAATTGAGCATGCTTTTCTCTTACTGAAGAGAAAACTGAAGACAGAAAGATCCACAAACCAAAGGAAGCTGCAGTAAAGACCTGGCAAAGTATCTCAAGCAAGGAAACTCAGAACTTGATGATGTCCATGGGTTCCAGACCTCAGGCAGTCATTGACTAAATTATTTGCATCCAAGTATTAAAAATACTCCTAACATTTATGATTGTTAGTTTGTCCAATTACCTTTCAGCCTGTGAGAATGGAGGGAATCTGTATGGCTGTAATTCCTAAACAGATATTGCAATATTTTTGTTACAATCCGTGAATAAAAGCTGAAAGTCAGCACTTCAGTCATATCTTGATTGCTTCATTTAAAACCCATCGTGGTAGTGTACAGAAGCACAATGACAAAAAAAATCATGTCACTGTCCAAATACTTATGGGCTTGACTATTTCTTCTAAATCAAGTATTATGTTTATGGTATTTTTTATTGAGTACCTGCTGATCTTGGACATTTTGCACAAATGTTTGAAACTGTACATCTCTTGTCTCTTCAGATTTACCAAACTTCTGTAAAACCTGCAGGAGTAGCGACCAAACAAGCAAAGTTAAATAAACATGTCTGTAATTTATGGAATGGTTTCTGTGGCTCTAAGAGGGCTCTTATACAGTAATGTGTAATCATAGGAAGTGGTTTCATTATAATATGATTTATTATGTTTATGATAAAGGGCAACATTTAGAAAAGATTAGCTTAAAACAATGTGTTCACAGGCTTTACTACTGCATGAAGATAAATGCTGCAGAGGAAATTATATTGGCACCAGTGTATTGCCTTTTATTCCCTTTTATTCCATATGGAAAAATGGAACTGCTCTGGGAAATTGTGTATAGTTTATTACAAAAGCTTATCCATCAAAACACTGTGCTTAAGTAATTAAAGGTTAACTATATCAGCAACAGCACTACTGATAAATTGTATAATATGAATCTTACCTTCTCCTGTGCACGGCTGAATTTCCTCTGGACCTGTTTAGCAAGCTCCCCAGTACCCCCCTTTGAATGGAGGCTGGGACTGGTGCTACTTTTTCTCTCAGCCATGACTTCGAAACTCTGGAGCACCTGGTTTTAATCTCAGAAAAATGATGTGTATGCCAAACAGTACAAAGGATTCCTTTTGGGCTCCTAAGGGGACATGGTGATGGAACAAATATGAGATTGGAGGAAAATTCATATTTCAATGCTTTTTTTTTTAGTTCTCTTGCAATTATTTGCATAATTTTATGGAAGCCCGTTTCCACCATAGTTGAGTAAAAAATATGACTCTGTAAGTCATAATAATGATAAACGTTCTCATAATAATAAACAATATAACTGTTACAGTTACAGTGTAACAATATAATAGTTACAATATAACCATAGTTGCAGTAAACCCATGGTAATTTTTGTATGTCTGGTGATGTGTGGATTTGCCCTGTTTTCTGTGAATGCTGTTTAGATTTGGGGCGGTGTTAATACGGGTGTGAACTGGGTTTATAATGGTTGATTAGATTTGGGCAGTGTTAATACAGGTGTGAACTGGGTTTATAATGGTTGATTAGATTTGGGCAGTGTTAATACCGGTGTGAACTGGGCTTACAATGGTTGATTAGATTTGAGGCGGTGTTAATACGGGTGTAGAATGGTTGATTAGATTTGAGGCGGTGTTTATACGGGTGTGAACTGGGTTTACAATGGTTGATTAGATTTGAGGCGGTGTTAATACGGGTGTAGAATGGTTGATTAGATTTGAGGCGGTGTTTATACGGGTGTGAACTGGGTGTAGAATGGTTGATTAGATTTGAGGCGGTGTTAATACGGGTGTGAACTGGGTGAATAATGGTTGATTAGATTTGAGGCGATGTTAATACGGGTGTATAATGGTTGATTAGATTTGAGGCGGTGCTAATACAGGTGTATAATGGTTGATTAGATTTGAGGTGATGTTAATACGGGTGTATAATGGTTGATAAGATTTGAGGTGGTGTTAATACGGGTGTGAACTGGGTATATAATGGATGATTAGATTTGAGGCGATGTTAATACGGGTGTATAATGGTTGATTAGATTTGAGGCGGTGTTAACACGGGTGTGAACTGGGTTTATAATGGTTGATTAGATTTGAGATGGTGTTAATACGGATTTGAACTGGGTGTATAATAGTTGATTAGATTTGAGGCGATGTTAATACGGCTGTATAATGGTTGATTAGATTTGAGGCGGTTTTAATACGAGTGTGAACTGGGTTTATAATGTTTGATTAGATTTGGGCAGTGTTAATACGGGTGTGAACTGGGTTTATAATGGGCGATTATATTTGAGGCGGTGTTAATACATGTGTGAACTGGGTTTATAATGGTTGATTAGATTTGGGGCGGTGTTAATACGGGTGTATAATGGTTGATTAGATTTGAGTTGTTGATTAGATTTGGGCAGTGTTAATATGGGTGTGAACTGGGTTTATAATGGGTGATTATATTTGAGGCGGTGTTAATACTGGTGTATAATGGTTGATTAGATTTGAGACTGTGTTAATACGGGTGTGAACTGGGTTTATAATATTTGATTAGATTTGGGGCAGTGTTAATACGGGTGTATAATGGTTGATTAGATTTGAGGCGATGTTAATACGGGTGTATAATGGTTGATTAGATTTGAGGCGATGTTAATACGGGTGTGAACTGGGTTTATAATGGTTGATTAGATTTGAGGCGGTGTTAATACGGGTGTGAACTGGGTGTATAATGGTTGATTAGATTTGGGCAGTGTTAATATGGGTGTGAACTGGGTTTATAATGGTTGATTAGATTTGAGGCGGTTTTAATACGGGTGTGAACTGGGTTTATCATGTTTGATTAGATTTGAGGCGGTGTTAATACGGGTGTTAACTGGGTGTATAATGGTTGATTAGATTTGAGGCGATGTTAATAGGGGTGTATAATGGTTGATTAGATTTGAGGCGGTGCTAATACGGGTGTATAATGGTTGATTAGATTTGAGGCGGTGCTAATACGGGTGTATAATGGTTGATTAGATTTGAGGTGATGTTAATACGGCTGTGAACTGGGTGTATAATGGTTGATTAGATTTGAGGCGGTGTTAATACGGGTGTATAATGGTTGATTAGATTTGAGGCAGTGTTAATACGGGTGTGAACTCGGTTTATAATGGTTGATTAGATTTGAGGCGGTGTTAATACGGGTGTGAACTCGGTTTATAATGGTTGATTAGATTTGAGGCGATGTTAATACGGGTGTATAATGGTTGATTAGATTTGAGGCGGTGTTAATACGGGTGTGAACTGGGTTTTTAACATTTGATTAGATTTGGGCAGTGTTAATACGGGTGTGAACTGGGTTTATAATGGTTGATTAGATTTGAGGCGGTGTTAATACGGGTGTATAATGGTTGATTAGATTTGAAACTGTGTTAATACGGGTGTGAACTGGGTTTATAATGGTTGATTAGATTTGAGGCAGTGTTAATACGGGTGTGAACTGGGTTTATAATGGTTGATTAGATTTGGGGCGGTGTTAATACGTGTGTGAACTGGGTGTATAATGGTTTATTAGATTTGAGGCGGTGTTAATACGGGAGTATAATGGTTGAATAGATTTGAGGCGATGTTAATACAAGTGCATAATGGTTGATTAGATTTGAGGCGGTGTTAACACGGGTGTGAACTGGGTTTATAATGGTTGATTAGATTTGAGGCGGTGTTAATATGGGTGTGAACTGGGTTTATAATGGTTGATTAGATTTGAGGCGATGTTAATATGGGTGTATAATGGTTGATTAGATTTGAGGCGGTGTTAATACGGGTCTGAACTGGGTTTATAATGGTTGATTAGATTTGAGGCGGTGTTAATATGGGTGTGAACTGGGTTTATAGTGGTTGATTAGATTTGAGGTGGTGTTAATACGGGTGTGAACTTGGTTTATAATGGTTGATTAGATTTGAGGCGATGTTAATACGGGTGTATAATGGTTGATTAGATTTGAGGCGATGTTAATACAGGTGTATAATGGTTGATTAGATTTGAGGTGGTGTTAATACGAGTGTGAACTGGGTGTATAATGGTTGATTAGATTTGAGGCAGTGTTATTACGGGTATATAATGGTTGATTAGATTTGAGACTGCGTTAATACAGGTGTGAACTGGGTTTATAATGGTTGATTAGATTTGAGGCGGTGTTAATACGGGTGTGAACTGGGTTTATAATGATTAATTAGATTTGAGGCAGTGTTAATACGGGTGTATAATGGTTGATTAGATTTGAGGCGATGTTAATACAGGTGTATAATGGTTGATTATATTTGAGGCGGTGTTAATACGAGTGTGAACTGTGTGTATAATGGTTGATTAGATTTGAGGCGGTGTTAATACGAGTGTGAACTGGGTGTATAATGGTTGATTAGATTTGAGGCGGTGTTAATACGGGTGTATAATGGTTGATTAGATTTGAGGCGATGTTAATACAGGTGTAAAATGGTTGATTAGATTTGAGGCGGTGTTAATACGGGTGTGAACTGGGTTTATAATGGTTGATTAGATTTGAGGCAGTGTTAATACGAGTGTGAACTGGGTGTATAATGGTTGATTAGATTTGAGGCGGTGTTAATACGGGTGTGAACTGGGTGTATATTGGTTGATTAGATTTGAGGCGATGTTAATACGGGTGGATAATGGTTGATTAGATTTGAGGCGGTGTTAATACGGGTGTGAACTGGGTTTATAATGGTTGATTAGATTTGAGGTGGTTTTAACACGGGTGTGAACTGGGTTTATAATGTTTGATTAGATTTGAAGCAGTGTTAATACGGGTGTGAACTGGGTTTATAATGTTTGATTAGATTTGAAGCAGTGTTAATACAGGTGTAAAATGGTTGATTAGATTTGAAGCAGTGTTAATACGGGTGTGAACTGGGTTTATAATGGTTGATTAGATTTGAGGCAGTGTTAATACGGGTGTATAATGGTTGATTAGATTTGAGACTGTGTTAATAGGGGTGTGAACTGGGTTTATAATGGTTGATTAGATTTGAGGCGGTGTTAATATGGGTGTGAACTGGGTTTATAATGGTTGATTAGATTTGAGGCGGTGTTAATATGGGTGTGAACTGGGTTTATAATGGTTGATTAGATTTGAGGCGATGTTAATTCGGGTGTATAAAGGTTGATTAGATTTGAGGCGGTGTTAATACGGGTGTGAACTGGGTGTATAATGGTTGATTAGATTTGAGGTGATGTTAATACGGGTGTATAATGGTTGATTAGATTTGAGGCGGTATTAATACGGGTGTGACCTGGGTTTATAATGGTTGATTAGATTTGAGCAGTGTTAATACGGGTGTGAACTGGGTTTATAATGATTGATTAGATTTGAGGCGGTGTTAATACGGGTGTATAATGGTTGATTAGATTTGAGGCGATGTTAATACAGGTGTATAATGGTTGATTAGATTTGAGGTGGTGTTATACAGTGGTGAACTGGGTGTATAATGGTTGATTAGATTTGAGGCGGTGTTAATACAGGTGTATAATGGTTGATTAGATTTGAGGCGGTGTTAATACGGGTGTGAACTGGGTTTATAATGATTGATTAGATTTGAGGCGGTGTTAATACGGGTGTATAATGGTTGATTAGATTTGAGGCGATGTTAATACAGGTGTATAATGGTTGATTATATTTGAGGCGGTGTTAATACGGGTGTGACCTGGGTTTATAATGGTTGATTAGATTTGAGCAGTGTTAATACGGGTGTGAACTGGGTTTATAATGATTGATTAGATTTGAGGCGGTGTTAATACGGGTGTATAATGGTTGATTAGATTTGAGGCGATGTTAATACGGGTGTATAATGGTTGATTAGATTTGAGGGGGTGTTAATACGGGTGTGAACTGGGTTTATAATGGTTGATTAGATTTGAGGCGGTGTTAATACGGGTGTATAATGGTTGATTAGATTTGAGGCGGTGTTAATACGGGTGTGAACTGGGTTTATAATGGTTGATTAGATTTGAGGCGGTGTTAATACGGGTGTATAATGGTTGATTAGATTTGAGACTGTGTTAATACGGGTGTGAACTGGGTTTATAATGGTTGATTAGATTTGAGGCGGTGTTAATACGGGTGTATAATGGTTGATTAGATTTGAGGCGGTGTTAATACGGGTGTGAACTGGGTTTATAATGGTTGATTAGATTTGAGGCGATGTTAATACAGGTGTATAATGGTTGATTAGATTTGAGGTGGTGTTAATACGAGTGTGAACTGGGTGTATAATGGTTGATTAGATTTGAGGCGGTGTTAATACGGGTGTATAATGGTTGATTAGATTTGAGGCGATGTTAATTCGGGTGTATAAAGGTTGATTAGATTTGAGGTGGTGTTAATACGGGTGTGAACAGGGTGTATAATGGTTGATTAGATTTGAGGTGATGTTAATACGGGTGTATAATGGTTGATTAGATTTGAGGCGGTGTTAATACGGGTGTGACCTGGGTTTATAATGGTTGATTAGATTTGAGCAGTGTTAATACGGGTGTGAACTGGGTTTATAATGATTGATTAGATTTGAGGCGGTGTTAATACGGGTGTATAATGGTTGATTAGATTTGAGGCGATGTTAATACAGGTGTATAATGGTTGATTAGATTTGAGGTGGTGTTAATACGAGTGTGAACTGGGTGTATAATGGTTGATTAGATTTGAGGCGGTGTTAATACAGGTGTATAATGGTTGATTAGATTTGAGGCGGTGTTAATACGGGTGTGAACTGGGTTTATAATGGTTGATTAGATTTGAGGCGGTGTTAATACGGGTCTCAACTGGGTTTATAATGGTTGATTAGATTTGAGGCGGTGTTAATAGGGGTGTGAACTGGGTTTATAATGGTTGATTAGATTTGAGGCGGTGTTAATATGGGTGTGAACTGGGTTTATGGTGGTTGATTAGATTTGAGGTGGTGTTAATACGGGTGTGAACTGGGTTTATAATGGTTGATTAGATTTGAGGCAGTGTTAATACGGGTGTATAATGGTTGATTAGATTTGAGACTGTGTTAATACAGGTGTGAACTGGGTTTATAATGGTTGATTAGATTTGGTAGGCGTTAATCGGGGTGAACTGGGTTTATAATGATTGATTAGATTTGAGGCGGTGTTAATACGGGTGTATAATGGTTGATTAGATTTGAGGCGATGTTAATACAGGTGTATAATGGTTGATTATATTTGAGGCGGTGTTAATACGGGTGTGAACTGGGTTTATAATGATTGATTAGATTTGAGGCGGTGTTAATACGGGTGTATAATGGTTGATTAGATTTGAGGCGATGTTAATACAGGTGTATAATGGTTGATTAGATTTGAGGTGGTGTTAATACGAGTGTGAACTGGGTGTATAATGGTTGATTAGATTTGAGGCGGTGTTAATACAGGTGTATAATGGTTGATTAGATTTGAGGCTGTGTTAATACGGGTGTGAACTGGGTTTATAATGGTTGATTAGATTTGAGGCAGTGTTAATACGGGTCTCAACTGGGTTTATAATGGTTGATTAGATTTGAGGCGGTGTTAATATGGGTGTGAACTGGGTTTATAGTGGTTGATTAGATTTGAGGTGGTGTTAATACGGGTGTGAACTGGGTTTATAATGGTTGATTAGATTTGAGGCAGTGTTAATACGGGTATATAATGGTTGATTAGATTTGAGACTGTGTTAATACAGGTGTGAACTGGGTTTATAATGGTTGATTAGATTTGAGGCGGTGTTAATACGGGTGTGAACTGGGTTTATAATGATTGATTAGATTTGAGGCGGTGTTAATACGGGTGTATAATGGTTGATTAGATTTGAGGCGATGTTAATACAGGTGTAAAATGGTTGATTAGATTTGAGGCGGTGTTAATACGGGTGTGAACTGGGTTTATAATGGTTGATTAGATTTGAGGCAGTGTTAATACGAGTGTGAACTGGGTGTATAATGGTTGATTAGATTTGACGCGGTGTTAATACGGGTGTGAACTGGGTGTATATTGGTTGATTAGATTTGAGGCGATGTTAATACGGGTGGATAATGGTTGATTAGATTTGAGGCGGTGTTAATACTTGTGTGAACTGGGTTTATAATGGTTGATTAGATTTGAGGTGGTTTTAACACGGGTGTGAACTGGGTTTATAATGTTTGATTAGATTTGAAGCAGTGTTAATACGGGTGTGAACTGGGTTTATAATGGTTGATTAGATTTGAGGCAGTGTTAATACGGGTGTATAATGGTTGATTAGATTTGAGACTGTGTTAATAGGGGTGTGAACTGGGTTTATAATGGTTGATTAGATTTGAGGCGGTGTTAATATGGGTGTGAACTGGGTTTATAATGGTTGATTAGATTTGAGGCGATGTTAATATGGGTGTGAACTGGGTTTATAATGGTTGATTAGATTTGAGGCGGTGCTAATACGGGTGTATAATGGTTGATTAGATTTGAGGCGATGTTAATTCGGGTGTATAAAGGTTGATTAGATTTGAGGTGGTGTTAATACGGGTGTGAACTGGTTGTATAATGGCTGATTAGATTTGAGGTGATGTTAATACGGGTGTATAATGGTTGATTAGATTTGAGGCGGTGTTAATACGGGTGTGACCTGGGTTTATAATGGTTGATTAGATTTGAGCAGTGTTAATACGGGTGTGAACTGGGTTTATAATGATTGATTAGATTTGAGGCGGTGTTAATACGGGTGTATAATGGTTGATTAGATTTGAGGCGATGTTAATACAGGTGTATAATGGTTGATTAGATTTGAGGTGGTGTTAATACGGTGTGAACTGGGTGTATAATGGTTGATTAGATTTGAGGCGGTGTTAATACAGGTGTATAATGGTTGATTAGATTTGAGGCGGTGTTAATACGGGTGTGAACTGGGTTTATAATGGTTGATTAGATTTGAGGCAGTGTTAATACGGGTGTGAACTGGGTTTATAATGGTTGATTAGATTTGGGGCGGTGTTAATACGTGTGTGAACTGGGTGTATAATGGTTTATTAGATTTGAGGCGGTGTTAATACGGGTGTATAATGGTTGAATAGATTTGAGGCGGTGTTAATACGGGTGCATAATGGTTGATTAGATTTGAGGCGGTGTTAACACGGGTGTGAACTGGATTTACAATGGTTGATTAGATTTGAGGCGGTGTTAATACGGGTGTGAACTGGGTTTATAATGGTTGATTAGATTTGAGGCGGTGTTAATATGGGTGTGAACTGGGTTTATAATGGTTGATTAGATTTGAGGCGATGTTAATATGGGTGTATAATGGTTGATTAGATTTGAGGCGGTGTTAATACGGGTCTCAACTGGGTTTATAATGGTTGATTAGATTTGAGGCGGTGTTAATAGGGGTGTGAACTGGGTTTATAATGGTTGATTAGATTTGAGGCGGTTTTAATACGGGTGTGAACTGGGTTTATAATGGTTGATTAGATTTGAGGCGGTGTTAATACGGGTCTGAACTGGGTTTATAATGGTTGATTAGATTTGAGGCGGTGTTAATACGGGTGTGAACTGGGTTTATAATGGTTGATTAGATTTGAGGTGGTGTTAATACGGGTGTGAACTGGGTTTATAATGGTTGATTAGATTTGAGGCAGTGTTAATACGGGTATATAATGGTTGATTAGATTTGAGACTGTGTTAATACAGGTGTGAACTGGGTTCATAATGGTTGATTAGATTTGAGGCGGTGTTAATACGGGTGTGAACTGGGTTTATAATGATTGATTAGATTTGAGGCGGTGTTAATACGGGTGTATAATGGTTGATTAGATTTGAGGCGGTGTTAATACTGGTGTATAATGGTTGATTATATTTGAGGCGGTGTTAATACGTGTGTGAACTGTGTGTATAATGGTTGATTAGATTTGAGGCGATGTTAATACGTGTGTGAACTGGGTTTATAATGGTTGATTAGATTTGAGGTGATGTTAATACGGGTGTGAACTGGGTTTATCATGGTTGATTAGATTTGAGGCGGTGTTAATACGAGTGTGAACTGGGTGTATAATGGTTGATTAGATTTGAGGCGGTGTTAATACGGGTCTATAATGGTTGATTAGATTTGAGCCGGTGTTAATACGGGTGTGAACTGGGTGTATAATGGTTGATTAGATTTGAGCAGTGTTAATATGGGTGTGAACTGGGTTTATAATGATTGATTAGATTTGAGGCGGTGTTAATACGGGTGTATAATGGTTGATTAGATTTGAGGCGATGTTAATACAGGTGTAAAATGGTTGATTAGATTTGAGGCGGTGTTAATACGGGTGTGAACTGGGTTTATAATGGTTGATTAGATTTGAGGCAGTGTTAATACGAGTGTGAACTGGGTGTATAATGGTTGATTAGATTTGAGGCGGTGTTAATACGGGTGTATAATGGTTGATTAGATTTGAGGCGGTGTTAATACGGGTGTGAACTGGGTGTATATTGGTTGATTAGATTTGAGGCGATGTTAATACGGGTGGATAATGGTTGATTAGATTTGAGGCGGTGTTAATACGGGTGTGAACTGGGTTTATAATGGTTGATTAGATTTGAGGTGGTTTTAACACGGGTGTGAACTGGGTTTATAATGTTTGATTAGATTTGAAGCAGTGTTAATACGGGTGTGAACTGGGTTTATAATGGTTGATTAGATTTGAGTCAGTGTTAATACGGGTGTATAATGGTTGATTAGATTTGAGACTGTGTTAATAGGGGTGTGAACTGGGTTTATAATGGTTGATTAGATTTGAGGCGGTGTTAATATGGGTGTGAACTGGGTTTATAATGGTTGATTAGATTTGAGGTGGTGTTAATACGGGTGTATAATGGTTGATTAGATTTGAGGCGGTGTTAATACGGGTGTGAACTGGGTGTATAATGGTTGATTAGATTTGAGCAGTGTTAATATGGGTGTGAACTGGGTTTATAATGATTGATTAGATTTGAGGTCGGTGTTAACGGGTGTATAATGGTTGATTAGATTTGAGGCGATGTTAATACAGGTGTAAAATGGTTGATTAGATTTGAGGCGGTGTATCGCTGGTGTGAACTGGGTTTATAATGGTTGATTAGATTTGAGGCAGTGTTAATACGAGTGTGAACTGGGTGTATAATGGTTGATTAGATTTGAGGCGGTGTTAATACGGGTGTATAATGGTTGATTAGATTTGAGGCGGTGTTAATACGGGTGTGAACTGGGTGTATATTGGTTGATTAGATTTGAGGCGATGTTAATACGGGTGGATAATGGTTGATTAGATTTGAGGCGGTGTTAATACGGGTGTGAACTGGGTTTATAATGGTTGATTAGATTTGAGGTGGTTTTAACACGGGTGTGAACTGGGTTTATAATGTTTGATTAGATTTGAAGCAGTGTTAATACGGGTGTGAACTGGGTTTATAATGGTTGATTAGATTTGAGGCAGTGTTAATACGGGTGTATAATGGTTGATTAGATTTGAGACTGTGTTAATAGGGGTGTGAACTGGGTTTATAATGGTTGATTAGATTTGAGGCGGTGTTAATATGGGTGTGAACTGGGTTTATAATGGTTGATTAGATTTGAGGCGGTGTTAATATGGGTGTGAACTGGGTTTATAATGGTTGATTAGATTTGAGGCGGTGCTAATACGGGTGTATAATGGTTGATTAGATTTGAGGCGATGTTAATTCGGGTGTATAAAGGTTGATTAGATTTGAGGTGGTGTTAATACGGGTGTGAACTGGGTGTATAATGGTTGATTAGATTTGAGGTGATGTTAATACGGGTGTATAATGGTTGATTAGATTTGAGGCGGTGTTAATACGGGTGTGACCTGGGTTTATAATGGTTGATTAGATTTGAGCAGTGTTAATACGGGTGTGAACTGGGTTTATAATGATTGATTAGATTTGAGGCGGTGTTAATACGGGTGTATAATGGTTGATTAGATTTGAGGCGATGTTAATACAGGTGTATAATGGTTGATTAGATTTGAGGTGGTGTTAATACGGGTGTGAACTGGGTGTATAATGGTTGATTAGATTTGAGGCGGTGTTAATACAGGTGTATAATGGTTAATTAGATTTGAGGCAGTGTTAATACGGGTGTGAACTGGGTTTATAATGGTTGATTAGATTTGAGGTGGTTTTAATACGTGAGTGAACTGGGTTTATAATGTTTGATTAGATTTGAGGCGGTGTTAATACGGGTGTGAACTGGGTTTATAATGGTTGATTAGATTTGTGGCGGTGTTAATATGGGTGTGAACTGGGTTTATAATGGTTGATTAGATTTGAGGCGGTGTTAATTCGGGTGTATAAAGGTTGATTAGATTTGAGGTGGTGTTAATACGGGTGTGAACTGGGTGTATAATGGTTGATTAGATTTGAGGTGATGTTAATACGGGTGTGAACTGGGTTTATCATGGTTGATTAGATTTGAGGCGGTGTTAATACGAGTGTGAACTGGGTGTATAATGGTTGATTAGATTTGAGGCGGTGTTAATACGGGTGTATAATGGTTGATTAGATTTGAGGCGGTGTTAATACGGGTGTGAATTGGGTGTATAATGGTTGATTAGATTTGAGCAGTGTTAATACGGGTGCGAACTGGGTTTATAATGATTGATTAGATTTGAGGCGGTGTTAATACGGGTGTATAATGGTTGATTAGATTTGAGGCGATGTTAATACAGGTGTAAAATGGTTGATTAGATTTGAGGCGGTGTTAATACGGGTGTGAACTGGGTTTATAATGGTTGATTAGATTTGAGGCAGTGTTAATACGAGTGTGAACTGGGTGTATAATGGTTGATTAGATTTGAGGCGGTGTTAATACGGGTGTATAATGGTTGATTAGATTTGAGGCGGTGTTAATACGGGTGTGAACTGGGTGTATATTGGTTGATTAGATTTGAGGCGATGTTAATACGGGTGGATAATGGTTGATTAGATTTGAGGCGGTGTTAATACGGGTGTGAACTGGGTTTATAATGGTTGATTAGATTTGAGGTGGTTTTAACACGGGTGTGAACTGGGTTTATAATGTGTGATTAGATTTGAAGCAGTGTTAATACGGGTGTGAACTGGGTTTATAATGGTTGATTAGATTTGAGGCAGTGCTAATACGGGTGTATAATGGTTGATTAGAGTTGAGACTGTGTTAATAGGGGTGTGAACTGGGTTTATAATGGTTGATTAGATTTGAGGCGGTGTTAATATGGGTGTGAACTGGGTTTATAATGGTTGATTAGATTTGAGGCGGTGTTAATATGGGTGTGAACTGGGTTTACAATGGTTGATTAGATTTGAGGCGGTGCTAATACGGGTGTATAATGGTTGATTAGATTTGAGGCGATGTTAATTCGGGTGTATAAAGGTTGATTAGATTTGAGGTGGTGTTAATACGGGTGTGAACTGGGTGTATAATGGTTGATTAGATTTGAGGTGATGTTAATACGGGTGTATAATGGTTGATTAGATTTGAGGCGGTGTTAATACGGGTGTGACCTGGGTTTATAATGGTTGATTAGATTTGAGCAGTGTTAATACGGGTGAACTGGGTTTATAATGTGATTAGATTTGGGCGGTGTTAATAGGGTGTAAGTTAATGAGTATACAATTTGATTAATTTAGGGGTTAATACAGGTATAATGGTTGATTAGATTTGAGGTGGTGTTAGAGTGTGAACTGGGTGTATAATGGTTGATTAGATTTGAGGTGGTGTTAATACGAGGTACTGGTATAATGGTTGATTAGATTTGAGGCGGTGTTAATACGGGTGTATAATGGTTGATTAGATTTGAGGCGGTGTTAATACGGGTGTGAACTGGGTTTATAATGGTTGATTAGATTTGAGGCAGTGTTAATACGGGTGTGAACTGGGTGTATAATGGTTGATTAGATTTGAGGCGGTGTTAATACGGGTGTATAATGGTTGATTAGATTTGAGGCGGTGTTAATACGGGTGTGAACTGGGTGTATATTGGTTGATTAGATTTGAGGCAGTGTTAATACGAGTGTGAACTGGGTGTATAATGGTTGATTAGATTTGAGGCGGTGTTAATACGGGTGTATAATGGTTGATTAGATTTGAGGTGGTGTTAATATCGGGGTGTGAACTGGGTGTATATTGGTTGATTAGATTTGAGGCGATGTTAATACGGGTGGATAATGGTTGGTTTAGATTTGAGGCGGTGTTAATACGGGTGTGAACTGGGTTTATAATGGTTGATTAGATTTGAGGTGGTTTTTAACACGGGTGTGAACTGGGTTTATAATGTTTGATTAGATTTGAAGCAGTGTTATACGGGTGTGAACTGGGTTTATAATGGTTGATTAGATTTGAGGCAGTGTTAATACGGGTGTATAATGGTTGACTAGACTTGAGACTGTGTTAATAGGGTGTGAACTGGGTTTATAATGGTTGATTAGATTTGAGGTGTAATATGGGTGTGAACTGGGTTTATAAGGGTTGATTAGATTTGAGGCGGTGTTAATATGGGTGTGAACTGGGTTTACAATGGTTGATTAGATTTGAGGCGCGTGCTATACGGGTGTATAATGGTTGATTAGATTTGAGCGATGTTAATTCGGTGTATAAAGGTTGATTAGATTTGAGGTGGTGTTAATACGGTGTGAACTGGGTGTATAATGGTTGATTAGATTTGAGGTGATGTTAATACGGGTGTATAATGGTTGATTAGATTTGAGGCGGTGTTAATACGGGTGTGACCTGGGTTTATAATGGTTGATTAGATTTGAGCAGTGTTAATACGGGTGTGAACTGGGTTTATAATGATTGATTAGATTTGAGGCGGTGTTAATACGGGTGTATAATGGTTGATTAGATTTGAGGCGATGTTAATACAGGTGTATAATGGTTGATTAGATTTGAGGTGGTGTTAATACGAGTGTGAACTGGGTGTATACTGGTTGATTAGATTTGAGGCGGTGTTAATACAGGTGTATAATGGTTGATTAGATTTGAGGCGGTGCTAATACGGGTGTATAATGGTTGATTAGATTTGAGGCGATGTTAATTCGGGTGTATAAAGGTTGATTAGATTTGAGGTGGTGTTAATACGGTGTGAACTGGGTGTATAATGGTTGATTAGATTTGAGGCGGTGTTAATACAGGTGTATAATGGTTGATTAGATTTGAGGCGGTGTTAATACGGGTGTGAACTGGGTTTATAATGGTTGATTAGATTTGAGGCAGTGTTAATACGGGTGTGAACTGGGTGTATAATGGTTGATTAGATTTGAGGCGGTGTTAATACGGGTGTATAATGGTTGATTAGATTTGAGGCGGTGTTAATACGGGTGTGAACTGGGTGTATATTGGTTGATTAGATTTGAGGCAGTGTTAATACGAGTGTGAACTGGGTGTATAATGGTTGATTAGATTTGAGGCGGTGTTAATACGGGTGTATAATGGTTGATTAGATTTGAGGTGGTGTTAATACGGGTGTGAACTGGGTGTATATTGGTTGATTAGATTTGAGGCGATGTTAATACGGGTGGATAATGGTTGATTAGATTTGAGGCGGTGTTAATACGGGTGTGAACTGGGTTTATAATGGTTGATTAGATTTGAGGTGGTTTTAACACGGGTGTGAACTGGGTTTATAATGTTTGATTAGATTTGAAGCAGTGTTAATACGGGTGTGAACTGGGTTTATAATGGTTGATTAGATTTGAGGCAGTGTTAATACGGGTGTATAATGGTTGATTAGACTTGAGACTGTGTTAATAGGGGTGTGAACTGGGTTTATAATGGTTGATTAGATTTGAGGCGGTGTTAATATGGGTGTGAACTGGGTTTATAAGGGTTGATTAGATTTGAGGCGGTGTTAATATGGGTGTGAACTGGGTTTACAATGGTTGATTAGATTTGAGGCGGTGCTAATACGGGTGTATAATGGTTGATTAGATTTGAGGCGATGTTAATTCGGGTGTATAAAGGTTGATTAGATTTGAGGTGGTGTTAATACGGGTGTGAACTGGGTGTATAATGGTTGATTAGATTTGAGGTGATGTTAATACGGGTGTATAATGGTTGATTAGATTTGAGGCGGTGTTAATACGGGTGTGACCTGGGTTTATAATGGTTGATTAGATTTGAGCAGTGTTAATACGGGTGTGAACTGGGTTTATAATGATTGATTAGATTTGAGGCGGTGTTAATACGGGTGTATAATGGTTGATTAGATTTGAGGCGATGTTAATACAGGTGTATAATGGTTGATTAGATTTGAGGTGGTGTTAATACGAGTGTGAACTGGGTGTATACTGGTTGATTAGATTTGAGGCGGTGTTAATACAGGTGTATAATGGTTGATTAGATTTGAGGCGGTGTTAATACGGGTGTGAACTGGGTTTATAATGGTTGATTAGATTTGAGGCGGTGTTAATACGGGTGTGAACTGGGTTTATAATGGTTGATTAGATTTGGGGCGGTGTTAATACGTGTGTGAACTGGGTGTATAATGGTTTATTAGATTTGAGGCGGTGTTAATACGGGTGTATAATGGTTGAATAGATTTGAGGCGATGTTAATACGGGTGCATAATGGTTGATTAGATTTGAGGCGGTGTTAACACGGGTGTGAACTGGATTTACAATGGTTGATTAGATTTGAGGCGGTGTTAATACGGGTGTGAACTGGGTTTATAATGGTTGATTAGATTTGAGGCGGTGTTAATATGGGTGTGAACTGGGTTTATAATGGTTGATTAGATTTGAGGCGATGTTAATATGGGTGTATAATGGTTGATTAGATTTTGAGGCGGTGTTACATCGGGTCTCAACTGGGTTTATAATGGTTGATTAGATTTGAGGCGGTGTTAATAGGGTGTGAACTGGGTTTATTAATGGGTTGATTAGATTTGAGGCGGTTTTATTACGGGTGTGAACTGGGTTTATAATGGTTGATTAGATTTGAGGCGGTGTTAATACGGGTCTGAACCGGGTTTATAATGGTTGATTAGATTTGAGGCGGTGTTAATACGGGTGTGAACTGGGTTTATAATGGTTGATTAGATTTGAGGTGGTGTTAATACGGGTATATAATGGTTGATTAGATTTGAGACTGTGTTAATACAGGTGTGAACTGGGTTTATAATGGTTGATTATATTTGAGGTGTGGGTTATACGGTGTGTGAACTGGGTTTATAATGATTGATTAGATTTGAGGCGGTGTTAATACGGGTGTATAATGGTTGATTAGATTTGAGGCGATGTTAATACAGGTGTATAATGGTTGATTATATTTGAGGCGGTGTTAATACGTGTGTGAACTGTGTGTATAATGGTTGATTAGATTTGAGGCGATGTTAATACGTGTGTGAACTGGGTTTATAATGGTTGATTAGATTTGAGGTGATGTTAATACGGGTGTGAACTGGGTTTATCATGGTTGATTAGATATGAGGCGGTGTTAATACGAGTGTGAACTGGGTGTATAATGGTTGATTAGATTTGAGGCGGTGTTAATACGGGTGTATAATGGTTGATTAGATTTGAGGCGATGTTAATACAGGTGTAAAATGGTTGATTAGATTTGAGGCGGTGTTAATACGGGTGTGAACTGGGTTTATAATGGTTGATTAGATTTGAGGCAGTGTTAATACGAGTGTGAACTGGGTGTATAATGGTTGATTAGATTTGAGGCGGTGTTAATACTGGTGTATAATGGTTGATTAGATTTGAGGCGGTGTTAATACGGGTCTGAACTGGGTGTATATTGGTTGATTAGATTTGAGGCGATGTTAATACGGGTGGATAATGGTTGATTAGATTTGAGGCGGTGTTAATACGGGTGTGAACTGGGTTTATAATGGTTGATTAGATTTGAGGTGGTTTTAACACGGGTGTGAACTGGGTTTATAATGTTTGATTAGATTTGAAGCAGTGTTAATACGGGTGTGAACTGGGTTTATAATGGTTGATTAGATTTGAGACGGTGTTAATACGAGTGTGAACTGGGTGTATAATGGTTGATTAGATTTGAGGCGGTGTTAATACGGGTGTATAATGGTTGATTAGATTTGAGGCGGTGTTAATACGGGTGTGAACTGGGTGTATAATGGTTGATTAGATTTGAGCAGTGTTAATATGGGTGTGAACTGGGTTTATAATGATTGATTAGATTTGAGGCGGTGTTAATACGGGTGTATAATGGTTGATTAGATTTGAGGCGATGTTAATACAGGTGTAAAATGGTTGATTAGATTTGAGGCGGTGTTAATACGGGTGTGAACTGGGTTTATAATGGTTGATTAGATTTGAGGCAGTGTTAATACGAGTGTGAACTGGGTGTATAATGGTTGATTAGATTTGAGGCGGTGTTAATACTGGTGTATAATGGTTGATTAGATTTGAGGCGGTGTTAATACGGGTGTGAACTGGGTGTATATTGGTTGATTAGATTTGAGGCGATGTTAATACGGGTGGATAATGGTTGATTAGATTTGAGGCGGTGTTAATACGGGTGTGAACTGGGTTTATAATGGTTGATTAGATTTGAGGTGGTTTTAACACGGGTGTGAACTGGGTTTATAATGTTTGATTAGATTTGAAGCAGTGTTAATACGGGTGTGAACTGGGTTTATAATGGTTGATTAGATTTGAGGCAGTGTTAATACGGGTGTATAATGGTTGATTAGATTTGAGACTTTGTTAATAGGGGTGTGAACTGGGTTTATAATGGTTGATTAGATTTGAGGCGGTGTTAATATGGGTGTGAACTGGGTTTATAATGGTTGATTAGATTTGAGGCGGTGTTAATATGGGTGTGAACTGGGTTTATAATGGTTGATTAGATTTGAGGCGGTGCTAATACGGGTGTATAATGGTTGATTAGATTTGAGGCGATGTTAATTCGGGTGTATGAAGGTTGATTAGATTTGAGGTGGTGTTAATACGGGTGTGAACTGGGTGTATAATGGTTGATTAGATTTGAGGTGATGTTAATACGGGTGTATAATGGTTGATTAGATTTGAGGCTGTGTTAATACGGGTGTGACTTGGGTTTATAATGGTTGATTAGATTTGAGCAGTGTTAATACGGGTGTGAACTGGGTTTATAATGATTGATTAGATTTGAGGCGGTGTTAATACGGGTGTATAATGGTTGATTAGATTTGAGGCGATGTTAATACAGGTGTATAATGGTTGATTAGATTTGAGGTGGTGTTAATACGAGTGTGAACTGGGTGTATAATGGTTGATTAGATTTGAGGCGGTGTTAATACAGGTGTATAATGGTTGATTAGATTTGAGGCGGTGTTAATCGTGGTGAACTGGGTTTATAATGGTTGATTAGATTTGAGGTGGTTTTAATAACGGGAGTGAACTGGGTTTATAATGTTTGATTAGATTTGAGGCGGTGTTAATATGGGTGTGAACTGGGTTTATAATGGTTGATTAGATTTGAGGCGCGTAAGTACGGGTGTATAATGGTTGATTAGATTTGAGGCGATGAACCGGTGTATAAAGGTTGATTAGATTTGAGGTGGTGTTAATCCGGGTGTGAACTGGGTGTATAATGGTTGATTAGATTTGAGGTGATGTTAATACGGGTGTGAACTGGGTTTATCATGGTTGATTAGATTTGAGGCGGTGTTAATACGAGTGTGAACTGGGTGTATAATGGTTGATTAGATTTGAGGCGGTGTTAATACGGGTGTGAATTGGGTGTATAATGGTTGATTAGATTTGAGCAGTGTTAATACGGGTGTGAACTGGGTTTATAATGATTGATTAGATTTGAGGCGGTGTTAATACGGGTGTATAATGGTTGATTAGATTTGAGGCGGTGTTAATACGGGTGTGAACTGGGTGTATATTGGTTGATTAGATTTGAGGCGCGTAATAACGGGTGGATAATGGTTGATTAGATTTGAGGCGGTGTTAATACGGGTGTGAACTGGGTTTATAATGGTTGATTAGATTTGAGGTGGTTTTAACACGGGTGTGAACTGGGTTTATAATGTTTGATTAGATTTGAAGCAGTGTTAATACGGTGTGAACTGGGTTTATAATGGTTGATTAGATTTGAGGCAGTGTTATATGGGGGTGTAATGGTTGATTAGATTTGAGACTGTGTTAATAGGGGTGTGAACTGGGTTTATAATGGTTGATTAGATTTGAGGCGGTGTTAATATGGGTGTGAACTGGGTTTATAATGGTTGATTAGATTTGAGGCGGTGTTAATATGGGTGTGAACTGGGTTTACAATGGTTGATTAGATTTGAGGGGGCGCTATACGGTGTATAATGGTTGATTAGATTTTGAGGTGAGGTGATGTCTTGGGGTGTATAAAGGTTGATTAGATTTGAGGTGGTGTTATACGTTGTGAACTGGGTGTATAATGGTTGATTAGATTTGAGGTGATGTTAATACGGTGTATAATGGTTGATTAGATTTGAGGCGGTGTTAATACGGGTGTGACCTGGGTTTATAATGGTTGATTAGATTTGAGCAGTGTTAATATGGGTGTGAACTGGGTTTATAATGATTGATTAGATTTGAGGCGGTGTTAATACGGGTGTATAATGGTTGATTAGATTTGAGGCGATGTTAATACAGGTGTATAATGGTTGATTAGATTTGAGGTGGTGTTAATACGAGTGTGAACTGGGTGTATAATGGTTGATTAGATTTGAGGCGGTGTTAATACAGGTGTATAATGGTTGATTAGATTTGAGGCGGTGTTAATACGGGTGTGAACTGGGTTTATAATGGTTGATTAGATTTGAGGTGGTTTTAATACGGGAGTGAACTGGGTTTATAATGTTTGATTAGATTTGAGGCAGTGTTAATACGGGTGTGAACTGGGTTTATAATGGTTGATTAGATTTGTGGCGGTGTTAATATGGGTGTGAACTGGGTTTATAATGGTTGATTAGATTTGAGGCGGTGCTAATACGGGTGTATAATGGTTGATTAGATTTGAGGCGATGTTAATTCGGGTGTATAAAGGTTGATTAGATTTGAGGTGGTGTTAATACGGGTGTGAACTGGGTGTATAATGGTTGATTAGATTTGAGGCGGTGCTAATACGGGTGTATAATGGTTGATTAGATTTGAGGCGATGTTAATTCGGGTGTATAAAGGTTGATTAGATTTGAGGTGGTGTTAATACGGGTGTGAACTGGGTGTATAATGGTTGATTAGATTTGAGGTGATGTTAATACGGGTGTATAATGGTTGATTAGATTTGAGGGGGTGTTAATACGGGTGTGAACTGGGTTTATAATGGTTGATTAGATTTGAGGCGGTGTTAATACGGGTGTATAATGGTTGATTAGATTTGAGGCGGTGTTAATACGGGTGTGAACTGGGTTTATAATGGTTGATTAGATTTGAGGCGGTGTTAATACGGGTGTATAATGGTTGATTAGATTTGAGACTGTGTTAATACGGGTGTGAACTGGGTTTATAATGGTTGATTAGATTTGAGGCGGTTAGTATAGGGGTGTATAATGGTTGATTAGATTTGAGGCGGTGTTAATACGGTGTGAACTGGGTTTATAATGGTTGATTAGATTTGAGGCGGTGTTAATACGGGTGTATAATGGTTGATTAGATTTGAGACTGTGTTAATACGGGTGTGAACAGGGTTTATAATGGTTGATTAGATTTGAGGCGGTGTTAATACGGGTGTATAATGGTTGATTAGATTTGAGGCGGTGTTAATACGGGTGTGAACTGGGTTTATAATGGTTGATTAGATTTGAGGTGGTTTTAATACGGGAGTGAACTGGGTTTATAATGTTTGATTAGATTTGAGGCAGTGTTAATATGGGTGTGAACTGGGTTTATAATGGTTGATTAGATTTGTGGCGGTGTTAATATGGGTGTGAACTGGGTTTATAATGGTTGATTAGATTTGAGGCGGTGCTAATACGGGTGTATAATGGTTGATTAGATTTGAGGCGATGTTAATTCGGGTGTATAAAGGTTGATTAGATTTGAGGTGGTGTTAATACGGGTGTGAACTGGGTGTATAATGGTTGATTAGATTTGAGGCGGTGCTAATACGGGTGTATAATGGTTGATTAGATTTGAGGCGATGTTAATTCGGGTGTATAAAGGTTGATTAGATTTGAGGTGGTGTTAATACGGGTGTGAACTGGGTGTATAATGGTTGATTAGATTTGAGGTGATGTTAATACGGGTGTATAATGGTTGATTAGATTTGAGGGGGTGTTAATACGGGTGTGAACTGGGTTTATAATGGTTGATTAGATTTGAGGCGGTGTTAATACGGGTGTATAATGGTTGATTAGATTTGAGGTGGTGTTAATACGGGTGTGAACTGGGTTTATAATGGTTGATTAGATTTGAGGCGGTGTTAATACGGGTGTATAATGGTTGATTAGATTTGAGGTGGTGTTAATACGGGTGTGAACTGGGTGTATAATAGTTGATTAGATTCAAGGCGATGTTAATACGGGTGTATAATGGTTGATTAGATTTGAGGCGGTGTTAATACGGGTGTGAACTGGGTTTATAATGGTTGATTAGATTTGAGGCGGTGTTAATACGGGTGTGAACTGGGTTTATAATTGAGTGTTTGTTTGGTGTTCGATGCTCACAATACGCATTATAAAGCACATAAGTCAAAGAGAATTAGCCAATTACTTAATGGACGAAAGTGTGAACGACAGCTAAGTGAATCTCAGTCTGGAGCTTGTGTTCACGTTGAATTTTCAAAACAGACCAGTCGTTCTGCATTTACAACGCATGCTTGCTTTAATGCGCATGCGTGGATTAATTCATTATTACTAGAAAGTTTCTCATTATTATGAGATGTAATTAATTTTTACATCTCATTACAAGTCATTTTACGAGCATGGTTCTCATTATGATTTACAGAACGCTATAACGCCTATATGCTTACCACTATAAGTAACACACGCGATATTAACGCATACACTAGCACTTCAACACAGCAACAGCAGGTAACGTCATAATTCCGCGCATGCGCACTGAAGAAGGAACCGGGGAATTGAAGGGAGCGGAATTTTCCGAAACACCGGAAGTACTGTTTGTATGAACTGAACGACGCGAGGACGCAAAAGTTTTGCAAGTGAACGCAAAGTTTCTCGGGGGACTGCATTAAAATATATTTTCTACATATAAAACATTTTTATACTGAAATATAACATTTAATTTCTTCTAATAATTTTTCATCACCATGTCCCCTTAGGGGCTCCGTATGTCTCCGTCATTAAATGAAATTTCTACACAGATGTGTCACTGATAATGATGAGATGTAGATGTACAGCACATGCGCATGCGCACAAGATAACGCAGTAAGAAATTGAGTCTGTTGGAGGCGATGTTCACAGCGCATGCGCCGATCGGCACGTCTCTGTGTAACCATGGTTTAAAGTGACTTCAGGTTAATAATGTACATCCAACACAGAAGTAATCTGTGTAATACAGCGCAGCGCGTTGTTGATATTGATGACCGGGTCTCAGACGAGGCGGTCTGGGTGGACTAGCGCGTCTGTTCTAAAAGCGCAGCAGTTCTAGTATTCGGCAGGTAAATGCTTCTGTAGTACCGTCAGTGACCGTCAGTGTTTGATCCCGATTACACCGTGGGCTCGGAAAGGTGAAACAGGTGTTAATGTATGGCCAGGAATAATAAAAGCACTACTATTTCACGGCTATATAAACTGCTAGGACGCGACCTTCGACCCGGCTCGGCCCTCTGGACGGGAGTGGAGTGGAGGTTATGACGTGTTCTTCTCGAGTCTGCTGAAGCGTTTGTGAAACATTTCGGAACATAAGCTGAAAACACATTGTCCTGTCAGAATGTAAGCAAACTGCGAAATACGATTTTTGCACAGGTCTATAAAGCCAGGAATGACTCAGCCTTACACACTTTAACATCCCAACTTATTTAAGTTCAGAACACATGACCTCTACTTTAACGATCAAGGTCATTCTCTACTGCAGCTGGAGTCAGAAAAGGGAAACACGGATAGTTCAATGTGGATTATTACTACCATTACTACCCGTCTCCATGACACTCTCTTATCCTGGAAGTTTGCGAGTGACAATAAGCTTTTCGTCCAAAACTGTACTGCGTCAAACGTTTTAGGGAACAAATATTATCGAAAAAGCAGTTTGGACAATCATTCAAATCGAAATGTGGGCAAATCAGACAATCTATAACTAAAACTATACTGGATTACCAAACAGCTACTTTTATTCATTCACTTGCTCTTGGTAAGTTTCCCATTTAAATGCAGTTCCCTAATGTTGATTTGTTCCCCATAAGCATTTATTCAAACATGTTATGCTTACCTGTCAGCACTTTGTTTGCATGACTCCAGTCAGTCCAACGAAGACTAGGACTTCACGCGCCGCGCTTACCCCTCCAAATATATGTGCCCTTTGAAAATCCTTGAACTTTGGAACCAATTATCTTCAGGTTCTTGGGTAAAATATTCAGTGAGCACGCCACACCAGGCTGACAGGTGAAATGGTTGTTACACACCATATAACATGAAAAAAAACATACTGAAGACTTTCAGGGGGGGCAGGACACTTTAGTCAGGGCATTCAGGCAGGCCTGGGGGTACTTTCTGGGGGGGTATGCCTGATACTGCATGATATTGTGACTCATTAATAACTGTATGTGGTCCATGAGCAAAACATACATACAACCAATCAGTCAAAAATAATATCCACCAATGTTCAGGATGATAATTTGCTAATGTCCAATTTATGACAGATAGGGTGCTTGAGTAAACGGCTGTATTTATTTCATTTAATTAATAATTAATTCCATTAAAGTTTGGTTAATAAGTCAGCGAGTAACCTGTTTGGCCTTGTATTGTAGACTCAGGATATTTCTCTTCTGGATCATTTAAAAAGGACATGACCGCAGATTTAACCATGTGACCGATCGCCCTGGGATATTCTTTTGTGCGCTTTGAACCATTACATTATTTATTATTTTGATGTATTCTGTGTAGGAAAATGAAGCAGTTTTCAGTGGCCACAGTTTCTAATAGAGTTCAAATTTTCTAATGGAAATTGCTGTTAATCAATGCCTAGACGTTTATGTACAATTTTACTTAGGAAGTGGGCTATGGAGTATTTCCTGTAAATTACATTACTCCAGAATTATATGAAATTAAATGAAAATGAGCAAAAATGCATATGTAATATGTGATGTTTTCAGACTAAATGTACACAAATGTGAAACAGCTTTAACAAAATACAGTCCCTTGTGAAAGTATTCGGCCCCCTTGAACTTTTCAACCTTTTGCCACATTTCAGGCTTCAAACATAAAGATATAAAGTTTTTATTTTTTGTGAAGAATCACCAACAAGTGGGACACAATTGTGAAGTGGAACGAAATCTATTGGATTTTTGAAACTTTTTTAACTAATAAAAAAATGAAAAGTGGGGCGTGCAAAATTATTCGGCCCCTTGGCGTTAATACTTTATAGAGCCACCTTTTGCTGCGATTACAGCTGCGTCGTCGCGGGTATGTCTCTATCAGTTTTGCACATCGAGACTGAAATTCTTGCCCATTCTTCCTTGCAAAACAGCTCGAGCTCAGTGAGGTTGGATGGAGAGCGTTTGTGAACAGCAGTTTTCAGCTCTTTCCACAGTTTCTCGATTGGATTCAGGTCTGGACTTTGACTTGGCCATTCTAACACCTGGATACGTTTATTTGTGAACCATTCCTTTGTAGATTTTGCTGTATGTTTGGGATCATTGTCTTGTTGGAAGATAAATCTCCGTCCCAGTTTCAGGTCTTTTGCAGACTCCAACAGGTTTTCATCCAGAATGGCCCTGTATTTGGCTGCATCCATCTTCCCCTCAATTTGAACCATCTTCCCTGTCCCTGCTGAAGAAAATCAGGCCCAAACCATGATGCTGCCACCAACATGTTTGACAGTGGGGATGGTGTGTTCAGGGTGATGAGCTGTGTTGCTTTTATGCCAAACATATCGTTTTGCATTGTGGGCAAAAAGTTCGATTTTGGTTTCATCTGACCAGAGCACCTTCTTCCACATGTTTGGTGTCTCCCAGGTGGCTTGTGGCAAACTTTAGACGAGACTTTTTATGGATATCGTTGAGAAATGACTTTCTTCTTGCCACTCTTCCATAAAGGCCAGATTTGTGCAGTGTACGACTGATTGTTGTCCTATGGACAGACTCTCCCACCTCAGCTGTAGTTCTCTGCAGTTCATCCAGAGTGATCATGGGCCTCTTGGCTGCATCTCTGATCAGTCTTCTCCTTGTCTGAGCTGAAAGTTTAGAGGGACGGCCAGGTCTTGGTAGATTTGCAGTGGTCTGATACTCCTTCCATTTCAAAATGATCGCTTGCACAGTGCTCCTTGGGATGTTTAAAGCTTGGGAAATCTTTTTGTATCCAAATCCGGCTTTAAACTTCTCCACAACAGTATTACGGACCTGCCTGGTGTGTTCCTTGGTCTTCATGATGCTCTCTGCGCTTTCAACAGAACCCTGAGACTATCACAGAGCAGGTGCATTTATACAGAGACTTGATTACACACAGGTGGATTCTATTTATCACCATCAGTCATTTAGGACAACATTGGATCATTCAGAGATCCTCGCTGAACTTCTGGAGTGAGTTTGCTGCACTGAAAGTAAAGGGGCCGAATAATTTTGCACGCACCACTTTTCAGTTTTTTATTTGCTAAAAAAGTTTAAAATATCCAATAGATTTCGTTCCACTTCACAATTGTGTCCCACTTGTTGGTGATTCTTCACAAAAAAATTAAATTTTATATCTATGTTTGAAGCCTGAAATGTGGCAAAAGGTTGAAAAGTTCAAGGGGGCCGAATACTTTCGCAAGGCACTGTATCTGTGCGTGGGTTATCCCTTTCAGTTTATGACCCAGGTTCTCAAAGGGTTAAAATCTGGAGTCTCAGGATTCCCACCTCCCTTCTATTGTTATCCATATACAGTCCCATCCAAAAACAAGGCCAATTGCTGTCTGGTTCCTCTATAACTTTATTTATGGACTTTAATGTTGTGAATTCTTTGTTTGTGGATTGTTTGAGTTAATACTGATGTCTGGTGAAAATTTCATGTGAATAACCTCACTGGAAATATATTTACTGAAACAAATTAATGCATTCAATACTCCCCCCCCCCCCCACTGTATGTAGCATGCACTATACATATATACCTACCTATAGTATTACAAATGTCAAATCCCACTATGGTCAGTATGTAACATTACTTCTGCTTACTACGGTGTAACTACGGTTCTAAACAAAGTTTTGCTGTTATGGAACCATTTTAGGAAGCAACAATGATCAATAGAACAGTTTAAGCTAGGAATATTATGATTCTTTGCTATTGTGTAGAACAAAAATAAGAAAAATTAACCACACTGATTGAATGTGGAAAGGAAATATTTATAAGCTACTGTGGATGAAAATGGTTTAATTAAAAGAGACAGGAAAAGAGTAAGACAATGGTCTCTCAGGCATAGCCATAACAGAAAAATAATGGTACTTGGAAGGGTGGAAGAGAAAGAAAGTCACTGAATAAAGACAATTAGTTATTTCCAATTAGCTATTTTCATACAATCCAATAATGAGTCAGCATAACATACAGCATACATTTTTTAGACACAGGTAAATAACCATGGAATGACCAAATAGCATACTGAGTGGAGGAAACACTGCTTCACATGGTCTCATTTTGTTAGGCACAATCTCTTGCTTAACACATTTGATTAAAACCCCCCACACACACACAAAATGGAGTAGACATTTGCATAGAAAAGTACAATGTATTGAGTTCAGGCAAATCTTATATGTACAAATATGATTATAAAATCCAAATTATGCGATCAATTTGGGGTTTCTTGATAAAGAACTCCCCCCACCCCCACACATTTTGTTTGGACTTTTGAAGCAAATGGTACTAGACCATATTTGGCAATCCATTTGGTTGAATGAGTAATCAGTTCAAAACATGTAAAAGAAAAATTTTAAAATGAAAAAAAAAAAAAAACTGATGAAAATATAAAAACATATGTTTAAAACATTGGTATTTCTAGACATCAACACAGACAGACAGATATAGATTAATTGTACAGAGTACAGCATCTACATCCTGAACAATTAGTCAGGGGTCGGTCTAGGTGCCCTGGACTTTTGCTGGCTACTTTAGCAGAGGAGAGGCAAAGAAGTTCCCCTGGCGACTGAAGCTGACAGCAGACTTGCTCTTGCTGCCAAACCTAAAAAAAAAAAAAAAAAAAAAAAAAAAAGGCAGTAAAAGCAGAGTCAACAATGCATGATTATCAGCCTCTCCTTAACTCAATCAATATGTAAAAAGCCATTTTTAACATATAAATACAGCAAATGAATGACTGCTGCCCAAGTAACACTTACTTGGGAGTGATCGCACCCAGCGTAGCATTTCTCATACGCTGAGACAGAGAACTAGAAGATGAAGTCTTGCTCATTTGCTGCTCTGGAGTGGTGAGGGGGCCAAACATACTCACTGCAAACAAGGACAATTGTGCTAAGGTCAATGAAAAGCAGGGGTCATACTGAATATTCACCTCAAAAATTAATCACAGTGGTGGAAAAGTAAGGCATGTACAGGTGGAACTGGGAATCCAGTCAAAACAGCTAGCTATCTCTGCAGCAGTGCTTCAAGCAACATGAAAACAGTAGGGGAAAAAATCTGGTGTGACCCATACTTAATTATTGGAGTTCTGTTTTTTCCCTGTTTTCTTTTACAGACAAAAACAACCATAGCACACCAAGTTCTATTTCAAGTCTGAGACTCATGTCAAGGTTTGCAAATTTGTCTGAAAATTCACCTTTTTGGTCTGGAGTGGAATAAACATTAGTGTTCTCAATAATCATGTGACCAGTGTGAGCTTGGTCCTGCTCCACCATCATGAACTGGCTCCAGTACTCTGTAGGCAAGCTCAGCAAGCGTTCAACAACCTAAAACACAAACAAACGTTTACAATGTTTTTTATTTATTTTAACAAGGACAAATGAAAACATTTAAAAATTGTCATAAGTCGATCGTCCTGAACCGATGGAACTATGACATCAATAATAATGACATTATTAGTAGGCTTAGTATTGCTTTTCATTGTACTATGCATGAACACATTAGAACAGTTAATTTCCTGGCTTTACCCTAGGTTGTCGCTTTGTGTCCTGCAGAATGGTCATTGGGTCTGGATCAGGTACGCCATGGCCCACAATAGTGGGTCCAAACACACGAGCCAGATTAGTCACATCCATCTTGGTATCAAGACTTTGAGCAACTCTAAGAAAAAACGTGAAGAATTATTTAGTGTGTAAATTTTTTCTTTTAATTCAAGATTGAATTCAGATCCAAGAAGTATATTTGCCATATAATTACAATTATTCTACCCCATCTTCCTCAGTGTTACAGCAAAAATAACAAAGCTGCAGTACGGAACTTTTTTTGGGGTAAAAAATAAATAAATAAATAAATTGAGCAATTACATAAAAAAAAAAATAATAATAATAATAATAATAATAAATCATAGCTGATCACAAATGCAAGCTTATGATGATAATTTATAAATTGAGTTCAGGTCGGATTTCGTGGGAGATGTCAGTTGATGGGGGCCGAGGATGGTGGAGTGTTTGTAGCTTGTTCTTAAAACAGTTGCTTAGAATTTAAACTGGTCATCCAGTTGGCTGCTTTTAATCTGGATAGTTCTAAACACAATCACCGTTGACATCTGGGGAATCACCTGCTGTCAAAACCAAGAAGCCTCAAACTGGGAAAGTCTGCAGTCAAAAGGGGGAAAGCAACAGAGCCTGTGACAAAATGAGAATAAATATCGGCAGGGCTTTTGAGAGGTGGTGAAAACTCAGATCTGAAGTGATTGAATACAGAGGCAGAGATGGCTTTCCGCCCCGTTTAACAGGCAAGACATTTCAGTGGCTCAATAGGTAGCTATATAACATTAGCGCACTTGTTCACTTGATTCAGCTAGGTATCAAGTTTCCTGGGTTTTTTTTTTTTTTTGCTTGTTTTTCTATGGTCAGTATGGTAAATTGCACTTATTTTCTGCTAGCTATGAGAGAGCACAGCTCACCTCTAATCCAAGAGAACCGTATCCACCACCACATCCATTTTGAAACTTGAGTATTGGAATTAATATACAACACATATGAATACTTTAGTGTTGCCAACTCTTGTGAAACAAATACAGAACTGCAGCTTCAAAAACAAGCCTTAAATCATTATAGCCTGTTATGACCTCAATGTAAACAAACTCAATAAATGAGCCTGAAACATTAAACTGAAACCACTCAAGGTTTGAAAAGCAAAAACAGAATTCCTTTAATAAAAAGAAATCAAACGTCAAAGTTTATAGGGAGGACAGGCAATATCCACTTATCTCTGAGCACCTGTGAGCCTGTGAGTAGACAGTGTCAATGCACTGGGGAAAATAACCATAAATGTAGAAAATATCCACAACTTTTTCAAGAGATTTCAGAAAAAAAAGAAGCCCAAAGACTTGGAAACTCAGATTCATCTGCACAGAGGAACAGTGCCAATGCATAGTCCATGTATATTTATTTATTTATTTTTTATAAATAAAAACCCCACAACTGCACAAATAACTTGCAATTTTATGTTTCAAACAGAGATGGCGAAAGAGAAGCAAAAGTTGCACTGCAGCTTTAATAGGTAATAAGTTCTCCAGGGTACTGTGCAGGCCACCAGAGTTCCTCCACACCAAACTTGTCAAACCATATCTTAAATGGACCTCGCTTTGGGCACAAAACAAGCACAGTCATGCTGGAGGAGCCTTCCCCAAACTGCTGCCACAAAGTTGAAAGCTTATTGTCTAAAATGTGTGTGCTGTAGCATTATCACCCTTCACTAAGGGGCCTTGCCCAAACCCTGAAGGGCAGAAATGTCATGAACTGAATGGTGGCATAGGTGCCACTTTATGATACTGACGTGTTTCAACTCACTGAGCTCGTGCTTGTCTATTGAGATTGCATGGGTAGGTGCTTTATTTTATGTGGCTGAAGCACCCACTCAGTAATTAGGAGGGACGTCCACGTACTTTTGTCCATATACAGTGCTTTAGAAAAGTATTGTTTTTGTGCACATCTCATACTAAATCATTTTAGACCTTCAAACTAAATACAACCTGAGTAAACACACAGTAAAGTTTTTATTTTTTTTTATTTTTAACACCCATCACCCATGTGAAAAACTAATTGCTCCCTTAAACTTAAAATCGGGTTGTGCCACCTTTAGGAGCAAAAATTTAAAACACTTCCGATAACTGGAGATCAGTCTTTCACAACACTGTGGTGGAATTTTGGCCCACTCATCTTTGCAGAACTGCTTTAGTTCAGCCACACTGGAAGGTTTTCAAGAATGAACTTCCCATTTAAGGTCCTGCCACAGAATCTCAATGGGTTCAAATCAGGACTTTGGCTAGGCCGCTCCAAAACTTTAATTTAGCTTTTTTTTTTTGAGTCATTCAGAGGTGGACTTGCTCCTGTACTTTGGATCGTTGTCTTACTGCATAATCCATTTGCGTTTGAGTTTCAAATTATGGACTGAAGACTGGACATTCTCCTTTAGGATTTTCTGGTAGAGAGCAGAATTCGTGTTTCCATCTATTATTGCAAGTTGCCCAGGCCCTGAAGCAGCAAAGCAACCCTACACCATCACACTTCCACCACCATGCTTGACCCATGTTGTTCTTTTTGTGGAATTCGGTGTTTGGTTTATCTAACCAGATGTGTGGCCAAATGTAAAGGGGCCCCTGTCTTCCAAACAGTACCACTTTCTACTCAATCCACAGAACATTCTCCCAAAAGCTTTGAGGATTATCGAGGTGTTTTGGAAAAAAAAAAAAATCAGACAATGTTCTTCTAGGTTAGCAGTGGTTTTCTCATTGCCATTCTTCCATTTTGCCCAGTGTCTTTCTGATAGTGGAGTCATGAACCACTATATTTAATCCACTATCTTGACCTACAGGCCTCTCTTGCATCAAATAAAAGTAGTGGTTATTTGATGTTGTCCTTGGCTCTTTTGTGACTTGCTGGATGAGTAGATGCTGTGTTCTTGGAGGAAGTTTGGAAGGTCTGCCACTTCTGGGAAGGTTTACTACGGTGCTGAGGTTTTCAAATTTGGAGATAATGGCCCTCACTGTTGTTCGTTGGAGTCCCAGAGATTTTGAAATGGCTTTGTAACGCTTCCCAAACTGATGCATGTCAATCACTTTCTTAAACATCATTTCTGGAATTTCTTTAAATGTTGGCATAGTGTGTACTCTGTAAGTCCTTTTAACCAACTTCGAGTCATTGAAAGTTATTTTTAAGTGTTAATTTGATTGAACAGGGTTTGCAGTAATCAGGACTGGTTGTGTCTAGTCCAGCTGAAACCCATTATCAATGCAATTTCATGGATTTGGGGAATTAGTAACTATGGTGGCAAATACATATTCACATAGGCCAGGTTGGTATTGGATAATTTATTTTCAATAAATATAATTTAAAAACTATTTTTTGTTTTAATTTCTGAAACAATTTAATACGAGATGTACACAAAAATAGAAGAAATCAGGATGGGCACAAATACTTTAGGCTCCAAGAGAGACCATCCACAGTAATCTTTATGGTATTCATGTGGCAGCAGAAGTAAATCATCATAACGGCCAAGCCGATACCGCTTTATAGGTCATTAGTACTATTTTATAAATCAATGAAAAGTTTTACTGGGAGAAAATGTAGTGTGAATAAGACTGGGGTGATGTGAACATATCTTCTGGTTCTAATAAGGATGCTGGCTGCTGCATTCTGGACAAATTGAAGATGGTCTATGCACCTACAGAAACATCCTGATGGCAAGGCATATACATTTGTCCAACCTAGAGATAACATCATATTGTATATATAACTATAATCAAAGACTGTACCAGAGCTCCTATTCAAAAATATTCACCACTGTATTGTTTGACATATAGAAGAGTAAAGGATTTATAATCCCACTATCCACTGTCGCCCAAAAGAAGCTGGATTCCCTCATCAGTAGAAGCTTGTGACCATAGATTATGGTGGGACAAGCCAACATTAATAAGGACATAGCCTCTAACAAAATTAAGTATGGACATCATACTTGATTCAATCTATTGGCTACTACCTAATGAGTTTTTAGAATAACCCTCTAAGAGGTAGTTGAGAGTCAAAAACAGTCGTCCAGCGTACAGTCTAGCGGCTCGTTTCAAGTGGTTTTAGACGTACATTTGTTCATTTACATGTTAATAATTATCCACAGTTGCCAGGTTTCACCAAAATTTCCAACCCTACTACATGCATCTCAAAACACACAAACACTCTCTCAACATATAAAAATAAACACTCCCTGAAACTAGCCCAATAAACAATGGAAAAAGGGAGATATTTTTCTTTTTTGAGCCTTTGTGCCATAGTAATGAAATAATACTTATACTACTTTGTAATAATACTTATAATACTTTGTGCCATAGTAATGAAATAATACTTGAACTTTAAAAGAAATGATTTTGAAATGAAAGCAGGCATGTTTGTGGCGATCATGCTGCATTTCACTCAAGTGAAGCACAAAAGTACTCCGACCCAAGTTTGTTCTCTTGGACAGAAGTGCAATAAAAAAAAAATTAATAGTCCTGACAATTTCAAAACAAGGTAGATTTGAGTAGAGGGGCCGCATGCTGTGGCATCCAGATACTTCAGTATTCTGGATACTACTGTGTCGCCAATGAAGGAGCAGGTCATTCATGACCAGTCCAGTCTGATCAAATATATTGAGGTGCTTGGTCTTCTGAACTCAAAAAAGCCCCCTAACACCAAATGAAGTATTTTAAAATGAGGCTAAATTCATTAAGAATGCTATCAATGTTACAGCTACATGTTTGCACACATTATGCTTGCCAAACAAACTCCGCTAGGACACCATGTGCAATACTGGCAAAGGCTGAGGATTTTTTTATAATTGGGAGTACTTCTGCGGCTGCATTTAAGGGCCAGTGCCTTTTTGCATTTGATGATATGGGAAAATCCAAGGAACTCAGGCAAGAACTACCGAGAGCATGTATACAAATAATTGTAAGCAAATCGTGGGACCACACAGACACTGCATCATTCAGCAAGGAGGAACAAATGAACTCGGAGGGATGAATGAAATCTGTAGGGTTCAACTGAACCTCAAGACATCATAGGAACAGGTCATAGGAACGTTTGTCCTGCACCAGCATGGCCTGAAAATCTGTCATGCAAGGAAGAAGCCTCTTCAATGACCTGCATACAAAAAGCTAGGAGGAGTGTTTTCTGGTAAGATAGAACAAACAAACAAATAAATAAATAGATATAAAAAAAAAAACTGTTTGGCCATAATGATCAGCAATATGTATGAAGGAAGAAGGTGATGAGGCTTTTATTTTTATTTTAAAGAACACCATCCTGTAAGGCTGGTACCGAGATGTCTGAACCTAGAGAGAACTGCTCCGTGAGGACAAAGGACTACTACAAGAACAAACACTCGATCTCTATCTCTCTATATCTCTCTCAGAATTAGCACATCATGCTGAGTGGAGACTAGGAGATCCTCACTACATTGTTTCCTCTCCTCTCTCCTCACACCCCTCTCTTCGTCAAGATCACCTTAAACACACCCAAGGTCTATATGCATTAACATGTTTTAATGTGAATAAGATGTTGACTATACATGTTTGCTATCATACAAAAGGTCTCAGTGCGTCTGGAAAATGTGATCTCATTCCCTCAACAGAAATTCAAAATAAAAATATTGCATGTTGTTAAAGGCATACCCTCCCAGGGTCCCTCACTCTTACCTCCTGTATGTAAATAAGGTACATCGCAGATGCTCAATACGCAGACCACAGACATCAAATTATAATCACAAACACCACCATTTGGTGTACCACAGATCATCTGCGTATTTAGGGGAGAGATGGCCAAAGATTCAGGGAATCTGTAGACAGATCTCCCAAACGATCACTGTGTGTAGTTTTTCTTTATCAGGTATACAAGTTTTGACTTTATGTTGTATTATGTTTTGAATTTTATTGTAATGTAATGCTGAATGCAATTCTTCCTGCTGCTGCTTCTTCTTCTTCTTCTTCTTCTATTATTATTATTAATAGTATTATTGAATTTAGATGTGTTCATACCTGGTTAAATAAATGTTCATACCTGGTTAAATTGACTTCTTCTGAAATGATCGTCTCTAGTAGATTACATTAAGTCCTTGTTACTGCAAATCTGTGACCAGGTTAGTACAAGCTAAAATCCAGGTTTAGGTGGAGCACTGGGGCACACCAGCTGAGATTTTAGAGTCTAGGCTAAACTATAGAATAAACTACAGGGCTCTACGGTAATTATTTTAGGAGCACTTGTGCTCCTAATAAACATTTAGGAGCATGGTTAGTTTTTTGGTTTTTTAGAGATGGTAACATTAATGTGCCACAATATAACACACAAGTAGGCATGAGAAAACTTGAGCTGGTCAATTATAACAGAATTTAGGAACATAGTGTGAGTCAGAACACATTAATTTGCCTTCTGATAAACATCATTTTATATTTTTAATTAATTTTACAGACTGCATGCTCCTCTTAAATATATTTAAAGCTACACTATTAGACATGTTCCACTGTCATGGTTCTGGGCTGGAGTCAGTTCTCGACCCGCTCTGTGTATATTGTGTAGATATCTGAATAATCTCATACAGGATGTGATGGAGTTCATTTACCCGTCAGATGAGAAGCGCTTTAGTGTAATGGTGTTCATTAGGGACGCACAGATCAGGATTTTTACAGACGATACGATCCAGATACCAATCTTTTTGTTTAAACTTTAATCAGGAGGTTTATCACAAACAGTTAAATGTAAGCTCTCTGCTCATGGTCACTGTTAATTCAGTTAAAATAATAGCAAGGAGAAATACTGCTGGTTAATTGATAAATAAACAGCATAAAATATTTATTTTTACAATAAAGAGGACTAATTAAAAGTAGACTAACACAAACATGATCCAAATTAGGAAAAAGACTAATAGCCTTCTACAGATATAGCAAACTAAGATATTCAAATTGATATTAAATGCAACCCATAGTAATTCAACAATATCATTTCTCATTTTGTTTATATTTAATGAATTTATTATAATATCTATTCTTTTATATTAAATGGTTTATTTATAACTAAGCACATTTTCTGTCTTTACATTTTATTAGTTTTCTGTTCATCAGATCGGTTCCCCAGTACAGTGTTGCCATGTCTGCTGATAATATTGCGTTTTTAGTGGGGTTTAGATCAAGATTTGGAAAATGAAGACTTTTCTGGTAATATCTGGCAACCGTGAGTTTAAATGAAGTGAATGTGGTATTAGAGTTAGTGAAGGAGAGCAGCAGTGTACTGTATGTTTACAGACTGAACAGTTAGTTGCTGCACTTGATTATGATTGGTGAGGAATTATCTTAAAGAAGTTTGAATCAAACCCAGCTTGTAGCTTTATTATTCATTTACTCGCACCCGACACTGCTCTGGCTACACAAGTATGCTACAGTTCATTTTGCGTGATCAATAAAAGATGTTGGTTTGTGAGATCAGGAAGTTGAGAAACAGATGATGTTCAGTCTTATAACAAAACGGCTTAAAGGCAACAAAATGAAAGTTTTGGAGTGGCCATAAGAAAGTCCGACCTAAATCCCACCAAAAATTTGTGGACTGAACTGAAAAAAAACGTGTCCGAACAAGGTGGCCCACAAACCTGATTGAGTTACACCACTTCTGTCAGGAGGAATGGGCAAAAAGTTTGGCATTGAGAAGTATTGAGAAGCATGTGGAAGGCTACCCCAAATGAAGTCAAGCAATTAAAATGCAACGCTACCAAATATTAACATTTGACCCACTAAAAATGTCATGTAGTAAATAAAAGCTGAAACAAAAAAGCTATTTTTAGCTATTTTGAAATTACTTTATGGAAATAAATTAGTTATCCTAATTGACAACACAGGAAGTGTATGATGATGCAAGACTTTAACAACAGGATTCACTTAGGAGCAGTTCCCCATCACAAATATAGTCATCATGGAGAGCAGGAAACGCGTAATTCTGAGAATAAAGCATTAGATAAGAACACATCAACTAGCTAGTGTTCAGGGCAGTGCATCTGGCCCTGAAGTTACAAACTCTGAAATGTTGCAGTTGCCAGGCCTGTACAAGTTACAATGGATACACTATAGATCACCCGCATGCCCAGGGGACACCTGGAAGTGGTATGCCCTTCCACAAAATTGGTGGTGCTGCTCATCAGGAGTCATGTAAGAGCAGCAATCATAAACAATTAAATGTATATTCTAATCTACAGGTATTTGTGAATCTAATTTCCATTACTTTTCCAAAACTTCTCCAGGTCTGGAAAAAATTTAAATTCCATGACTTTTCTAGACTTTTCTGTGACCGGAGGAAGCAAATTCCATCACCCAACTAACATCACATTAAGTTTGATCTGGCTTTTTACAATGAAGTGTTTGTTGAAAGGAAATTGCACATTTGTTTGAAACAGCCCTCAGCCTTAGATCGAGCATATTCAAGCAGACACTGATTAAAAATAAAAACCAAGGGGAAGCTGCTGTACTGAGGAAATGAAATCCCACTGTGTTGCCTACCTCTGCAGATGGATGATCAGGAAGGCCAGAGTGTCCCTGTTTGGCTGAGGCAAGTCACTGATGGTTTGATACATCAGTGCAATGGAATTGTCTTCATCAGCTAACTCTGGAAAAAAAATAAAAATAAACACGATTACACAAACATGGCAAGAACCAGCCGAAATTACATTTCATGATGAAATAGAGAACATACAGCTGTCACTGCATTCAGCTAGAACTTGGAAACAAATTAAGCCTAATCTTGGATTGCTCCAGACAAATTCTTGGATTAAATTAGAATTTTACTAAGAATTATTTCAACTAAAAACTCTTCAGTACAAAATGATTTCCATCTAAATAATGAACCCTCATTGAAAATCCTGTGCCTTAGAGCAAGCTACGGCTGTGTAAAGAAATTGTGGCCTTATTTTTAGTTTCAGTTCAGACTCACCTGCTGCTTCCATAAAATTTCTGTTGAGGCGGAAGGTGAGCAGTGGCTCTTTGAGGTTTCTCAGGAAGTCCTTGAGGAGCCCAGTAATAGCATGGATATCCTCCACCTTACTTAGTAGAGGGAAATTCTTTCCACGCAGAAACTTCTCCTTCAGCTCCTTCACCACACGGTCCGCACCAGACAGACGATACAGACCAGTCTGGTACGGGACCATAGAAACAACCAAGCTCATCAGCAAACAAGCTACAAGAGCTGATTAATGCACTAGTCTAAAAAAATTCACCAAAACTAGTTTACGAACTGACCTCATGTAGGCCTCTCTGCTCAATTTCATTCACACAGTTGACCACCAGTGGTGGAATCATGGGGGAGGTGACCGAGACATAGTCTGCGAGAGTGCCCTAAAAAACAACACAGTAGAATATAACAGCAATAAAAGGTACTGCAAAGAAATCTATTTTAAACAAGAAAATTAAAAAAAGTATCCTGAAGCACCTTGTTTCTCCAATCCCATAGTGCCAACTGAAAATCAACAACTGATGTTTCTTCCAACCCAAGCGCTATTTCATTTTTATACCCAATGCATAGGCTCAATGTGGAATCAAATGCATACTGCATGCAACAGCAACTCATCTAATTCTTAGCAAAAACTCATCCACTCATTGTTTAAAGTTCATGAATAAAGTTATGGTTAAGATGGGGTGACTAACATCCTCACCAGGTATCAGCATCTCAAATTAATACTCTAATACCACATTCTAGACATTTCCAAAACATTTTAAGACTTGCACATCACTTCAATCATGCTACAGTATAGATCAACTTTAATGGATTGTGTTCAGGTATATTCATCCATTTCTGGTTTCAAGTAAACTATAGCAGTGTAAACCTCTATAGAGGTATATGGGAGACCAGAACAAATATCCTTTTTGCATTACCATTTACTCGAACAGTGAAAGGGGGGAGATAGATACGTCGATAGATATATAGAAGGGGAAATGTACAACCCCAATTCCAAAAAAGTTGGGACGCTGTGGAACAAATAAATGTAAATAAAAACAGAAGGCAATGATTAACATATGTGTTTATGAGATTTGCAATTCACAATAGAACATAGAAAACATACCAAATGATTAAACTGAGTAAACGTAGCATTTTACGAAAAAAAAAAAACCAAGTTAAATTTTTAATTTGATGGCCGAAACATGTTTCAAAAGTTGGGACAGGGGCAACAATCATTCAGAAGTAAAGATGGGCAGAAGTTCACCAATGTGTGAAAACTGTGTACAATTTGTGGAACAATTTCAGAATAAATGTTCTTTAGCGTAAAATTGCAAGGATTCATTGCGAGGATCATCTACAGCAGATAATATCAAAAGATTCTGAAAATATGAAGAAATCGGTGTTTTCAAGGGTGAAAATCAGTATTGCCTGCCAGTGATCTTCAGGCCCTCAGGCGGCACTGCATTAAAAACAGGCCTGATTCTGTAATGGAAATCACTGCATGGGCTCAGAAACACCTCCAGAACTCATCGTCTGTGAACACAGTTCACAGACAATGCCGGACCATCCACAAACGCTGGATAAATCTCGATCATGAAAAGAAGATCCCATATGCGACCATGATCCAAAACGCCGCCATCTTCTCTGGGCAAAAGCTCATTTAAAATGGACTGAGGCAAAATAGAAAACTGTTCTGTGGTCAGACGAATCAAAATTTCAATTATTTTTGGAAACCATGAACACCGTGTCCTCTAAATTTAAGAGAACTAAAGAGAAGAGGGACAATCCGGCTTTTTATCAGCGCTCAGTTAAAAAACCTACATCTCTGATGGTATGGCGATGCATTAGTGACTATAGAATGGACAGCTTGCACATCTGGAAAGGCACCATCATTGCTGAAAAATATATACAGGTTTTAGAGCAACATCTGCTTCCATTCAGATTCCATCCCATTACTTCTGAGAGAACGTTTTAACAAAAAATGTGTTAAAAAGAATATTATTTTCCATTTCAAATTTTATTGGGGATCTAGTTAGTTATTATGATTTACGTAGGACAAGAAAAAAAATTAAGAAAGTATCTAAAAAGATCCTCTATTTATACCCAATCATGTTACTGACCTGTTTCCAATTAACCTAATTAGTTGCAAAATATTCCTCGAGCGGTTTCTTTTTACTAACACTTACTTTTCCAGACTTTTGTTGCCCCGTCCCAAATTTGAGACGTGTTCAGTAATTCAGCAAATTCAAAATTACCTTATTTTTTCTTAAAATGGTACATTTACCCAGTTTAAACCATCGATATGTTTACGTTCTATTGTGAATAATATGGGTTTATGAGATTTGCTAATCATTGCATTCTGTGTTTATATATATTTAAGACAGTGTCTCAACATTTTTGGAATTGGGGTTGTAAATCTTTATGATGTTGGCTCGGCTGCATTTTTAAGACCTTTGAAACGGGAATTTAAGACATTTTAATGCTAATTAAGGCCTTATTTTTACATTAAGGAATTTAAGACATTATAAGGATCCGTGGACACCTTGTTAACATTTCTTACTATGTGAATTGTGTGCAATCAAATAAATAAATTACACATCTATAAAAGAGAAGAGGATTAGGGTAAGATACGATGGAATTTTTTTTTTGACTGGTTGTTAATCTATTAAAGGTGAAATTTTAATCTACTCTGGAAGTACCTTTGAATGCCAGGAAAGTTTAAACCCAGTCTTTTCCCCAGATATTCATAAAGCCAGGCATTCTACCTCTCCAATTTTTACTGGAGTCCCAGACATGTTAGGGATGCAGGGCAGCGGACAGCGCTCTCGGCACTCAGGATGGGTGACCACACGACAGTCCCTGCACTTCAGAGAAATTTTTCCAAACTTGATCCTCTTCCCACAAGGAACACAGGACTCCGGCTTTATCACCTAAAAAGCATGTGCAATTCAAATGTAAAATAATTAACCTTAAAAAAAAAAAAAAAGTGCCCACCCCAACAACCCCACTGCTCTGCGGTGTACTGGGCTCCGCTTTGCTCTCAGTCTGCTTTAATATGTCTACAGACTGCACAGAATCCGTATCTGCTGTGTCCCAAACCATGGCAGCTACAGGAAATAGAGTTAGAATGGGCATGGGTTTGCACAAAACACATCACTCATGATCCAATCAGCCAAGGCAGATGCTAATACAAAGTCTAAACAGAACCTAATGCTGGTTTGCATTAGTCTCTATTTAGACTTTGTAGACAATGTTTGAAGCAAAAGACTTTGTTTTTATAATCCTGTTCAAGCTATTAATCACTCAAACCATGCAGGAGGTCGAGGATGCATGTAGTTGTAGAGTGAACGGCTGAATGTTTCTTCTGCATTAAAGCATGTTTGTGTGTCTATGCCGTGAAGCAAAGGGAGGGTTTATAGATAACCGTGGTGCGCAGAGCAGACTGGTGCGCTCATGTGCAATCTCCCCTGAAGTTAACTACATATAATCATAATCAACTAGCCTTCAGGAGGACACCAATTGGTTGGTGGGCAGGGGACTCATTGGGCCTTTTATCAAGCTGGGCATGAACAAATTTATTTGTAAATCTTTTGTACAAATAAATTTGTTCATGCACACCTTGAGGAGTGGCCCAGTGTTTCCGTGCATGCAACCAGAGTCACCTGCCCACCAACCAATTGGTGTTTATTCAAATTATGGCTCTTACAACTATGATTATGATTTGATTATGATTACAATTATGATTTGAAGCCATTTAATCATTTGTGGATTTCCATAAGTACCAAATAGAAGAAATTTGGTACTTACGGAAATCCACGAATGATTAAATGGCTTCAAATCATAATTGGCAATGATAATGGTAAGAGACATAATAATTGAATAATTAAAAGATTGGAAATTAATAGCAAATTGTTTATACAGTAAGTAAGGAATAATTGACAAGAGGCCGTTGAATGAATAGAAAAATAACGCACGCCCCAAGGTGGCAGTATGGCCATGGTACAAAGCGGCATTAAATGGCCAACATCTCCGTTATTTCAGTTAACTTGGTGAAGTGATCTGGAACTGTAATGTGGTCAAGACCTGACTGGAACTACTTTGGCTTTGTGCATTTACTGAAAAATAAATGCACATTTAGCCAATCAGAATCGAGAATTCAACGGCACTGTGGTAGAAGAAAAGGCAGATATTTGCATATGTACATTTGTTTGGTCACCCCCTTTTCACTCTAATGGTCTGCTGTGTTTTACTATTGGACCATCTTAAAGAATAGATGTTGCCACTATAAGCTAGAAAGAAAGAGAGCAACAGAGTTCTTGACCAGAGTTATGAGCTATATTGGCTCCGCTGGCATGAAACTAATAGAAGATCTAACAGCATGGCATGTGTTGAATAGTTATAGAACAGTATAGGGTTTTTTTGGAGGATGAAAGTTGGCACTTCTGTTTCCAATCTTCATTTAATGTTGTGCAACACTATAGAGCAAGTACTAATTCAACCAACAAAATGACTGTCTTTGCTTCACATGTCCAAGTTTTGTCTGCGTTTTAATTTCTAGATACTGAGACATTTCAAACAGAAACAAGTTAGCTGATATGATCCAATCTGCAAAGCACCCTATACTCCCTAGTGTGATACACAGCGTTATCTGGCTTTTGTATGAGAGGCTTCTGGCTGACAATCAGAGCCAATTAAAATAATTAAACAACAGTTTCCCTGTGTGAGGTCCATTATGTGTCCATGAACACCTGGGAACAGTGTAAATCTCCACACCCCATTTCCAGGTCAAACTATTTTCTTTTCACTTCACTTAATTCACATTTAATTAATTTTTCCTGCAATTCGACTCCAGATTTTAGCCTTTCATTTTGATTTGCATATATACGAGACGACATATCCATTTTTGCCAAATTCTTTTCTTTTACCGTTTGTCCTCATTTTAGCTTTTAGCCATCCTTTTGTTTTGTCTCTAAATGCAAATCAGCTGTGCCATGAACACACAGTAATTCACAATTGATTGGCATTTATCAATACATAAGAAAACCAGTGTTTGACACTTTTGTTAATCTTGTGGCAATTTTGAAAACATTGGCATATGAAAACATTTACAAACAACTAAAAGATAAGTGAAGCCCACTGTGACAATATTTTTCAAGCTTTCTTCGGCAAGTTATCCAGGGTTTCAGAGCAATTTTGTTCCATATACATCTCAAGTATTAACAGTAAATTTTTATATAATGAATTGTAAACAATACGATTGTCCGTCGAGTAGTTTCAAGTCTTCTCTAGATGTGTTCCACCAGTCCCTAGGCTCACAACAGAATCTAATTAAAAACATTCAGTTCAGGACCCATGCATGCTGCTGGTTTCTTATACTGTGTTCAAATTAGAGTGTGACTGGTTGCTCATGTTGTTTGTCCATCCACCCATCTTCTATACCGCTCATCCTTTTCAGGGTCACGAGGGTGCCAATCCATCGCAGGGCACAATCACACACCCATTCATACACTACGGACACACCAATCAGGCTACAATTTGGACTGGGGGAGGAAACCGGAGTACCCGGAGGAAACCCCCGCAGCACATGGAGAATATGTAAACTCAACACACACAGGGATACGGTGGGAATCGAACCCCCAACCCTGAAGGTGTGAGGCGAACGTGCTTCATGTTGTTTGTCTCTTGTGGTAATGTACCATCAGTCCAGTGCTTTTAAGGTTCTCATGAGAACATCACATGCTGTGCTTTGTATTAGCTTTGTCAGCAGACAGCAATGTACACACCAGATGCACCAAGGATCTCTGCCTTGGTGAATCTCCATTTTTCTATCTATCTATCTATCTATCTATCTATCTATCTATCTATCTATCTATCTATCTATCTATCTATCTATCTATCTATCTATCTATCTATCTATCTATCTATCTATCTATCTATCTATCTATCTATCTATCTATCTATCTATCTATACACACATACAAAGCTCAAAAAAAATAAAGGGAACACTTAAACAGCACAATGTAACTCCAAGTGTACCCTTTATTTTTTTAGCTCTATGTATGTATGTACTACAAACTATTTGCAATTGCGTTTCTGATTTGTGGACGCATAAATTGACACACGATTTTCATTTGAATGATCATTTGCATTTTGGTTTACACGAAAGTACAGTGTCTGCCAAGTTTCAAATGCAATTGCATTTCCCATGTCTTAAGAGTTATGACCCTGTCCTATAGAAATAGCTATAGCAGTAACCCCGTTTGCTATTTCACTTCCTCTGTGTGGCGTAAGGAGCCTACCAAAATTCAAACAGAATAGCAAATCCCTATGCATTTCCGACGCCTTGCACAGTGACCTGCCAATCAGTGTTGGCAGTGGGAGGGTACTAGGGGCGTGTTTGTATTTGGAAGTGATGTCACTCACAGTCGAATGCCAAGACAGAAAATGTGCTGTACAGACGATTGTATCGATGCTTTAAAGATAATGAAGCATAAATCGATCACCATAAAACCATAGATTTCGGAGCAACACTGCTCACAAAGTTTTAGTAATAAGTTTATTGTTGAACTTGTGATCTAAGAAATACATTCCTTTCATCAGGTGAGGAAGTTCTTCCTTTAATGGTGAATATTGTATTGAGGATTTGATACGATGGTGAATTTATATGCCATTATTAATATTATTATTATTATTATTATTATTATATGCCATATAATGGCAATACATGATTTGCATTTTCATTTGAATTATGTCAATTTATGCATCCACAAATAGGAAACGCAATTGCAAATATTAGTGATGCGCCGAAATTTCGGATAGACCAAAAAAAAAAAAAAAATCCAAAACCATGAGCTGAAAATATATGCAGCCATACCCGCCCTGCCCTGAAGTGCTCAGATTTCACTTTCGATCAAGCCAGCGGTTATCATGATGCTACCAAGCAAAGGGCGATCATGGAAGCAGTTTAGAAGTTTCTGATAAGGACATCAAATTTGCCATCAGCAATGTTTCTTCAGCAAAAATTTGCCAGGGTTTGGGGGGGGGTTAGAGTGCCAAATCACTTTTCCATGACAGGTTTGATACAACACCTGAAAACATGACATCCACTTCAATATGCAGAGTACAGCAAAAAAACAACAGAATAGAGGCCCTCTGCCATTCTGTTTTGCCTGTGTTCATTATAATGATAGTGTAGCATATTTAAACTTTATTTGAAGATACAAGCCTAGAGCTGCTAAGTTCATTACTTTATTGCTGTTTTGCATAATCTTTAATCCATTATTTGGATAACTTTAATTGTTACAGAACTGATTGAAGAATATTTCATATTGTTTTTGTGTGTTCAATTCAATTAAAGTTTTTCAATTCAGGTTCATTAAATGAATTAAAAAGTCTAATATTAACACAATTATAATTATTTTTTTTTAATGGGTTTAAATTTTTTATTATTCTTTTGAAAATGGTCTGTAAAATACTCACACACACACACACACACACACAGTATCTCACAAAAGTGAGTACACCCCTCACATGTCGCTTTGTCGATTGCTAGTGTGCAGGGCGATGAGGCTGACTTTAATAAAGTGTTTCCTCTATGATAAAAATTGCACGTTGAACAGTAAATCCATTTTTTTCTTCACATACGTCACTAATCACATTAGAATGAAGTTGATTTATTTACAAAAAACTACGATCATGACATGATACGTCTGTATAAATATATAGCACAAGGCTTTATACCGGCTGTAGCACACTGCTTTCTTTTTTATTCTCTCCTCTCAGTAAAGATGTAGCACACAGCATAAAAGAATCTACAATTCCATCAAATTATGATAACTCTAAGCTTTAAACTCACCAGTCTTTCTCCTGCTTCTGGTCCAGTAAGGCACAGCTTCAACAGTGGTGACAGCCTCTATGGGACCACCATTGTTGGGCACGGTCACTGTGGTCTTGGCCACTAGAGACTCATTTCCCTATGGATACAGATATACAGCTAAAAACCTTCTAAACTCAATAAATAATTAAAATCAAATGAAAGATGTGGACAAACTGAACAAACACTAAACACACAAGAATGGCAACATTATGAGGTAACAATTTTTTTATACAAACATTTAGATAGTTCTCCATCACTACAATCAGCAGATCACCTACACAAGACACAGGGACCTGTGCAGTAATCCCCATTTACATCTGGTGTTAACATTCATCACTGGTCAGTCCCAAGCACAAGAGTAAACAGGATCATATGCATTCAGTTTAATTACATATTTCTACAGTCCCAAAATATTGGAAAGGCAAGGCCAATGCATTTGTTTTTGTGATCAAATGATGAATATGAGACGAGAATTCAGAATTTAGTTCCTGATATGCTCGAGGTCATTTAACACCTACATATAAATAGCACATTTTGTATCAGATCAGACCACCCAATTTGTAGGCAAGCAAAAATATTGGAACATGTGACTGACTGGTGTTTCTTGTTAACCAGGTGTCCTGTTAGATTGGCTGTTTAAACAATAAATAGCTCTGAATTAGGGATGTCACAATACTTCGGTACCAAGTCGGTACAAACATTCTTAAAACGTGGTGACGGTGCTTGTTTTTCTGCAGTATCGTTGGTACAGAATCTAATGAAAGTACAGAGGTTGCAGTTCTTCTGGACCTGATGGGGGCAGCAAATATGTGCAAGTATTTTAGTCATTCCACAAGTGGTGAAGAACAACTACAAACACACAGGACAAACTACAGAAGTTTAAGAAGAACTACAGAAGTACAGAAGTTCCACCCCAACTCGTTGAGAGGAAAGGTGGTAGGAGTTAAATATGGAAATACTTCACATACGAGGCGGATGACAACAAACAATTATTTCTCTGAAGCCAGTGTACAACCGATTTCAAACAAAGTGAGGACACACCTGGAATTTGACGAAGCACCTGAAAGTCGGTCCTGTATTATGATTGTTTGAGGCAGCTGCATTGTGGCCGTGACACTATCTAACATTACGCTCCATGTAACCCATTGTAATGTTCTAAACTACCTCCTAACGTTCCACCATGCATCTCCATTCAGCCCGTGTCCTGTCCGCTATATGTAGTAATGTCACTAATAATTATTCACATCTTCATGCTTTTAATAAATCTTTCTGTCCTGCCACCATATCAGTGAATTTAAACTAATGCTTACATTCAGAGTAGAGTGTGTGTGTGTGTGTGTGTGTGTGTGTGTGTGTGTGCACCTTAGCACTTGTAGCCTCCACTGTTGTGTTAGTCATTGTTAGACAGTGTTCGATCACTGAAATATCTCCATCTCTCTCTCTTTTTGCCAGTATCAGCCAGGGGAGGATGTCCTCCAGGAGAGTTATTGATTTTATTTTTAAACCACACCGTGGTATCGACTTTGGTATCGAGTATTGTGTACTTTTGGTGGTATCGGTACCGACTACTAGATTTTTTGGTATCATGACATCCCTAATGTGCAGAGAGTGATTTATTAACTTGCACTTTTAAACTTACATTTACTTCAGTCACTGTCAACATGAAACAGCCTTAAAGCAATAAAAATAAATAAACTTCATAGTACATCATATTGTAGTTATGTGCTAGTCAACGCGAGTAATAAGTTCTTTAGAAAGATTTGCTTCAGCACTTATTGTTAGCTGATTAGCTAGTTATCAATATAGCATTGCATAACAGCTTCAGTTAACAAAACAACATTAATTCAACATTTTCTATTTTATTCTACATTTAATGTGTTTTAGGCATGTACAGACAGTATTAAATTTGTGCCTATAGTCAAATATATCAATGTCTTGGGGACAGAACAGAAGTGTTCGCCCTTGTCAGGAGATTGCGAGGTCAGTACTCAAAGTAATACCAAATGTAAGCAGGATTCAAGTTGGTCTAAATGTCAACACAGCTCAAGAACTCACAAAAATAATAATAAATTACTCCATTAAAGTGGTACTGCTGTCTATAAGATGCGGCAGAAGGGCTATTCCACTAGTCCAGTGTTTCAGTTGCTGAATTAATTAGGTTACATACTTTCTCAGAGGTGCGGCCTGTGGACCGGGATCTCTTGGAAGCAGCAGGAGGTCCATCAGTATGGTTTCTGGAGGAGCGCTGGGGGGAAAGAAAAACAGCCAACTTATTTAGTGATTTAATAACCAGAATAATTAAAAAGTACTCACTGTCCACTTCATTAGGAACACCTACACATTCATGCAGCTATCTAATCAGCCAATCTATCTAATCATGTGGCAACACAAGGCAAAAATAAATGTAAAAAAAAAATATATATGCAGATCAAGAGCTTCAGCTAGTGCTCACATCAATCATCAAGAAAAAGTGTAAATAATGCATAAATACTATAAAATTTTACACACACACACACACATATATATATATATATATAAGTATTTATGCATTATGTTTATGGATGCACAAAAAGCACAGAATTAAACTCCAGTCCTAAATGAATAATAAAATCACTTTCACTGCACCGTGCGCTTTCCGTTACTCACTGTCTTTAGGAATATTATTTGACTTTGATCATAGTGTTTTATTAGACATTACAGATCTTACTTGCGCTACACTCTGCATCACCACGTCTACACCGCATGTGATCAGCAACGCGGCCTCGTTACTGACGTCACTTCCGTTCTAATAAACTACAGAATTTACAGCGCAAGCGCGCAAATACAGCATATAACGACAAGAAACTCAACTCAACTAAACCTTTTAAGCAGCTTGCACCAGTTTCCAGTTGGATATGAACATAAGTTTGTGTTCATGCATCAGTTTGATTTCCACGATGTTTAAAATGTTCCCCTTATAGGACTTTACGCACTTGTTAAACACTTTCTTCCTCAGTCGTGTGACGATTTCTCCTCCGTCTGATGGACACTGAGGTCATGTTGGGGATAAAAGTTAATGCTGACAGAAAGTAAACTGAAGAAAGTCATTATCGATGACTCTGGGTGTTGGCTAATGCTAGCGTGCGTATGACGTCATGCGCCGGCGTGGCTTATACTTCTGATTAGTAAAAAAAACCGCTAGTGATATATTTGAGATGATATTATGGTAGTGCAGAGTGTACAGTGTCAGTGTACAGTACTTAATTTGGGACACAACTTTTTACTCTCCGAAGCGTTTTCAGAATAGAAGTAACATAATGAGTAAATCTCCCCCAACGCCATGTGCAGACTAACTAATTGATTTTCATCATCGATTATTATCTATTAGTTGTTGCAGCTATATTATATACATACATATACACACACACACATATACACATATATATATATATATATAGCGCAGACAAGCATTTCAGCGTGCACAAAACATCTCACCTTGAGGTAGATGGACTACAATAGCATATCACCACATTGGGTTTCACTCCTGTCAGCCAAGAACAGGAATCTTTGGCCATAAATGGCACAGGCTCATTGAAAGTGGACTCCTCTGATCTCTCTCATCAACAAGGAGTTTCTGCTTGCATACCCTCTGCTCACTGGATATTTTTCGGACTATTCTGTGTAATCACTAGAGACTGTGTGTGAAAGCCCCAGGAGATCACTAACTTCTGCAATACGTAAACCAGCTCATCTGGTACCAACATGGTTAAAGTCAGAGATCACATTTTTGCGCCCCCCCCCCCTCCCCCTTCCGCTTTCCCTCCCCCTCAATGTTTGATTTGAACATTAACTGAAGCTCCTGACCTGCATGGTTTTATGCACTATGCTGCTGCCACATGATTGGTTGACTGGATAATTGCTTAAATGAGTAGTTGTAGACATTCCTGTTAAAGTGACTGGTGAGTGTAATTTGCCTCCTAGTGGGTAAGGATGCACAAATCATCAGCTTACTCTCTTCTGACGTTTCTTTAGTTGAACAGTTCTGACAACAGAAGAGTCCCAGTCCTATGAACAAAAAATAATGAAATAAACAACAAACAATAAAACAGTGTCAGATTTAAGGGACACAAGTAAGATTACTGACAAAGCATGTCGGATTAGTTGCACCAAGAGGGGCTTACTCCTGGTTGTAAGCTGTGTCAGTTGTAACTCTCTGGATATAAATTTAATACCATTTCACTGGGCACGTTCACAGTTCACCCTCTTACCCCTAAGTTCCCACAGTATTATGTCCCATAACCGTATATTCCCCATAGAAACAGTACGCCAACCCTGAGTTCCTGGGCCAAACTCAACAGTTTAATTTGAACATTTTTAGGCCTTGAAACAACTTGTAATAATGTATTTGTGTAATATTACTTTGAAAATGAAGCAGTTCAGTGTTTTTACTAAACTTGGAGCACAATTCTTAACTAGAGAAATTATGAAAAATGCTCGCTAAAATAATTCTACTCATCAGCGTGGTCAATGCCTTTGAATAAATTTAAGTAAATAATAAATAAATAATGGTAAATGGGCGGCTGTGGCGCAGTTGGTAGAGCGGGTTGTCCACTAATCGTAGGGTTGGCGATTCCACATGCCGAAGTGTCCTTGGGCAAGACACTGAACCCCAAGTTGCTCCCAATGGCAAGCTAGCACCTTGCATGGCAGCTCTGCTAACATTGGTGTGTGAGTGTGTGTGTGAATGGGTGAATGAGACACAGTGTAAATCGCTTTGGATAAAAGCGCTATATAAGTGCACATTTACCATTTACCATTAAATAAATAAAAGCAATTTAGCACCAAAAGTCAAGTTTCTGGTGATAATCAGAGCAGCAGGTCGTGTTTTCACGAGTGCACAGAGACGGCCAGGTTATGACTCCAAACCCCTGCAGTGTCAGTCGCACTGGTTGATGTTGAAGATGAAGACGGATCAGGGTCTGAATCAGGAGAGTTTGAGTCACTATCAGTTTCGGTTTCACCATCGCCTGAACTTTCACTGCTCTCGCCTGTGTAACTGTGTACGTTTTCTTTTTTTCACTGTAGGTGTAACTTTAGCTGGAACACGATTAGCTTTTCGCTTTGGCATTTTTATTTGGCAATATTCACGCTTGGATCAGCTTCATTGTAATAACGGCGTAATAACGTAATCACGTCGTGACGTCATCAAACTTCCGGGTCAAAAATAATAATTAAATAAGTAAGGAATCATAGCAGAGTAATGCCGGTACACCGGCCTTACGGGGATTACGTTTACACTGTAAATCATCTATATCAACCTTACGGGGATTTGGCATAGACGACCAAGCCGGTATTTCATCCTTACGGGAATAGAAGACGGGCAAGCCGGTTTTCCGGCCATACGGGGTAAGAGGGTTAAATACTTCAATTTTTATCATTCAGGATTGGCAATGGGCCTGTTTGGTGGAAGGCATCACTGTTGGTCTATTTTCAAACAAATTCTTTCAATACTTCTGCTCAAATTTATAAACTGCTCTAAACCCCTGTGTTCCAAATAATTTCCAAAAATGTGAGATTATAGGTACATCATTTTATGGCTCATACAAATAGTTTTTAATTCTGCATTATTATTCAGTTATAGTTTCTGTACTTGATCATTTGTGTTAGGTATGTCAGTAAAATCTGCACGTTTATATACAAAAATAATTCCAAGCAAATATTCCACGAAGAGCTTTCAAGAGATCGCTTTCATGATCTCCAAACTCATCATTTACATTAGAAATACATTTTTGAAGGTGAAGATCAGATTTAAGCTAATATATTGTACTCCTCCTTGGTCAAAAGCTCTTTTTATTTTATTCCCTTCAGTACACACCATTCTTTTGCAGTTTTTGCCTTCCATTACTAACAACAAGAAGTTATGGGCTACAACTCAGTTAAAGAGATAGAATTTAAAAAAATTGGTGAACTGTCAACAATTACTCATGTTGTTCCAAACCCATAAGTCTTTCATTCATCTTTGGAACACAAATGAAGATATTTTTAATTAAATCCGAGAGATTTCTGGGGGTCACCTGGTCTCACCATGGTTGTAAAGAGTGCTTATTTACTTAGTTACTATAGACTCCCTATCAGCCCAAACCAGTCTGTTCATCCTCCTCTGATCTCTCGCATACTGTATGCAAGCTTTGTTCGTTACGTTCCAAGTTGGTTTAGCTTTCTTGGTTAATTTTTCAGAATGTAACAAATAAAGCTTGCATACAGCATCTCTCTTCCTCTGCTGTAAACAGTGCAGCGTTTCCAGGTTTGGTTGTAGTGAGAACGTCAACACAACATGCATGCATCATGAACATGCTTCAAAAGATCTATGACAGGCAAGGGAGGGACAGTTTGGAATGATATGAGGGTGAGTAATTGATCATTTTAATTTTGGAGTGAACCATCACTAAGTACCAGTCAGTGCAAGTAGCCCCTCAAGTCGATACTGTTTGATAATCAAATGGCATGGGCAGAAGTAATTAATTTTTTCAAAAATATATAAAACAAAACTAATTTTAAAAAATAAAGAAGACTTACCAATGAATCATCAGTTTTATCATAGCTAATATCCGACAAAATAGAGGCAGATTCGTCAATAGTGGTCAGCCTGTAAAAAATATCAAAATTGAAGTCATTAACTTTTTTTTTTTCAAGATTAAGTTCACATTACAAGCTTCTTTACACAACTCCGATGTCCGATAGGATCCCTTTACTTCGATGGTTCACATTAGTTAAGACTAATGACCCACATCTGCCTAATATGAATCGGACTGTCCCAGAAAACGACCCACATTCGCAGAGCGAGTTCTTAGGCAATTGTTTCAAACAGTACGCTGTTTAAGGAAAGTCCTTCCATTTTGCTTAAATAAAGCAACCATGTAAAACAATTTCTCCATCCTTCCAATGAAAATACTCTCCGCTGCAGCAATCCTCTATTGTTTTGTTGTGCGATCAACACTGCCTGATGAGGACAGTGATATGTGCATGGGTAAAAGGGCAACACTGATCAGTATGTTCTCTTTGCATGTCACATGGCCACATGTGTTACCTGAGCTAGAACCACAAACAAATGGCTGAGGTCTGATTTGAAGACTGAATTTTCTGAACCAACTCAGATTTCACTTTACGATATTTGACAAAAAAAAATTCTCAGTTAAAAATGTTAAATAAGAGAGATCAGAAGAACCCCCACAGAGCTCGGACCTCAACCCAAACGAACACCTTCGAGATGAATTGGAACGACAGGGCGCACCTCACTAATGCTCGTGATATATTCATGGCAGGAGCAAAGTTATTAAAAACAACCAAATAAAAAAAAAAAAAAAAGTACAAATACATGGGTAGATGAACAACAAGAACAAATTAACACAATTGAATAGGAGACAGTCAGGTCCATAAGTTTTTGGACAATGTCATTTTGCCTCTGTACACAATCACAATAGACTTATAATAAAGCAATCAAGATGTGATCGAATTGCAGACTTTCTACTTTAATAAAAATACTGTATTAACCTATTTAATAATAATAATAATAATAATAATAATAACAATAACAACTTTATAAACACACACCCCCCCATTTTCACAGGCTAAAAAGTAACTGGACACACACACACACACACACACACCACAGTTGACTGCAGGAATTTGATTGGTCAGAAGTTGTATATTATTTTTGTATAAAGGCACAGTTCAGACAGTAGTTCCGGCTATGACAAACGACGGGCTTGATATAAAAACATTATTGTTTCTATAGTAACAGGCAACACAGGGAGTTGTATAGCAGACACTGTACATAATCTAAAAGTAGTAACAAATGGAGGTGGGGGCGAGGGGGAATTAAAGTAAAATGTATAAACGTTGAGGTTACTTTCCAGGAAATATTTATTTATACATACAACTCCAATTCTGAAAAAGTTGGCACAGTATAGAAAATGCAAAAAACAAATCATATGAAAATTCATTTCACCCAGTACTATACTGAAAACACATTATTTCATGTTTAACTTTGATTTTAATCTCCTTTTGAAAGTATACACGTAATTCAAATCTGATGGCTAACACACTCCAAAAAAGTTGGGACAGTGGACTGTTCACCAGTGTGTAACATCACCTTTTCTTTTAATAACACTTAAGTGTTTGGGAAGTGAAGACATTGATTGGTTAAGTTTAGTAAGCGGAATTCTTCTCCATGTATTAATTTCTTCACCTGCGCAACTGTATGGGGCCTTCGTTATCTTATTCTGCACTTCATAATGTGCCAGACGTTCACAATCAGAGACCGGTCATTTTTTTCATTCCGACCAAGTTTTATTTGACTCGCACCCAAAGAATTGATAAATATTGGAGTTGAGTGCAGCTCAATTAACCCTCACCCAAACCATGACAGAAGCTTGATTTTGGACCTGACTCTGAGAACAGCTTGGATGGTCCTTTTCCTATTTGGCCCAGAGAACACGACGGTTGTTTTGCCCAAATACTATTTGAAATGTTCACTCATCGAACCACAAAACACGATTCCACCATGCTACTGTCCATATCAGAGGAGACCGAGCCCAGAAAAGTGGGCGGAGCTTCTGGAGAGTGTTGAGGTACAGAGAACATTGCACTCAAAGTGTTGGATTATTCGCTGACGCATCTGTTGGCAGATTGGTGAGCCTCGACCCATCCTTGCTCTTGAAGGAATCAGCCTTTTTTGGAGGTTCTTTATATACTATGATTAGATGATTGCCTCATCTGTTTCACTTTACCTTCTTATTTCAACTTGTCACATCACTATTAGTCCTAAATTGTCCTTGTCCCAACATTTTTTGGAACTTGCTGCATGCTTTCATTTCAAAATGAACGTTTATCTTCAAAAAAAAAAAAAACAACTATGCAGTTGATTAGGTAAAACATCTAAGACCTTGTCTTTATACATTTTTGTTTAAATACAAGTCAAAATACATTTACAAACCACTCCTCTGTTTCTATTAGCATTTTCCATACTGTCTCAACTTTTTTGGAACTGGAGTTGGGTAATTTATGTAGGAACTAGCTCGTCTGTCAGCCATTCCATAACAGTGAATCGAACTATGAGCCATTAAAAGAAGTGTGATGTGTTGTTCGATAATAAATTAAACATTGTAGTCTTTGGCAAATCATTGTGGTATGGGTCAAGCATATACATACATATATATATATATACATACATACATACATACATACACAGATTATATTTTTTATATATATATATATATATATATATATATATATATAAATAAAATGATGCTTAAAAGTTTGTGAACCCTAAGATTTTCTATATTTCTGCATAAATTTGACCTATAACCATCACATTTTCAAACAAGTCCTGAAAGTACATAAGAACAACCCCATTCATTAAATGAGAAATATTATACTCGGTCATTTATTTATTGAGGAAAATGATCCAATATTACACATCTGTGAATGGCAAAAGTATGTGTACCTTTGCTTTCAGTATCTAGTGTGAAATAACTGCAACTTAAAATTTCTAGTAACTGTTGATCAGTCCTGCACAACAATCACCTTCTTTGTTTTGGTGAAATTCAGGGAGAGGTTGTCTGATCAATCAGCTAGGGCTCTGATCTCCTCTCCGTAGGCCATCCCAACATCTACGATAAGGCCTACAATGGTGGCGTCATGCACAAATTTAAGGATGCTATTTGAGCTGTGCTACACAGTAAAGTGTAAACAGGGAGTAATGAAGAGTATGCAGCTTTGGGGAGCCCCTGTACTTAGGGTGAGAGAGAAGACTGTGAGCCAGACCCAGGTCTTTTAGCTTGTCGGAATTTATGGTATTGAATGCTGAACTGTTGTCAACAAACAGCATGCTCACATAGTTCTTCTTCCCTTCCAGGTGGTTAAGGGCCATGTGCAGTGGCAGGGTGTTTGAGTAATCAGTGGACTTGTTGGCACAGTATGTAAATTGCAGGCAGGCAAGGAGAAGGAAATGAAGGACTTGACCATCCACTCAAAACACTTTGAAAAAGTGGAGGTTAAAACCATCCAAGTAATCCAAGTAATAAACATACAAGCAGGAGAAGGGGCCCAGGACAATGGTGGTCTTAAACCAAGTGACATGCTGAGCTCATAATTTTGGGACTCTGCCGTGAATGCCAGTAGGTTCTGGAGTTCAAGCTGGTGTATACTGGTGTCACAAAATTAAAGTCTTTTATTTAATTAATGCGCAAGTTGCACTGATTAATCTAAACAAAAAATGATGAATGATAAAAAAATAAATAGAAAAACAGACTACTTTAGGCAGGCTCTCTTGTTTTAGTAAAAGCCATAGCAAACTACAGTGATAGAGGTGTGAGAGCTGAACACACTCCATATGTTAGAACCCTTTTTCTATACTGTTTATCCTACAGGGTCACAGGGAACCTGGAGCATGGAGTCTGTCCCAGGGAGCATGAGGCACAAAGCTGGGTACACCCTAAAAAAAAAAAAAAAGCTGGGCACAATCACGTACACATCAATACACTACAGACACTGCATGTCGTTGGACTGGGGGAGGAAACCGGAGTACACGAAGGAAACCCCTGCAGCATGGGAAGAACATGCAAACTCCACACACACAGGGCCAGGAAACGCAGCAGGAATTGTACCCCCAACCCTGGAAGTGTGAGGTGAATGTGCTAACCACCAAGCCACCATGCACCCTTTAGTCTTTATGAAAATATGGACTCATGACTATGTAGGGAACATTTAACTCAAATGAAAATTCAACACATCAACTAAAGTTCAAATCAGAAACATCAACTCATAATTTCACTATTATAATTTCACCATTATAATTTCACTATTTGGCTCTCCTCACCTTCGGCTGCTGTTGAGGTTGGCAGGTGCTTGTGAGCGTGCGTTGAGGAAAGCCAGAGCTGACCGCTGCTCATCATTTAACTGGATACTGCTACTGGAACCTTCTGTGACCAACAGATCTCGAATGAGTTGAATCTGACGATCCTACACACAAAGGAGAGAACTGGCATTACCATAGGTCCTTAACCCTCTCTGATCCAGCGGCGCCATATCATGGTTGGCCCTACAGCTCGAGGCTAACTTCCTAAAAAGCTGGGACATGCAAAGATAACAATTTTACTCTGCTGCCATGTATGCAAGACACAAAGGCTTTTCAATTATCTCAAAGCGTCAATCCAGCAGGAGGTCTTTTTTTAACCCTTTCGTGTCAGACGTATTTTCAATAAATTTATGAATGAAAGAGTTCAAATGCCAGACAACAAGAACATCTAGACACAGTGAGCAAATTTGAAACAAACCACTTCTCAAATACTCCAAACATGTTAATAACTATTTTTACTAGCACTGATATTTAATACAAACAACAAGTTAGCAATGTGTGTGTCTACAAGCCCATACCAGTTTCTCGCAGTCGGATTCTGCTTTTTGTCGTCTACGGATTTCGACGTCCACTTGGTTGCGAGCATGTTTTAGCTTGACCTCCAGCGCACCTCTCTCAGTCTCTGCTTTGGCGAGCACCTCCTTACAGGAAGCCAACTCCTGCTCCACTCTCAGCCATTTGCGACGACAGTCCTCAAAATTCACTGCCATCTGAATGAACTCTGGAAAAATGAGCAAAAGTAGTGCAAGTTGGATCTGAAGATCTACAATGTGAAGATCCAACTAACCATGCTCTGAATTATCTTCAAAGTAGGGTCAGTGAATTATAGCTGGGGGGGATGGGGGAGTTCTATAGTTATTTCCCTGCTTGCTTGGTCCCTCTAATGGGTTTAATTCACACCTCACTGTTAAAAACATATACTAATAAAACCAAAGCATGGAAATAAAATATCAAACCAGCTCTGTTCACTGGAATAAAAAGCTCCACGGCTGCAATAAATAGGAACATATTGCACACATTTAACGAACAAGTGTAATATTTGAATAGTTGGATGGTGTATGAGGTGGTGTGTGTAATTTACACACACTTTATACAGTGAAAGGGGTTCCTGAGTGCGAAACACTTGTGTAACACCTGGTGTAAGGAGGTCTGTAAATAACGGATGATTTGGGCTTACTCACTGGGCTCAATGCTTTCATTGAGGATGTCCACGTGGGCTCGAAGATTCTCAAACAGATGATGAAGGTTCATTACAACGGGCTCCATGTTCTACAGAGGACAAAAGAACACAACAAGCGGAACATGATGCGTGAACAGTATCATTAGCAGTATATGTTAAAACTATGTTAGTGTTACTGACCAAGAAATAGATCATGTGAGAAGTATAAGATGGAAAGTACAGTTGTCCTGGAGGACTGATAGAACAGGACTAAAGTCTGCTGAATTGTCAGAGCTAGAGATGTAGATGAAGATGTGGATGTAGACGTGGATGTGGGTGGATATGTGGATGGATATGTGGATATGTGGATGTATATGTAAGTATATGTGGAGTATATGTGGAGTATTGGAGTATAGGGATGTATAGTGGAGTATTATATGTGGTGTATATGGAGTATAGGGAGGATATTGGATGTAGATGAATGGGATGGATATGTGGATGTATAAGTGGAGTATATGGAGGATAGTGGAAAGGGATGATGTGGAGAATGGGAGTGGAAAGGGAGATAGGGAGGAAGGGAGGAGGAGGGGAGGGGTAAGATATAAAATTGTTATATATATAGATAATATGTGGATGATATTGGAATAGGGAGATATGTGGATATAGTGGAGTATAGGGTTAAAAGTAAGGAGTATATGATAATAAAAGTGAGGATTGGATTATAGGAAGAATGAATAATGATAAGAAGTAATAGAAGATGGATAGGAAGAGTTTATTATGTAGATAAATAAGTAAGTAGAAAGATAGTTTTATTGTATATGTGGTAGTAAAAGATATGATATGTGTATATGTGATATGTGGATGGATATGTGGATATGTGTGATATGGATATGTGATGATTGTGGAATATGTGGAGGATATGGTGATAGAGATTGGGATGGGATAGGGTTGTAAGGGTGGAGTTGTTGTATATTGATTGGATATATGTATATGTGGATGTATATGTGGATATGTGGATGTATATGTGGATGTATATGTGGATATGTGGATGTATATGTGGATGTATGGGTATGTGATGTATATGTGGATGTATATGTGGATATGTGGATGTATATGATATGGTATATGTATGTGTTTATGTGATGAGTGGATGTATATGTGGATATGTGGATGTATATGTGGATATGTGGATGTATATTGGAGTATATGTAGATGATATGTGGATGTATGTGGATGTATATGTGGATATGTGGATGTATATGGGATATGTGGATGGAAGGGAGTGGATGGATATGTATATGGAGTATATGTGGTATATGTGGATTATGTAGATATGTGGATATAAGGGAAGTGGATATGTGGAGGAGGGAGGATAGTGAGGTGGAATTGGAGTATAGTGGATAGTGGAGTATAGGGGGATATATGTTGTGTGATTATGTGAATGGATAGATGTATATGTAGATATGTGGATGTATATGGTGTATATGGGATGTATATGTGGAGTATATGTGAGGGATGTATATGTGATATGTGGATGTTAGTAATATGTGGAGTATGTGATAGTGTAGTGATGTTGTGATAGGGATGTATATGTGGATGTTGGATATGTGGAGTATATGTGGATATGTGGAGTTGTGGATAGGGATGTTATGGGAGTTAGAGTATGGAGATAGTATGGATGTATGGGATGTATATGTGGATGTTATATGGATGTATATGTGATATGAGATAGAGAGATAGGTGTAGGATATATATATGTATGATATGGAATAGGGATGGATATGGGAAATGTGGATGTATGTGTGATATGTGGATGGATATGTGGATGGATATGTGTGATATGTGAATTGGAATGTAGTATGTGGAGTATATGTGATGTATATGTGAATGTGGATAGTGGATATATGATATTGGATGTATATGTGGAGTATATGTGGATGTATATGTAGATATGTGGAATATGATGTATATGTGTTGTATGGATAGTGGAGATATGTATTAGGATTATGATGGATGTATATGTGGATATGTGGATGTATATGTGGATATGTGGATGTATATGTGGATATGTGGATGGATATGTGGATGTATATGTGGATATGTGGATGGATATGTGGATGTATATGTGGATATGTGGATGGATATGTGGATGTATATGTGGATATGTGGATGGATATGTGGATGTATATGTGGATGTATATGTGGATGTATATGTGGATATGTGGATGTATATGTGGATATGTGGATGTATATGTGGATATGTGGATGGATATGTGGATGTATATGTGAATGGGATTGGGTATATGTGATAGTGGATGGATATGTGGATGTATATGGATATATGTGGATATGTGGATGTATATGTGGATTATGTGGATATGATATGGATATATGTGGATGTATGTATGTGGATATGTGGATGTATATGTGGTATATGTGGATATGTGGAGGATATGTGATGGATATGTGATATGGTGGATATGTGGAGTATAGTGGATATGTGGATGTAGGATATGTGGATGTATATGTGGATATGTGGATGGATATGTGGATGTATATGTGGATATGTGGATGTATATGTGGATGTATATGTGGATATGTGGGGATATGGTGGATATGTGGAGATATGGATATGGGAGTATGATGTTAGTATATATGTGGATATGTGTATATGTGGAGTATGTAGTTGTAGTTATGAATGGGTGGTATGTGATGGATGTATATGTGGATGGATATGTGGATATGTGGATGGATATGTGGATGTATATGTGGATATGTGGATGTATATGTGGATATGTGGATGTATATGTGGATATGTGGATGTATATGTGGATGTATATGTGTATATGTGGATGTATATGTGGATGTATATGTGGATATGTGGGAATGTGGATTAGGGAGAATGGATATGGGATGATATGTTGGTGGTTGGTATATGTGGATGGATATGTGGATGGATATGTGGATGGATATGTGGATGGATATGTGGATGTATATGTGGATATGTGGATGGATATGTGGATGGATATGTGGATGTATATGTGGGTGTATATGTGGATGTATATGTGGGTGTATATGTGGGTATGTGGATGTATATGTGGATGGATATGTGGATGGATATGTGGATGGATATGTGGATATGTGGATGTATATGTGGATATGTGGATGTATATGTGTATGTGGATGTATATGTGGGTGTATATGTGGATGTATATGTGGGTGTATATGTGGATGTATATGTGGATATGTGGATGTATAGATATGTGGATGTATATGTGGATATGTGGATGTATATGTGGATATGTGGATGTATATGTAGATATGTGGATGGATATGTGGATGTATATGTGGATATGTGGATGTATATGTGGATATGTGGATGGATATGTGGATGTATATGTGGATATGTGGATGTATATGTGGATATGTGGATGGATATGTGGATGTATATGTGGATATGTGGATGTATATGTAGATATGTGGATGTATATGTGGATGTATATGTAGATATGTGGATGTATATGTGGATGTATATGTGGATATGTGATGATATGTGATTATATGTAATATGTGGATATATGTGGATGATAGGGATGTATATGGATGTATATGTGGATGTATATGTGGATATGTGGATGGATATGTGGATGTATATGTGGATGTATATGTGGATATGTGGATGTATATGTGGATATGTGGATGTATATGTGGATATGTGGATGGATATGTGGATATGTGGATGGATATGTGGATATGTGGATGGATATGTGGATATGTGGATGGATATGTGGATATGTGGATGGATATGTGGATGTATATGTAGATATGTGGATGTATATGTGGATGTATATGTAGATATGTGGATGTATATGTGGATGTATATGTGGATGTAGATATGTGGATGTATATGTGGATGTATATGTGGATGTATATGTGGATGTATATGTGGATATGTGGATGTATATGTGGATGTATATGTGGATGTATATGTGGATGTATATGTAGATATGTGGATGTATATGTGGATGTATATGTGGATGTATATGGATGATATGTGGATATGTGGATGTATATGTGGATGTATATGTGGATATGTGGATGTATATGTGGATGTATATGTGGATGTATATGTAGTATGTGGTATATGTGGATGTATATGTGGATGTATATGTGGATGTATATGTGGATATGTGGATGTATATGTGGATGTATATGTGGATGTATATGTAGATATGTGGATGTATATGTGGATGTATATGTGGATGTATATGTGGATGGATATGTAGATATGTGGATGTATATGTGGATGTATATGTGGATATGTAGTATGTGGGTATATGTGGATGTATATGTGGATGTATATGTGGATGTATATGTGGATGTATATGTGGATGTATATGTGGATGTATATGTGGATGTATATGTGGATGTATATGTAGATATGTGGATGTATATGTGGATGTATATGTGGATGGATATGTAGATATGTGGATGGATATGTGGATGTATATGTAGATATGTGGATGGATATGTGGATGGATATGTGGATGGATATGTAGATATGTGGATGTATATGTAGATATGTGGATGTATATGTAGATATGTGGATGTATATGTAGATATGTGGATGTATATGTAGATATGTGGATGTATATATAGATATGTGGATGTGTGGATGTATATGTGGATGGATATGTGGATGTAGAGATGTAGATGAAGATGTAGCCAGGTTCAGACAAGTGCATGTAAAATAAGTCCGTTTAGAAAAAAAATCCATACAGCCAACCAACTTAGCCATGCAGTTATCTATTAATCGAGCTCATAAAACCAATATAAATCAATTCAACAGGACAGTTTAAACTGGAATAAGTGAGTGCCTCTCCACTTAACTGTTGGACTGAGGGCTATATCAGGTTTATATCAACACAAGAGTCGGTCTGTTTACTCATCACACCCTTAACCAAGTCCCGTAGCTTAAAATGACGAAGATTAAATAACTTACAAAACTGTCGAGCCCGCGTGGAATGTTCTGGATATTTTTCTTGTCGATTTATTTGACTTTTTAAATTAAAAACGTGTATAGTGTGTCCGTCCTTAACGCTCCATCTGACTGCGTTCCGTTGAGTGTACTGCTAGGGGTTTAGCATTCGAAGTGGTTGCGGTTCAAATTTACCCGCTAGCCAATCAGGATTGAGCCGCGCAGACGTCAGCTCAATGACGTAACACTTAAAGGCAGACTCTCGCGAGGATAGGGGGCTGCGTCCGAAATTGCGTACTCCACTACCGCACAGTAAGCGAAAAGCAGTACGCCAGAGGAGCAGTATGTCCGAATTCTCATCAGGCGAGAAATACCCGGATGGAGTACTGCTTCCGGTGAGATTTTGCAGTATGTAACCGATGACTCTACGAGGCTGGTGCGGGTGGCGGTTTGGCAACACCGGTAGTGCTGGGAAGTTCGGATCATTTTACTGACTCGGATCATTTTACTGACTCGGATCATTTTACTGACTCGGATCATTTTACTGACTCGGATTATTTTACTGACTCGGAGCTTTGAATCTCGTTCAGTAAAATGAACGAATCTTTTTTCGAGTAATTCTGTTCATTTCAGGAAAATATAATTAAAATGTTACAAAATTTCCCAACACATCTTTGGGAATAAAAGATAAACAATAGGCTAATGCAGCCAAGGCCGAATTCTGAGAAACAGAAATGATTCATTGATAGCTTAGCTAGGTCTTCAGACTATGCAGGCTGTTAGTTCGCCTCACCTCCCAATCCACGTCACATTTGTCACGTCTGTTCCCCAGAAACAGAAATGATTATTTTACACCTCTCGAGTCTTCTGGTTCGGGTCATTCATTCATCCGTAGGCTGCCTGCCGGCTGTGACGCGATGAAGGAACGACTCGAACCTGAAGACATGAGAGGTGAACTAATCATTTCTGTTTGAAAAGAGCTATAGGAGCAACCGATCAAACATCTCCTGGTCAAGACAAGATATGTTATAAGATGAATAAAAATGAAAAAATGTCTGATATATCTTTGAATATTATACTGTATCTGTATAATAGATCTGGAAGACAGGAAAACTCCCTACATCATGGAATCATGGTGCAATTGTACCAAGTGAGAAACCAGGCAAAGGTTGATCAAATGCTGCAAATTATAGATCTATAGCACTGACATGTAATGTATGTAAAAATCATGGAATGAATGATTGTGTATAGACTAAATTATGTGATGGAAAAGAATCATACTATATCAGGTTGGTTTTTGTAAAGGGCATAGCACAATAGATGCCTCTATATGTTTGGAAGATGATATCCGAAAGGCACAGGTTAATAAAGAAATTCTAGTAAGAGTGTTTTTATTTTTAAAAAAAAGTGTATGACATGCTGTGGAAAGATGGGCTTTTAATTAAGTTGGAAACTATGGGTATCGAAGACAGAATGTATAATTGGATAATGGGTTTCTTATTTAATAGAACGGTATAAGTAAGAGTAGGAACATTTTATTAAAAACTATATAGAATAGATAATGGTACACCCCAAGGTAGAGTATGCAGTTCGATATTATTCAATATAATGATAAACGATGTTTATGCAAATAAAAGAAGATATAGGAAGATCACTATAGGTACAGTAGATAATGGGGCAATATGGAAGAGGGGTCGTAACATCAAACATGTAACAAAAGTCATACAAACCGCAGTAAATGAAGTTGAAAATTGGGCTAATAGTTTCAGACTAAAACTTTCAGTGGCAAAAACTCAAGTGGTTTGTTTTACAACAAGAAATCATGTTCCAGAAATAAATGTGAAACTTTATGGGCAAATAATAGAACAGGTTCCGGTTATTATATATTTAGGTGTCTAGATTTATTAGGCCCACGTGTAGCTAGAAGTAATCTTCCTGACTACACAGTAACTCTGGATGGTCTTTCTGTTTCATCATGTACAGCAGTTAAAGACCTCGGAGTGATTATTGACTCCAGTCTATCATTTGATGCTCATGTAGATAATATTACTAGGATAGCGTTCTTTCATCTCAGAAATATCTCTAAGATAAGAAACATATTGTCACTACATGATGCAGAAATACTGGTTCAATGATTTCGTCACCTCTAGATTAGATTACTGTAATGCCTTACTGTCTGGATGTTCCAGTAAGAATATAAATAAACTCCAGTTAGTCCAGAATGCAGCTGCTAGAGTCCTTACTAGAACTAGAAGATACGACCACATCACGACGATCTTATCCACACTGCATTGGCTCCCGGTAAAATTTCGCATTAAGTTTAAAATACTTTTATTAACCTATAAAGCACTAAACGGTCTCGCACCACAATATCTAAGCGACCTTCTGGTTTTATATGATCCGCCACGCCTACTCAGATCAAAAAATGCAGGCTATTTGATATTACCTAGAATAGTGAAGTCTACAGCAGGGGGAAGAGCCTTCGCTTATAGAGCCCCACAGTTATGGAACAGTCTTCCTATTAGTGTTCGGGACTCAGACACAGTCTCAGTGTTTAAATCTAGGCTTAAAACATATTTGTTTACTCAAGCTTACCCTGACTAGATTATATCGCACTACCTCACAATCCTAATCGTTTTTCTCCCTCTCTCTCTTTTTGCCGAGCCCCACACGAATTTATGGAGATATTGGAGATCCAGATCCCTTCTGCCTCTGGATGAGCCCAAATCTTCTGCTGGGACTACGGCTGCTCCTAAGGCCATACTTCTCATTTTCACATTATCTGTGTTACCTTCATATTCTCTGTTACCCAGATGAGGATGGGTTTCCCTTCTGAGTTGGGTTCCTCTCAAGGTTTCTTCCTCAAAATACATCTTAGGGAGTTTTTCCTTGCCACCGTCGCCACTCAGTGGCTTGCTCAGTTGGGATAAATTCCATTTGTTTTCTACCTGTTTGTCTCTGTTTATCTGTTCCTGTTTGTCTCTCTTTAGATGTTTCTGACTGTTCATACCTGTTTTTTATTTCTGTAAAGCTGCTTTGAGACAATGACTATTGTAAAAAGCGCTATACAAATAAAATTGAATTGAAATTGAATTGAATAGATTGATTCAAGGTTAATATTTAAGATACATGTGAAGAAAATTATAGATACATGTAAAAAAGGAATAAATACATTAAGATGTTTAGCAGGAGTTGAATGGGATGCAAGTCGAATATCTTTAAAGAGAATATATTGTGCATTGATCAGGTCTGAATTAAGACTATGGAAGCTATAGTTCAGCATCAGCAACATTAATTAAAGCAATTGAAGCAGTGCAGGCACAGTCTCTAAGAATTTGTATTGGTGCATTTAGAACATCTCCAATTCCTGAATTACAGGTGAAGATGGGAGAAATGCCATTATCTGTTCATAGACTGAAATTAACGAGGGCATATTGAGTCAATGTGAAGGGACATAACATGAAACATCCAGTTAAAAGAGGGTTGGAAGAAAGTTGAGAACATGAGAACAGAAGTGTCAAGATTGTCAAGCATTTACCCATTACTCAAATTGAGGAAATGAGTTTATGTAATCAGTCGAGTACAGTCAACTTGTTAGGGTTTCAATGTGTGAAAATTACCCATTTATCGAGACGTTTTCTCGCCTAACGCTCACCGTCTATTAACATATGGTTCACACTCTTTTGCATCGTCTTTTGCGTCGTTTTGTAATGAATTGTTCTGAATCCAACTCACTTTGCAGTCTACCTGAATCACTCCAGTTTGTAGTCTGACTCTAAAATAAATTGAAACTCATTATCAAACTCAGTAGACCCTTCACATGATGTCACGCAACTTCCGTTCTGACTCAAAGCAGTGTATGGTTACTTCCACCAGCATAGTGGAACTATGGAGTTTACCCAGTCCCTTCTACATCTGCCAGAAATAAGTCTAGATGATGTACATTGACTTGCAGGCAAATTCTCACTTATGACACATTCTAAACTTGATAAAGGATACAAATTCTTCATTGAGCAACCAACACCTGTTTGATTATGAAGCGTTTTGGTATTGTCCAGCCCAGCTTACGTTAGCAGAAGAGTTAGGATAACGGTAGTTGTTAGCTTTCTCTTCTGCAAATAGGAAGTCTTTAAGTCTTTATTCTTGATTAATAATTGATTAAAAACATATAATGAATGACACCCAGATGGTGACAGAGATAGGAGCTACAACAGGATTTTGCTCAATTGAAACAAGAAGTGAGCGTGTTTCATTATTATTAGTGCTAAGGCCATAAGCTAAGCTAAGCGAATTGGTGCTTGTGCTTTTGCCGCAAGTAGATGGCCGATCACACACTGCATCTCCTTCATCTTGTAGGATATGATGCATGTTGAGACGTTATGCCCACATTGCTGAATTTTATATAAGATCCTCTCTGTCCAGAATGTTTCATTTTAGCAGCAAAAACTATTTTGTTGTCTACAGCTAGTTGCGCCACCCATGGAACTATAGCACCGTAAGGTAAAATGGAAGTACAGAAAGGCAGACGTTTTCTGACGTCATTGTGAAAAGGGTCTATAGGATCCCAACAGCTCGTTGCAGTGACATGATTCATATTCGTGAATCGGTTCTTTTGAACTCTTCAATGATTCGTTCTGTTTCAGCATGACAACATTTAACTATTATCAGCCTAATAATATACATACATATTAGAGGTTGTTTCTTAATGCCTAAATAATGCATTTTTAATTATTCGTCAATCATGTATCGGCTGTTTAAAAACATCCGATGATCAGGGCGGTTATATCCAGTCAATCAAAAGAGGGCGGGAAAACACATGGATTTGGTGCTGTGTGTAAAGAGGTCTCTTGTGTGGAATGACGACCAAACTGCAGTCTGTAATGTCTGCACTGATAACATTTTACATGCTGTAGCAGTGAAGCGGGAGTTTCTGCATCAAGTCAATTTTTTTATTTAATTTTTTTGCTACACTGAATTAAAAGGCCAGTACACCTTTGAAAGATTTAAATGAAGATGAGTGACAAAAAATTACTATATAATACTATATATTGAACAGAAAAATATATTTCTAGACTACTGTGTTTCATATGCAGTTAATGTTAATGAGTTAATATCCTCAGAAATTTATTTTAAGATTATATTATATATGAGCAGTTTGATGTTCAGTGATGAAGTAGAAATGCTTGTGTTTGTGATGAGTGAATGTGAGACTAACAGAATTCAGTCAATGTTAATATGAATGAATAACATTCAATAAGTTAATAATCTTAGGGCACACGGTGGCTTAGTGGTTAGCACGTTCGATTCCCGCCGGGGCCATGTGTGTGTGGAGTTCGCATGTTCTCCCCGTGCTGCGGGGGTTTCCTCCGGGTACTCCGGTTTCCTCCCCCAGTCCAAAGACATGCATGGTAGATTGATTGGTAGGTTGGTAAAGTGTCCGTAGTGTATGAATGTGTGTGTGAGTGTGTGTGTGATTGTGCCCTGCGATGGACTGGCACCCTGTCCAGGGTGTACCCCGCCTTGTGCCCGATGCTCCCTGGGATAGACTCCAGGTTCCCTGCGACCCTGAAGAAGGAATAAGCGGTTGAAGATGGATGGATGGAAGTTAATAATCTTACTTTAATCTTCAGAATTGAGTTCAAGTGTTCATGTTAATTACAGTAATATGTTTTGTGTTTATGAGACCAGTTACTGTGAAACAACTTGTTAAAATGGAGAGAATAAAGTTTTTATTAGCATTTCTTTTAGAATTGTGAAGGACATATTATTAATTTAAAAGAAGGCATAAAATTCAGAAGTATCAGTATCGGCCGATATCACTCTGAATAATCGCTTATCGGTATCGGCTGAGAAATTTAGTATCAATGCATCTCTAATTTTTATACATACATAATAACTTATAATGCACATTTAAACATTATCAACCAATTTGATGTCTTATGTCTTGTCATGTGCTAGAATGCATCATGCTCTTTATTGCCTTGAATAATATGTGGCAATATAATCCATTATAACTTTGAACTTTTGAACTTTGAAATGAGGATTTATTAATAAAATACCGCCACACAAAGAAACAAAAACAAGATTCACAAGAAGAACTGGCCGAGTGCAAACAAAAGAGTTTCTGAATAATAAAAGTTTTCCATGTTTACAAACACAAGTTTATAATAAGAGATTCTAAATAACGAAAGTTTAGCAATAATTTTTTTGGAATATTAGTAGTATTTTAGAAACTGAGATAAATACAAATACACACTATATTCTGTATATATAGAAAACTTAAACATCTTCTCTGTAAATGTGCACTTATATAGCGCTTTTATGATGAGGGCAGCTACAGGAAGCCAGTGGAGGAAGATGAAGAGGGGTGTGACATGGTTTGTCTTGGTCTGGTTGAAGACGAGGCGCACTGCAGCATTCTGAATCATTTGAAGGGGTTTGATGGAGCTGGCTGGGAGGCCTGAAAGCAGTGAGTTGCAGTAGTCCAGTTTAGAAATGACAAGAGCCTGGACTAGTATCTGTGTAGCCTGTTCGGTGAGGTAGGGTCGGATTTTCTTGATGTTGTCTTAATATAGCAATATCAGATCAATGTTTAGAATGTTTTGCTCCCCTTAGAGAGACTGAACTAGCTTCATTAACAGCCAATTGTATTTCTTTAAACAGATTTGTCCAGGAGTAATTGAACCACTTTTAAATATAATCAATTCTCCCCTTAGCACTGTCTATGTTCCTAAATCACTTAAATTAGCTGTTATTAAACCTTTGATTAAAAAACCTGACCTTGACCCGTCTCAACTGTCCAACTATAGACCTATCTCAAATCTCCCCTTCATCAGATTTTGGAAAAGGTTGTAGCAAAGCAGTTATGCTTGTACTTGGATAGGAACAACATTTATGAAATGTATCAGTCTGGGTTTAGACCTCATCACAGCACAGAGACAGCACTATTTAAAGTAGTAAATGACCTTCTACTGACCTCTGATCAGGGCTGTGTCTCGCTGCTTGTGTTACTCGACCTTAGTGAAGCTTTTGATATTATAGATCAGACTATTCTCCTTGATACATTAGAAAATGTTGTTGGTATTAAGGGAACAGTCCTCTCCTGGCTCAGGTCTTATCTGACCGATCATTATCAGTTTGTAGATGTAAATGGAGACTTCTCCACGCATACCGAGGTTAAATTTGGTGTTCTACAAGGTTCTGTTTTAGGCCCACTGCTTTTTACTTTATATATGCTACCTCTAGATCAAATTATTCGTAAACAGGGAATTAGCTTCCACTGTTATGCTGATGATACACAGTTGTTTCAGCTGTGTATCATCAGCATACAGCAGCTTAATAAAGTTGAGGATTGTGTAAAGGACATTAGATGGTGGATGCTTATTAACTTCCTTTTACTTAATTCTGATAAGACAGAAATACTTTTATTAGGCCCACGTGTAGCTAGAAGTAATCTTTCTGATCGCATGGTTACTCTGGATGGACTTTGTTTCATCATGTACCGCAGTAAAATACCTTGGTGTGATTATTGACTCCAGTCTTTCATTTGATGCTCATGTAGATAATACTACTAGGATAGTCTTCTTTCATCTCAGAAATATTTCTAAGATAAGAAATATATTGTCACTACATGACGCAGAAATACTAGTTCATGCTTTCGTCTGGATGCAGCTGCTAGAGTCCTAACTAGAACTAGAAGATACGACCATATCACCCTGATCTTATCCACACTGCATTGGCTCCAAGTAAAATCTCACATTAACTATAAAATACTTTACTAACCTATAAAGCACTAAACGGTCTCGCGCCACAATATCTAAGCAACCTTTTGGTTTTCTATGATCCACCACGCCTACTCAGATCAAAAGATGCAGGTTATTTGACGGTACCTCGAATAGTGAAGGCTACAGCAGGGGGAAGAGCCTTCGCTTATAGAGCCCCACAGTTATGGAACAGTCTTCCTATTAGTGTTCGGGACTCAGACACAGTCTCAGTGTTTAAGTCTAGGCTTAAAACGTATTTGTTTACTCAAGCCTACCCTGACTAGACTTTCTGTTACGCTAAGCACAGTTCTAATAATCTCTTTTCTCCCTCTCTCCTTCTGTCCAGCCACACACGATTTTATGGAGATACTAAAGATCCTGATCTTCTCTGCTCTCCGGACCTGCCTGATCCGTTTCAGATGTCCTACCTCTGGATGGAGCTCTCATCTACTCCAATTCCAGATTGTGCGGCTGCTTCTAAGGCCATAATGAACTTTTTCACACTATCTGTTGTTACCCAGATGAGGACGGGTTCCCTTCTGAGTCTGATTCCTCTCAAGGTTTCTTCCTCTTACCATCTTAGGTGTCACGTTTCAAGGATGGGTTTCGGAAGCAATCGCAGATATATCACAAATAGTTTATTAAACGAACAACTGTCACGACTCCCCCGGGAGTCCCCCCGGGAGCATGTGCGCTGCTTTTTCCATGGTGACGTCATGTCTTTGCCCCGTCGGGTCAGAGGTCATTGGGTCACGTGTGTCTTGGAAGTACCCGCAGCTGTTAACGGTTGCGGGATAATGACTGGGTAATCTATATATACCGTGAGCCGTGCTCCCGATGGCGCGGTTCAACTGACTGATCTACATATGGACAAATCGGCATGTGTGTATGACGGAATGTATACCTTGTAAAGCTAAAGGGCGACTATCGGGAATCGCCGTTTCAGTTTATGTTTATGCCTTAGCCGTAGCATTAGCGCTAGCCGTAGCCAAGTGAGCATAGTTAGCTCAGGAGTTTGTTTATCGTGTTTTGTGTTGCATTCGTCACTGTTAATAAAAGTCACCGTTCTACTGCGACTGCATCCTGCCGCCTTCCCTTCACGTCACGTAACAACAACAAAACAAAGACACTAACAAAAACTAAGACAACTTGGGATAATACTGTGGCAAAACTAAACATGAACTAGCAAGATCAAGAAACATGGTAACATGGAACAAGGTGGTCTAAGACAAACAAAACACAGTGCAGACAATGACTATATATACATAAGTGTGCTCCTTTTTTTTCTTGAGGGAAATCTTTATTTACCTCTGATTTTATAAAAGCTTTTTCTGTAATGAACACTTTTATTGATTCACCAGTTAACACAAAGAGACAAACAACATAGATAAAGAATCAAACTATTTTAACATAAATCCCCACTATAACTCCTCCCCCTAAATTTTTATCTTTCTCCCATAATCTCTTGAGAGTGGTCGAGACCCCATCCCCTAGACTCTGAATCAGTAAGGAGTAATACACTGATGCTTCATGTCCTCTTCCAAAAGCAGAAATCACCTCTCCCAGAGTATCTGCTGCATTAGGGGGGTGCATGCTACTCCCAAAAATAGTACAGAGCAAGTGGCGTAGTTGAAGATACCTAAAAAACTGAGATCTGGGAATCCCAAAATGTTGAACCAATTTTTCAAAAGATATCATCACTCCACTCTCATAAAGATCACATAGTGTATTAATCCCCCTCGTGATCCACTCTGACCATCAAAAAGGGGACTTATTAATACGTAGTTTGGGGTTTAGCCAAAGGCCCGAGGCAACATTGAGATAAATATCAGAATCAAACACTCTGGACACTCTTGTCCACACTGAGTGCAGATGTGAAATAACGGGGTGTGATTTGACTTCTCTGGTGAGATTAATGGAAAGACTTTTCAGTGGCAAAATAGGGGCAAGAACTTCTTGTTCAATACAGAACCAGGGAGGGGCGCTCTCAGGTGGAAGTGACCAATGAGCCAAATGTCTAATAATAAAACAGAATCTTGGGTAGGCCTAGCCCACCCTTGTCATTCGGCCTATGTAACTTATTGAGATTTAACCTGGGACGCTTACCATTCCAAATAAAAGACTTATACTATACTCTCAAATTGCTTGAAATAAGAAAGAGGGACCTCTATATGGAGAGGTTGTAGCAGGTAATTGAATTTTGAAATACAACTCATCTTAATAACATTAACCTTCCCGATCATAGATAAATGTAAAGAAGACCACCTGCCTACATCACTCGAAAACCTTTTTATTAACTGGTCTACATTAACTCTAACTAAATCAGACACATTTTTTGGAAATAAAATGCCCAAATACATAATGCCCTGGCACACGTGTGCTCATTAACGAATGTGAATCAGGTGCAGGTGGTCATGTGACATATAGTGCAGTGCAGTGGCTGATGGGAACTGAAGTCCAGAGCTACCTCCTTGATATATGACATTAGGGAGTTTTTCCTCACCACCAGCTCACTCAATGGGGATAAATTCGCACTTTTAATATCTGTATCCCGTGTTTATATGTTTCTGTAAAGCTGCTTTGAGACAATGTCCATTGTAAAAAGTGAATTAAATTGAATTGAATTAAATATGTGCTGAACTAGAAAAGGAAAAGGAGGATCTTGTTGCGGGCTACATACAGAGGTCTCAATATTACACTGCAGCAGAACATAAACGAAATGCTCCAAAGAGCTTTCTCAAAAACCAGTATTGTTTCAGATCGTTTACAGTGCATTCAGAAAGTATTCAGTGACTATTTTTGACAAAAAAAGTAATTAGATCACATTAACTAATTGATTTGAAATCATGTTGCCGTGAGAGACATTAGCTGTGAGAGACAGACATACAGGCTGTTGAATGTACTATTAAGCTGATGAAACCTTTAAAATATTTCATGCCAAAAAAATATTCCAGTTAAAAAAAAAGAGAAAACATGGGTTGTGACCACAGACCGACAAGATCTAGGACATTTAGATGGTAGAACCTTTAGATGGTGAACCGACTGTACACCTATCACTCACAGCCTCATTTTCAATGGGTCCACAGAGATCGTCCATATCCTTTTACATTTTAGCTCATTTCTGTTACCCTTAAAGGAATATTTAGCCCCAAAATGAAAAGACTGTTGTTATTTACTGTTATTACTCACCCTCATGCCATTCTAAACCTGTATGACATTCTTCATTTTGTGGAACACAAAAGAATATATTTTGAAAAAATGTCTGAGCTGTTTTTTTTTTTTTTTTTTTATAAATACAATCAACGAGGATCAGAAAAAACACTCAAATTATTCACATTTAAATGGCCCTTAATTTAAGATGTGCCTAAGGCAAGTCCTCATTTAACATTTTCTGTCTTGAAGATCCACATAGGAGACGACATCTGGCTCAGAGAAGAGGTGTGGAAGAAAATTAATTCAGCTTCCAAACATTCTCTGTTTGTTAAAGAGATGGCTGTGACATCGTGGGGAAAAACCACTTTAAAAAGCAGAAGTGTGTCAGGAAATGTGTCCTACAAATAAAAATAGCTGCAAACCTCCCTTAACACCGTCCAAGCTGCACGTTTTGAGAGGTAATCAAATTTTTCTATTCATTCATGCATGTATGTAAACATAATCAATTTAGTTAAAGAGTTTTACATTAGTTTAAAGTTTGTAAAATCTTTTATGTTCAGAAATCCTTACTCATATTCATCCATTTATACTCACCTAATCACGTATTGATCAATAAAATATGTACGCATATTTAAACGCATACACATGATGTACAGTCAGGACCATAAGTATTTGGACAGCGACATGATTTGTAAAAAAAAAAAAACATTTTTGCTTCTGTACACTACCACAATGGATTTCAAATGAAGCAATCAAGTTGTGATTTCAGTGCAGACTTTCAACTTTAATTCAAGGGGTTTAACAAAAAATACTGCATTAACCGTTTAGGAATTACAGCCTATTTTCCCCTCCATTTTCACAGGCCCAAAAGTAATTGAACAAACTAACAATCATAAATATTAGGATTATTTTTAATATGTGGATGCAAATGCTTTGCAGTCAATGACTGCCTGAAATCTCGAACCCATGGACATCACGGCTTTGCCAGACCTTTATTGCAGCTGCCTTCAGTTGCAGCTTTCTTGTGGGTCTTTCTGCCTTCAGTTTTTTCTTCAGAAAGTGAAAAGCATGCTCAATTGAGTTCATTGGACATTTAAGATCAATTAATTTCCATCTTAAATGTCCATTGAACTCAATAGATTTCTGAACATGCTATGTTTGAGGTCATTATCCATCTGTAATGTGAAGTGCCATTTGATCAGTTTTACAGCATTTGACTGAATCTGAGCAGAAAGCTCAGAAAATTATGGCCTCCTTTACTTACATCAGCACCTCTTTGGACCGCATATTGAGAGCTCCAATGAACAGCTACCAAATGCAAATTCAACGCTTGGAATCAACTCTAGACCTTTTATCTCCTTCATTTGTTAACAGGCCTTAACGAGGTAACAGGCCTTTCTAACTAGTTTTACTAACAAAAGAGACACATTAATTACAAATAATTTATCTTTGTATTTTCATGTCTGATTCAGTAACTGGCACAAACCCAAGGAGCCTAAAAAGATTCGAGAGAGCGAGAGAAATATGAAAATGTGTAATGTGTCTGTAAGTCTGTCCATTGTTATTGTTCATCGTTACAACTTAAATACAATTAAATTGGTGAAATAGTTTTAATTATGCTATTTAATTATTTTGTACAAAGTTTTTAGAGCAAACATCAGAGTTGCATGTTTTTTGTTCTTTTTGAAGGTGCTGCAAGAACAAATAAAGAACAAATTGTTTGAATGGTTGCTTGTGCTCCTGAAGATTATTTAAAGCAGCAGTCCCCAACCTTTTTTGCGCCACGGACCAGTTTAATATCAGACAATATTTTCACGGACCGGCCTTTAAGGTGTGGCGGATAATACAACAAAATAAAATGATAGGACCGGCATAAAAACTGGGGTATTTTTAAATATAATAATAAACGTGAATCCAATCGTGAAATCGCAGCTTCCTAGTAACATCACACCAACAACATAACATGAGTAACATCCTCTCTCCCCCTAACGCTCTCTGGTCACTATGGTAACGTTTCAACGTATCACGTGACCGAGACAAGCGTGTTGACATGCGTCAAGAGTGAGTCATAGACGGATGTAACGGAGAGAATCCGGTCATTTTTCAAAATAAAACATCGTTCAGACTCAGATAATAAATAAAACGGAAATAATGCGAGTTACTTATACTTTCTGTGCGGCCCGGTACCAAATGACCCAAATGGCCCTGGGGTTGGGGACCCCTGATTTAAAGTATACTTCACAACACCCAGTGACAGGAAAAATAGAATACATCATGTGATCAGTTAATCAAACAGACTTGTCCACTGATTGCTGTATTTGGGATTCCTGATGCCTCAGTTTCATTGAGCTCGATACAAAAGGATGTTATTGCTTTCACATCCCTTATAGCAAGACGTTCCCTACTGTTACATTGGAAGTTTGCTAAATACCCATCTATCTCCCAGTGGATAAAGGACGTGATGTTTTTTCTGAAACTTGAGAAAATAAGATATACGATGAATGGTTGTACGGACAAGTTTTTTCATAAATGGCATCCCTTTATTGTATACTTTATGGAGTTACAGACACTACCCACTTTCGATATTTTTAACTTTGTTTTCCTTTGTTAGTATAAAAAGAAAAAAAAACTGTGAATGTTTACTGCTGTTGCTCACAGGACAGAACAGAAAAGGCGATGTTCAGCGGACTTGTAGACGTTCAGCAGAAATGTTCAGCAGAAATGTTTAGGAGAAATGTTTAGCAGAAATGTAGAAATGTTTAGTAGAAATGTTTAGGAGAAATGTACAGTAGAAATGTTTAGGAGAAATGTCCAGTAGAAATGTAGAAATGTCCAGTAGAAATGTTTAGCAGAAATGTTTAGCAGAAATGTTTAGGAGAAATGTTTAGGAGAAACGTCCAGTAAAAATTTAGAAATGTTTAGCAGAAATGTTAAGGAGAAATTTTCAGCAGAAATGTTCAGCAGAAATGTAGAAATGTTCAGCAGAAATGTTTAGCAGAAATGTCTGGTAGAAATGAAGAAATGTTCAATAGAAATGTTTAGGAGAAATGTCCAGTAGAAATGTTAAGAAGAAATGTCCAGTAGAAATGTTTAGCAGAAATGTTTAGCAGAAATGTTTAGCAGAAATGTTTAGCAGAAATGTTTAGGAGAAATGTCCAGTAAAAATTTTGAAATGTTTAGCAGAAATGTTAAGGAGAAATTTTCAGCAGAAATGTTCAGCAGAAATGTTCAGCAGAAATGTTTAGCAGAAATGTTTAGCAGAAATGTCCAGTAGAAATGAAGAAATGTTCAATAGAAATGTTTAGGAGAAATGTTCAGTAGAAATGTTAAGGAGAAATGTTCAGTAGAAATGTTTAGCAGAAATGTTTAGGAGAAATGTAGAAATGTTTAGCAGAAATGTTCAGTAGAAATGTAGAAATGTTTAGCAGAAATGTTTAAGAGAAATGTCCAGTAGAAATGTTAAGAAGAAATGTTCAGTAGAAATGTTTAGCAGAAATGTTAAGGAGAAATGTCCAGAAATGTTTAGCACAAATGTTTAGCAGAAATGTTCAGCAGAAATGTTTAGGAGAAATGTTTAGGAGAAATGTCCAGTAGAAATGAACAAATATTCAGTATAAATGTTTAGCAGAAATGTTCAGCAGAAATGTTTAGCAGAAATGTTTAGGAGAAATGTCCAGTAGAAATGTTTAGCAGAAATGTTTAGCAGAAATGTAGAAATGTTCAGTAGAAATGTTTAGCAGAAATGTTCAGCAGAAATGTAGAAATGTTCAACAAAAATGTTTAGAAGAAATGTCCAGTAGAAATGTAGAAATGTCTAGCAGAAATGTTTAGCAGAAATGTAGAAATGTTTAGCAGAAATGTTCAGTAGAAATGTTTAGGAGAAATGTTTAGGAGAAATGTCCAGTAGAAATGTAGAAATGTTCAGTAGAAATGTTTAGCAGAAATGTTTAGCAGAAATAGTCAGTAGAAATGTTCATTGGAAATTTTCAATAAACAGACTGTTAATCAGATCAATCAGTGATTCTTTAGCATTAAAAAACCCCAACAACAATTAAATTAACTAGTCTAGATCAGAGATTCTCACATTTTTGTAACTAAAACCCCCCAGGCCTCCCCATCATATAGCATGCCAACAACCCCCACACACACCCCACACACACCCACATATTGGAGGAGGCCAGGTATAAGGTATAACCTTTATACCTAATCTATAATGTTTTTGATAGATTTTTTTTTTTTGCTTTTATATTTTTGTAATTACTTTTCATAACTTTTATGATTTAAAAAAAAAGATGACTTATTATAACTATATAATGGACAGGTATGGAACATGAATGATCAAAAATGTTTCTGAACACTATAACTACTTTGAAGAAGAGAACTAAGCTGTAATAGCATGGACTATTTTACATGTAAAACATGTTGCATTCTATTCGTCTTCACATTCGCATGTGAATGATGTAAAAAGGGGGTCAAAGGCGTGTCTCGTTCTCCATGACACTGTTTAATCTCTGTCTCTCAGCCCCTCACTGAGCAGAGGAGACGCAGAGAGAGGTGAGAGTGCAGCGGGAAATCAAGACCTCATGCTTGCAGGACAGTACTGGTGACATTTGGATAGTCGCTAAGGTTTGTCCAAAAAGTCGCTAGATGCACTGACCGCTAGATAAAAAGCAGCTAAGCTCTGCCTTGCCCCAGCTAAAAGAAAATACAGAGGGAGAGAGAACATGGAGTTTTAAAATTTCTGTAAATTCTATTTGAAAAGCAATAAAATACACAGAGGACCCAAATGATGTCCTGTCCCCCTTCTGATCTCTCCGGCTAAAGCAGGGGTGTCAAACTCAGTTGCACAGGGGGCCAAAATCCAAAACACACTTTAGGTCGCGGGCCGAACAGGATAAACATTTATTGAACACACTAAAACTAAACTTTTAAAACGTAACTTTTTTGAACATAAATATGAACAAAAACAGACAGGAATATTATTCTGGAATAAATCAACTCAAACCATAAATAACTCATATAATATCTCCATAAAAATATATCCTGTCTAAATTATACAAATTCTAAATATGGACATGCTGCATAACAAAACCTGGAAATATAAATAAAATCTGCTTTTCAGCAATAACAAATCAAATCATTCAGTTGTCTTTGCTCTTATGTCATTTTATCAGAGCTGGACGCCTGGCATCTTCTGTGTTGTGGAGACTCTCAGGATGGACTGCAGGTGCTCATCAGTGAGACGACTCCTGTGTGCTGTTTTGTTAATCTACATCACTGAGAAGAGCTTCTCCACAGATATGTGCTACCAAACATGCACAAGGTTCGAGCCGCGTGTAGACGGAGTTGGGGCATTTCTGCGGGAATGGAGTGAATAAACTGTGCGGGCCCTGCAGTGTCGTACTTTGCCTTCAGTGTGCCATTACACTGCAGCTCAATCAGCTCCGTCTGAATCTGCACAGGTGCAGTTTCCACATCAACAGCAAATGGGTTGTGAATCAACTCAAAATTCTTTTTTTGTTCTTCAAAGTCACCAAAGCGCCGTGCGAACTCAGTTTATCAGAAAAGTGCGTATTTGGGAACACCGTTGTGCCGACTTCGTTCAACATTACTTGGCAACAGGGAAAGTGGGGCAAGTTGTGCTGGTGCATTTGTGTCTCCCATAAAAGCAGCTTCACGTGAAATGCCTTCACTGTGTCATACATGTCAGTGATCATGCGGTCACGTCCCTGGAGCTGGAGGTTTAAGGTGTTGAGATGAGCTGTTATGTCAGCCAGAAATGCCAACTCGCATTTCCACTTTTCGTCCCTAAAATTGGTGGAGTCTTTTCCTTTACTGTCCATCAACTGACAGATTTCGTTGCTGAGCTCAAAAACTCTGTTGAGAAGTTTTCCTCGACTTAGCCAACAATAAGGAATGATAAGGAATGTCAGCAAACACTGAATCTATCTCCCGCATAAAGGACTGAAATTGCCGGTGATTTAAACCTTTAGCTCGGATAAAGTTTACGGTTTGTGTTACAGTGCTCATTACATTGTCCATCTTCAGGACTTTACCACATAGTGCTTCCTGGTGTATGATGCAGTGATATGCCGTTAACTCACCAGTACAGTTCTCCTCCTGCATCTTCACTCGCATCCTTCCCACTAGTCCACTTTTTCTACTACACATCGCCGGTGCTCCATCAGTTTAAGTGTAATAAGTTTGTCCCAGGGCAGTTTCATGTCAGTTATACTTTGACATACATTTTCAAAAATGTCTTTTCCAGTCGTTGTCCCGTGCATCGATTTAATGTCCATTATTTCCTCTGTAACGCGCAAATTGGAGTCCACTCCACGGATGAAGATGGCCAGCTGTGCAGTATCAGTCATGTCAGTACTTTCATCCACAGCAAGAGAGTATGCAATAAAGTCTTTGCTTCTTTCACTCAACTGTGTTCTTAAATCAGTGGCCATCTCAAAAACTCGATCAGCAATGGACATAAGACGTCAAACACCTTGATCATGCAGCTCTTCAGAAATTCTCCCTCGGTAAATGGCCTGGCTGATTTGGCGATCTCCTCTGCAACGATAAAACTTGCTTTCACAGCAGCTTCACTTTGTGATCTTGCACGGGTAAAAAACGTCTGCTGAAGTGTCAGATTCTTCTTTAACTCTTCTGTTTCTGTATCTTCTGCTCTGCATTCAGGTCTTTCAGGTTATCCTCATGTTTTGTCTCATAGTGCCGTCTTTGATTAAATTCTTTAATTACAGCCACATTAGCTCCACAAATGAGACACACGGGTTTACCGGCAATGTCAGTAAACATATACTCAGCCTCCCATCGGTTTTTAAAGGCTCTGTTTTCAGAATCAACTTTTCTCTTCGGCATCGTGAGGGCTAGCTTCGCAATAACTTGCAGCATCATAAGCTAGACTTGATTAACGCAGGAAGTGTTCGGCAAGGCAGCTGAAGCGCTGCATTATGGGATCTGTAGTTTATTGTGTTACCAGTGCTTCATATCGCCGGGCCATTAATAACAATAATATATAAAATGATCTCGCGGGCCGGATATAATTACACACCGGGCCGGATGTGGCCCGTGGGCCTTGAGTTTGACACATATGAGCTAAAGCAATGGTAACACAGTGCTGGAAATCAGCATTTGACTGTTGATCAGATCCAGCGACAAATGACTATCAGGTAGGGAACCAAATCCGGACGTCCGAATGTTCACTAACGTCCTGTCCTAAAGGCCTGTTCGCACTGAGACGTTTTTGCAGCGTGTTAAACGGTCCGTTTTAGCCACATTTTTTCCGCCGTCCGTGTTCACACCCAGGCGTTAAACGGCGATGTGCTGAATGAAAGTGAAAATTCACTCCCTGACAGTAGATGGCGCTTATTCTTTGTCTTTCCCCTGGAAACATGCAAACGATAATCCGCTGAATGATAGGCCATTGTATTTATTTTGCATATATATGCATATAAATATTCTTGACCCGTTATTCAAATAGCTATGAGTCCCAGTATTAAGTGGTTGTATTTTCATATTGACCACAACAAAAAGACTATTCATATTAAACACTTCATCAATTTGCAGAAACATTAACATTTTGGGGCACAAAAAGAGTTGCCTTATACCCACTCACCCCCTCCAAAAAAATGTGTCTTCCCATGAGTATGTGAATGCTATTGCTGTGACTTTGAATTAACTCCATCCTTACTTATTTGAATAAAGAGTATATTGTTTCAATTCAGAACTTTAAGGATTTAGCTTTAAAGAAGTCTTTGTTGCCGTGACAAAATCACCAGATGCCTTACATTCCGATAGAACATGTTAAATCAAAAATATTATATATCAGTTGCTGTAGTGAGTGCTGGTGCTTGTGAATATTATGTATTAATCTCAGTTAGCCAGTTCACAAAACTGTGTGAACGGCTCTCTCCTCCTCAGTGATAAGCGGGTGTCAGAAACGGAAAACTGTACAGCGCCACCTTGTGTACTGGGGGTATTTCTGCTTTCAATAAAAACTCCTACTGTCGAGGAGTGAATTTGCACTTTCATTCAGCACGTGGCCCGAGTTTTTTGGGTTGAACACAAAAAACATGGCGAACACACACACACACACACACACAGTGAACGTTTATAATGCCCTGAAACTGTCCTACAACGAACGTTATTAAAACACACAAATAAGGACTTCGCTAAAATTCTCTGGTCGACTGGAATAAAGTCGGTGTGAAGGGATATGGGGGAATTAAGGGACCGTCTCTAAAGTTACATACATTGTTAAACACGTTTCTAACTTCAATAGCATTTGAAGGGAATGACTTACAGTCACATAACCCACTGTACCGTGTTCATCCAGGTGTCAGGTATGAGAAACAACTCTAATAACCTTTTTATATTGATTAAAATAAGCAATTAAATCGCATGTAACTATTGTCATGTATTGTCACCACAGAATGGACCCATACACAAAATATGTCATAATTTAAAGCTCAATAGAGACCTTGAAGAGATATTGAAATTAGAAACGTGTATAACAATGACGTATGTAACTTTAGAGACGGTCCCTTAATTTCCTCATATCCGCGAATATCGAACGTCCAACCGACTTTATTCCAGTGTCAGGTCTTCTGTTTGCTATGAATTTAATGCAAGTGACAAACAGTTCAAATGTACACGGAACGATACAGAACCTGCTTGACACTGCGGAATACAGTCATTTCAGAGAGAATTCCCTTGGTTTATAATTCGATCTCCTTTGTTGCACGCGCCCCAACACGTCACTGCTCACTACACGTCACTTTACTGAAGTAGTAACCAAACCAAACCAACTGGATCAATCGAAATTCAGTCGTATGCGCTTACCCATGTAAAAATACATGTTTGATTTTGTGAAGAAATAACGCTCTATAACATAATTAATAACCTAATCACTTTTTTCTCCCAGGCAAATCCCAGAACACCTATTCAAAGGCTAAAACAGGCTTGCCATAATTGAACTAATCATATAACAGAATGCTCACGTCAGCAGCCAATGAAACGCAGTTATAAATCGAGCTGGCGAATGCTGGTGCAGTTTCCTGTGAGCCAAGACCCATCCAATCCGAAACGCGGATCAATACCAGACGGCTCCCCGCTGCCTACTTCAGCGCACTACACACGGAGGGAAATGACTGCTCCAGCGCACTAGTTAGTGCACTCTATCCTCAACATGGAGCCATTTGGAACTGAAGTTGCCATTGCTTTAGAGCCCGAGTACCTTTCTCAACCTTCACTCTATCCAGTGTAGGGGCACCTTCAACCCGTCCCGCGGCGCACCGGCAGCGGACTCAGCAGTACCACTTCATCATATTTATATATAGGAACTCATTCACACATACAGGCGTTATGTCTCTTCTGACTATTACTAGGTTGTCCCATAGACTCCTGTGTTCCAAGGTAAGAGTGATTCACTTCTGTGGACTATCCGGTTTCTGTCCATTAGGCCAGGAGCTAGCTCCGTGTAGCGGACCTTGTGTGGGGGTTCTAGCGGTCTGCAGGATCACTCGGTCACTGCAGGGAGAGAGAAGCGAGAAGAGCCTCTCGCTGTGCTCTTTAATACATTTATCTACCGTCAGGAGTGTAAAGTTCAGTGTGTGACCGGCTGCTGGACCGCGGGCGTGTGTGTGTGTGTGTGTGTGTGTGTATGGAGCTACAGTTAGCTAGCTGTCGCTGCCTTGTCTCTGAAACATCGGCTAGACATTAAATAAGTAACATTAAATAAATAACATTAAGGGTATTTGAACTTGTTTTCACACTTTTTGGTGTATATATCGACTCTTTAACCGTTGGAAACGCGCCTCTTCGCGTTATCGGGTTCTTTATCCGTCTTGGTGCTTCGCTAGCTAGCAGAACTAGCCGGCTAAATGCTGTAACGTGACGAGCGCGCGAGTGAGGCTCTTATCCTAGCCAAACATATGAAGCTGTTCTCTTTATTATTGTGTTTCAAATCTTCCTTTTGTTTCGTGTTTTTGTCACGTTAGTTATTCGAACCGGCGTGACCTTTCTTTCAGTTTCTCTCCGGCCAGCTCCTGCAGTGCAGGTTTTCCCCTCCCGCGTAACCCTCACCCCCCGTAACCCTGCTCCCCATTCACACCTGAGACCTTGTAACACTAATAAGTCACAGGGAAAATGGCTAATTGGGCCTAATTTGGACATTTTCACTTAGGGGTGTACTCACTTTTGTTGCCAGCGGTTTAGACATTAATGTCTGTGTGTTGAGTTATTTTGAGGGGACAGTAAATTGACACTGTTACACAAGCTGTACACTCACTACTTTACATTGTAGCAAAGTGTCATTTCTTCAGTGTTGTCACATGAAAAAAATCATCAAATATTTACACATGTGAGGGGTGTACTTACTTTTGTGAGAGACTGTATGTTTGATGTATTATGCCTGATTTGATAGACTGTTTTATGTCTGTAGTAATTGGCTTTAGTGCTTAGAACAGACCTGGGCCATGGTACAGCTTGGGTGATTGTGTCCTTTGGTTAATTGTCTCTCTCTCCTCTTAAACCCTCTGTAATCATCACCTCTTCAAACTGCTGCTGCTGAAACATAACAGGACTTCTCTCTGCCGGACAGAGGAGATGGAAATACCAGCCTTTCCTCACTTCTCAGCAACTCGTGATGCATTTTTGTTCTGCAGGCTGCAGCTTTATTGTGCACACTGTGATGGTGTACTTCCTGAAGATACATAGCAGTATGTTGACCCCTGTAGGAATGGTTCTTCATTTGGAAGAAGACACTGGTTCACTATAAACAAAAGAAGGTTGAGCTGACGGATTAGTCAGGCAGAGGTCATTGTGAGCTTAGGTGCTCCTCTTGTGCTTAGCTGTGTACCAATGCTTGAAAGGTCAAAAAAAAGATGCAGTCTGTGATTTACATGTGATGACGTGTACACTAGCAGCAAATTGCTTACGTCTTATTTATTGAAAATAGTCATATTGGCTTTATAACAGCTAAATGGGTTGTATGCTGCTGTGTGTCAAGATGCCAAGAGTGGGTTCATGGGTATGTGTTTACACCCCCATTACCTGCGTGTTGGGTGTATCAACCGGTTTGATTTCCCACTGACTAGATGACCGAGATGGGAGTTCGTATGGATGAAACATTACCACTTTCACCTGATGGTTAGTATTACCGTGTCACACTTAATTATCATTAAAACCCTGCACGATTACCGTGATTGGAAAACTCGCCCACCATGAGTCTGACGCGGGCGCTGCATGTAACCTTGTTTTTTTTAGCGTAAAAATGGATGCTGCAATTAAACACCGAACACGTCTGGACGTTGCAGCACAGATCAGCAGGAGTCCGATTTCTTTTATCACATGACGAAAGGGAGCTGACTGAAGATGGTGGAGGAAGATTTGGTTTAATGAGGGGGAAGGGACTGGTATAAAATTGGCTTGACATTGGACATTTTGATATTCACAAATGAATGGACTATCTCTAAAGTTACATACGACATTGGTATACATGTGTCTAACTTTAATAGCATTTGAAGAGAATGACCTAGTCACAAAACCTCTTGGAAGGTTAGAAGTTCTCTTGAGAGTGGTCACTGCCTTCCGCCATGTTCTCTAACTGAACTAAATTACTTTCTTTACTATAAAAAAAGCAAAAAGACCGTGGGTGTGCAGCTGAACACCGTGTAAAGGTCCTTTCACACTGAGCGTGACGCGATAAAGTGAAACGAATTATACACCGAACGTGAACTGATTGGATGCCTTTAGCTACTTCACGTTTGTACCGTGGGTGCCACTGACCGTGAATGCGTTTTATGCCTGCACACTAGGTGGCGCAACTCACTGTTCAGATGATCGGCCTGTTGTCTTTGACCACAGAGAAGATGAATCGCTTAAATGTCAGATCAAAGCACCACAAACTGTTAAAGTGAACCTATTATGTTTTTTCAAATATTATCTTTCATGTAGCGTGTTATCGAGCTGTTTGTGAATGTAAAAATGTCTGAAAAGTTTCAAAAATCAGAGTGCATGTTGTTGACTCCCAAAAGAAGGAACTGATTCTGAATAGTTAAAACGAATCGTTAGTGATTCCAGACTTTACCTGTACTATCCTATATAGGTATGTAAAAAAAAAAAACGCCTCTGCTCTTCATCAGCTTCTCCTGAACAGACGGAGCTGAAACTCATTATGGTAGTGGCCGTTTCCTTTTCACACATGCTGACAGCGGTAGACCAATCACAACAGATTGGGACATCAGACCAATCACAACAGAGTAAATTTATTGTATGAGACCTTTAAAACAAAATTAAGCATATTTCAAACCCATAATAGGTGTGCTTTTGCGTAGCTTGATCATGCTCAGTGTGAAAGGACCCTAACACCGGGAACACCTGACTGTCGCAGCAAGCCTAGTGACAACCGCCCATCACTTTAGTCAAATATAAAACCTGGTTCATTTATTTCCTGTGTATTCAGCACATTTTAGCACATGATTCTGATAACGGTGATAGTTTTAGTCACGATAATCGTGATACGAAATTTTTATACCGTTACATCTCTATTACACATAACTGGAGATGCACTGATACTAAATTTCTCAGCAATACCGATATAACAGACTGATATCGGCTGATATTTCTAATAGTTCTGCCTTTTTAGGCCTTTTTTTGTATAAAAAAAAATATAATAATTCATTCCAAAATTCTGAAAGAATTGCTAATAATTAGCTTATTCTCTCCAACAAGTTGTTTCACAGTAGTTGGTGTCATAAACGCATTACTCTAACACGAACACGAACTCAATTCTGAAGATTAAAGTAAGATCATGTATTGAATGTTATTCATTCATATTAACATTGACTGAATTGTAAAGAAAACCTTCTGTTAGTCTCACATTCACTCTCCACAAACACAAGCATTTCTACTTCATCACTGAACATCAAACTGCTCATATATAATATACACCTCTTATATATTAATATTAACTGGATATGAAATATTCATTTAAATCTTTCAACAATGTACTGGTCCTTTAATTCAGCGCGACAAATAAGACTCGACACCAAAACTCACTGCTGCAGCGTCCGGTGTAAAATGTTATCAGTGTAGAGATGACAGACCAGTTTTGTTGTCATTCCACACAAGAGACCTCTTTACACACCGCATGAAATCCATGTGTTTTCCCGCCCTCTTTTGATTAACAGGATTTAACCGCCCTGATCATCGGATGGTTTTTATACTATAACAGTGTGAAAAATTGCCTTTTTTCCGCCGATACGTCAGTGCATCTCTACACAAAAGTTCTTTGCATAAACTGATGAGAAATGCTTTGTGTAAAAAAAAAAACAAACAAAAAAAACAAACTTGGTTTAGACATATTCTCTCAATTAATTTCTCTGGCTGTGGATCAGGGCTCTACAGTGCGACCATTTCACTTGCATTTGTGACTGAAAAGTGTGCGACTGTCAAATATTTATTTGCACCAGTGCGAGTGACCTGTTCGAAGTTATATAATACAATCGGAGTAAAAACTACAACTCTAACTGTTGCGCAGTGTAGAAGAGCAATGTGAAAGTGAAATGCATCATCATCTCAGTCAGCTGAACAAGTGTGTAAATACTGCAGAGAAGAGTAACTCTGTACATCATCTGCTTCTCTCAACTTCTTGATCTCACAACCGCCATCTTTTATTGATCCCGCAAAATTACCGGAACCTGCAACTGTAGCATACTCGTGTAGAGACCGTGGTAAATTAATAATGCTACAAGGTGGATTTAACTAAAACTTCTTTATGATTGGTGAGGAATTATCTAATAATCAAGAGTAGCAACTGTACAGTCTGTAAACATACAGTACACTGCTGCTCTCCTTCACTAACTCTAATAGACAGGGAATTCACTTCATTTAAACTCATGGTTGCCAGATATCACTAGAAAAGTAAACTCCAGTGTCAATGTTTTGATTAAATACCCCCAATACCACAATTTTATCAGCAGACATGGCAACATTACTGGGGGAACTGAACTAAAAGTAACAACTGATAAACAAACAGAAAACTAATAAAATGTAAAGACAGAAAATGTGCTTAGTTATAAATAAATCATTTAATATAAAAAATAGATATTATAATAAATTCATTAAATATAAATAAAATGAGAAATGATAATGTTGAATTACTATGGGTTGCATTTAATATCAATTTGAATATCTTAGTTTGCTATATCTGTAGAAGGCTATTAGTCTTTTTCCTAATTTGGATCATGTTTGTGTTAGTCTACTTTTAATTAGTCCTCTTTATTGTTTAAGATATTGAAAAAGAAATATTTTATGCTGTTTATTTATCAATTAACCAGCAGTATTTCTCATTGCTATTATTTTAACTGAATTAACAGTGACCATGAGCAGAGAGCTTACATTTAACTGTTTATGATAAACCTCCTGATTAAAGTTTAAACAAAAAGATTGGTATCTGGATCGTATCGTCTGTAAAAATCCTGATCTGTGCGTCCCTAATGAACACCATTACACTAAAGCGCTTCTCATCTCACGGGTAAATGAACTCCATCACATCCTGTATGAGATTATTCAGATATCTACACAATATACACAGAGCGGGTCGAGAACTGACTCCAGCCCAGAACCATGACAGTGGAACATGTCTAACAGTGTAGCTTTAAATATATTTAAGAGGAGCAGACTTCAAACACTGAACATTCAGGTTTATTGTATTTGTTTACAAGGTGGAACAGGTTAATGGTTGTTTTTTGCTTACAGTCTGTAAAATTAATTAAAAATATAAAATGATGTTCATCAGAAGGCAAATTAATGTGTTCTGACTCACACTATGTTCCTAAATTCTGTTATAATTGACCAGCTCAAGTTTTCTCATGCCTACTTGTGTGTTATATTGTGGCACATTAATGTTACCATCTCTAAAAAACCAAAACAAAAAAGAAACTAAACTTCAACTGTGCTCCTAAATTTTGTAATTTCCTCAGTCAGAAGGCAAAGATGGCAGAGATTTGAAGAAGGTTAAGAAAGGCCGTCACTTTCTGTGAAACTTGTCAGAACTGGCTCCCAGAGAGTACCTAATCTTTTCCAATTTTAGAAAGGACATTACATCCCTAAGCCACTGAGCGCTGGAGGGAGGCTCTGTGGATTTCCAATGGAAAAGTAGGCGCCGTCTTGCTAACAAGGAAGTGAACGCCAAGAGATCTAATTGGTTCGAATTGTACCTGTTATAATCCTCCGTATACCTAAATATGGCAATATGGGGAGAGGGTTCAACAGTAATGGACAGTATCTCTGAGGTGCTATCGAAATACTTCTGCCAGAAGGAGAATACCAATGGGCAGGAGTAGAACATGTGAGTGAGATTGCAGGGAGAGGTGTGACATTTATCACAGCGGTCAATGACAGTGGGATAAATCTTGATAAACGTGTTTTGGAGAAATGAATCCTGTGTAATACCTTGAACTGTATCAAGGAGAGACGAGCACAAAATGCGCTTGTATGGATCTTGCTAAGGGCACCGTCCCACCAGGCTTCCTGTAGGGTCAACCCCAATTCGCCCTCTCAAGCAACCTTGATTTTATTGATGGGAGAGCTGTCGTAGGATAAAAGTTTATTATAAATTCTTGAAATATGAGATTTCTGAAGAGGGTCAGATGAGAGAAAATCATCCCATAGTTGATTTGGGGGTGAGGGGGGAAAAGTAGGAAACAGTGATTTTGCGCAGTGTCTAACTTGGAAGTAGCGAAAAAGATGCGACGGTGGAAGCTGAAATTCGCTCGACAGATCTGCAAAGCTATGAAAAGCCCCGTCCTTATAGAGATCTTTGAAGGTTTTGAGACCTTTGTCATGACAGATAGCAAATGTGGGGTCAGATGATGCAGGTTGAAATGAGTGATTTTTCAGTAATGGAGCTAAGGCAGACGCGGAGATAAATTTAAAATTCTTCCTGAACTGGTGAGATTTTTAGAGTTGAGCTAACCACAGCGTTGTCTGTAAAGCCAGAGAAGTTGGTAGAAGTAGGTGAGGTAAGCAGAGCCATTGGAGAGGACGAGCCACATGAATGTACCTCTAATGTACACCATTGGGTCTCAACCAAAATAAAATTTTATGAATATGTGATGCCCAGTAATACAACTGGAAATTTGGAAGAGAGAGGCCAGCATTTAGCTTACATCTCTGAAGAATTGACTTACTTATTCTGGGTGTCTTACCACATCATAAAAAGCTAGAAATGTCCATAGTCTTAAAAAAAAATTGCTTTGATAAGAATAGAGGGAGACATTGGAACAAAAAGAGGAACTTGGGTAAGATATTCATTTTTACCGTGTTAATCCTTCCTATAAGCGACAGAGGTAATGACCTCCATCGTTGAAGGTCAGTTTTGATTTCAGACATCAACGTGGAGAAGTTAGCAGAGAAAAGTGAAGTCAGAGTTCTGGTTATATTAATTCCTAAATACTCATTCCTAAGGGCTCATTCTGAAGGGGATATCAGATTAATTCTTTGGCATTACAAATGAATCAATCGGGTAGCACTCACTCTTGGAAATGTTAACTTTATAACTTGAAAATGAGCCAAATCTCTGGAGAAAGGAGAGAATTCCAGGTAAATAGTGACTTGGGTTGGAAACATACAGTAATCATCCGCATACAGAGAAAGTTTAAATTCCATGCCCAAACGTGATATCCCAGTCAAAGAGAGGGAGGACCTCAGATAAATTGACACGGGCTCTATAGCTAATGCAAACAGTAAAGGAGACAAGGGACAACCTTGTCGAGTGCCACGGGATAAAGTAAAATAAGTTGACTGAATACCATTGGTGGAGATACTAGCTTGCGGGGATGTGTACAGAAGGCTTATCCAAGAAGTAAATGTATCACCCAATCCAAATTTATGTAATACAGTAAGCAGGTAGTCCCATTCAACCCTGTCAAATGCTTTTTCAGCATCGACTGAGATTACCACTTCGGGGGTTGTAGTAGAGCATTTGGAGTAGATAATGTTCAAAAGGGTGCGGACGTTGTAAAATAACTGACGCCCTTTTATAAATTCAGCTTGTTCTTCTGAAACTATGACTGGAAGAATTCTTTCCAAACGACTAGCCAAAGCCTTAGCAAGAATCTTAGCATCCACATTTATCAAAGAGAGGGGTCTGTAAGAGCTGCAGAGATTCAGATCTTTGTCTTTCTTTAAAAGCAGATTTATAGAGGCTTGTCGCAAAGTAGGAGGGAGAGCGCCATTCTGCTGAGATTCCCTATATACAGAGTGCAATAAAGGGGACAGTTTAGATTCAAATCTTTTGAAAAATTCTACCGGGAATTCATCAGGTCCAGGAGCTTTATTGTTTTGCATGCTATTTATGGCTAGGTCGATTTCCTCTAAGGTTAATGGAGAGTCAAGATCTTTAGCCACATCTGGGTTAATGGTAGGGAAGTTGAGACTGCCTAAGAAAGCATTCATATCAGAAGTCCCAGATGGAAATTCAGATGTATACAGAGAGGAATAGAATGAGCAGAAGACTGAGTTAATGGTATTAGGGTCTGTGTGGATTATGCCAGATGAATCTTTTATTTGAGGAATTATGCGTGAAGCTGCTTGACGTCTCAATTGGTGGGCCAAGAGATGGCTCGGTTTATCACCATGCTCATAACATGCGGAGCGTGAACGTAGTAAAAGGCGCTCTGCATCAGCAGTTGTAATAAGGTCAAATTCAGCCTGTAATTCAACCCGATCTTTAAGTAAAGCAGAAGAGGGGCCAGTGACCCAGTGTCTATCTAGTTCGTCAAAATTTACGCGATAGCTCTCGAAGTTTGGCCGTACATGTTTTGTTTATATGTGCGGAGTCGGAAATTATTTGGCCCCGCAAGTATGCTTTTAGTGATTCCCACATCAGGGAACAGGAAATAGGTTCAATCTCGTTCTGATTGATTTCAATAAAATCGTCAATTGAAGCTGCAATAAATGTATTCAATTTGTCGTCCGACAGAAGCAGAGTGTTAAACCTCCACGGTGTTGAATATCGAGGTTGGGGAGAAAGCTGAATATCCAAAGAAAGCGGGGCATGGTCCGAAATCACAATAGGATGATCTTTAACCATCGACACTTTGGAGAGAAGTTTGTTGTCGATGAAAAAATAATAAATTCTAGAGAAGGACTTATATTACTTTGGAGGATGAAAAGTGAATTGACTTACCAATTAAAAAGGCAACTCCCCTGGCCTTAGAGTTGAAATTAGAGTGAAACACCTCAGAAATCCATGGACATTTAAGCCGAACCTGGTCTGTGGTGTGCATATGAGTTTCTTGTAGAAACACTACGTCTGCATTGAGCCGTTTCAGATGAGCAAACACCCTAGATCTCTTTATAGGACTCCCCATACCTTTAATGTTCCAGCTCACAAAGTTCACATGTGAGCCAGAATTTCCAGAATTAGTGGACATCTATCAAGTGTTTACGGCAGGAAGAGAATGAAAATGAAGCCTCACCTCTGAAAGAAGGAAAAGGGGAGAGGAAACAGGAGGGGGAGGAAAAAAACAAAAACAAAGATAAAAGAAGAAAAAGTAAAAAGTGAAAGAAAATAAAGAATAAAAAATTAAAATTAAAGAGAAAACACTCACCCACTCACCACACACAGTGAACAGCCCCACCCCCCTCCCCATTGCACTTACACGTCCCCATCCCCAAACGATGGAGACCCCAGTGCAGACTCCACAAGGAGTCAAATCCCCAATAGGAAAGCCCAGATAAAGCAGACCGAACCGTATTCCCGGTATGTCCCGGTAGGTCGAGTCTTTAGGGACACTCACGATTCTCAGATTGTTGTGCCACGATCTGGCCTCGAGATCCTCGCACTTATTTTCCACCCTCCCCAACTCGGCAGAAAGGCGCTCCACTTTAGCCTATAGCGTAGCGGTGTCATCGCAACAGGTAGAGAGCGAAGTTTCCAGTATTCTTCAAAGTGCTCACCTCCGACTGGATAACCGTAATACTGACTGTTAATTCCGCCTTAATGGTCTGTAGCTCTCCCTTAATAGAGGTCAAGTTTTCGCCCAAGGCTGCCTGGAGCTCAGTTTTGAAAATGGCCGCCATTTCGTGTTGGAGCGAAGCAAGGAGCTCCTCCTTGAAGCCGGGGGGATAGCGGGAATAACAACACCTTTGCAGGTGGAGGAGGGATCACTACGAGGTGGGGATGCAGTGTGTGGAGCAGGCCGCTGATGCGTAGCAGCCGAAGCATTCCCGCCTTTGGCTTTTGCTGGCATTTTAGACATCCGAAGTGAAGATTGTGTTGAACACGACATACTAAAAAAACACTCCCCAACAAAGTGCCCTTAACATAATATTAAAAATTGTTGCAGGAGCCCCGAAAGTTGCGTCCTACTGCATCTGTCGCTCAGCCAGAAGTCCCCTAAAGCTCAAATCTAACTGGACAGCTCATTTCATTGCGAAGTGACCGGGCGAAAAATGGACACACTGGTTGAATTATTTATTTAACTTTTGTGTTGTCACGCGCGATTGATCGCACCTGATGTGAATAACTCCATAGTGATCTATTGTTTTGATTCAAGAGCGTCATATGTTCGCATCGCTTGATCGCACTCGGGGTAAAAGACCCTTAAATCAACAAAGGAATGGCTTAACCAAAAGATAATCAATGTTTTTGAATGACATAGTTTTATTTACTTAATTTGCTTGCTTTGCGTGATCCAGAACTATCCTGCTGTCATGGAGGTGACCCAGCCATCTGTTTTTGGTAGGCGTAGACGTTGGATGTCTGATTGGAAGGTCATGAGTTGAAATCCCAGCGCTGCCACTGCTGGGCCCTTGAACAAGGCCCTTAACCCTCAACTGCTCAGTTGTATAAATAAGATAAATGTAAGTCACCCTGGATAAAGGCATCTGCCAAATATGTAACAAAAATAACTGCTTTTTTTTAAAAGAAAAAAGAAAAAAAAAAAGAAAGATTATGATTACCAAATAAAACTTGTCCTTTCTGGTGACTGCAGTGTGGGGAGTGGAAGGACATTGTAAAGGAATTGGCAGGGGTTTGAGTTTCCGCTAAGAAATTTTGGTGCCAGCCAACATGTCTGGGAATGATCAAGTTTACTGGACACACTGGAAAACATCCAGTCACCTCAATTCTGTGTTTATTTTGCACTGTTACGTTTTGAACCATATATAGTATGTCGGGGGGACGGGGTTGAGTGTCTGCTATAGACAGACAGGAGGCGGGTTGAATTGGCAGGTAACACACGATTCTCACCTGTGTTTGATTTGCCTGAGTTTACCTGAGGGAGGGAGAGAGAGAGAGTTTGAAGGGAATAAAAAGGCCTTTTGAGTTTAATCAGCTTCCTTGTTCCTGACCCAGCCCAGATGTGTTAGTGATAATAATAATAATAATAATAATAATAATAATAGCATAATAACAAAGCAATCAAGTACACATTACAGGATTTATGCAGATGGATCATGATAATGTATGTTTGCTTGGTGTTAATTTTTTCCCTGGAGTTTGTGATATAGGACATTTAGAATTTTTAATGGTCATAAACTGGCATTTGCCGGCTAAAAGAAACTCTGGTTTGAGCAATGCATTATGTCATGAGATCTCATTGATGGCATAATAACAATATTGGGACAAAGCAGCACACAACTTTGCTGTCAGGTAGTCTCACCCTAGAAAAATATGGAGGCTAAAGGATTAGCCATTCAATGAGTAGGTTTAGCCCTATTTGTATTGGCTGAGACACTCCAATAGAATTAAATAAATCTGGCATTTTTAAAAAAAAAAGTCTCATTTTGAAATGAAAATCTGAATAATATATGCAATAGCATTTTTGACCCATGTATATATTGCTACATTTTATTATTTAAATCCTAGGCATATTTCATTTGGACTAAAATGACATTCTGTATACATGCCTAGCCTATACAAAAAAAAAACCTAGGGTTTTAAGTAGCCTGGGTTGAACAGGAACATTTCAAATAAAAATAAAGTAAAATCAACTGTGTGCATCTTTGTCAGATTTCAAAGCTCAGGTTATAGAAAGTGTTTAATGGTGTGAGGAAAGCTGATCTGAGCATGTAGAGCAGAATCCGTGAACATGGTGATTAAAATGAGTGCAAGATCACATCAATTACATGTAGACTTGAAGTTATTCATGAATGTGGAGCAGTGAAGTGTGTGTGTGTGTGTGTGTGTGTGTGTGTGTGTGTGTGTGCAGAGAAACTGTCCTGTGGGGTAGCAGTTAATGTCTGTGAGCAAGGAGACAATTCTTTCCCCCTCTCTCATGAGACAAGTTAAAGTAAAAAAGTACTTTTGTAATGTTTCATTTTATTAGTATTTTGATTTTTAAAAAGTACTAATGAAAATTTTTGTGTGTAATGAAATAAATAAACGTGTGTTTTTGTGACCTTTTTTTGCTGGCGTTTGGAACCTGGCAGCATTTCTCAGGTTGTCCATCTGATGAATGTTTATAGGTCTTGTATGGACATGTCATTATAAGCAGCAGATGAACTGATTTAGATTTTGTAATTGATCCGAACATGGTCATGATCACAGCAAAGTCAAATGTTTGAGAGAGTTTTAGCTTCCTCCCGGTCGGTCTAACATTGGTGTTACTTAGAGATTAATATTCAGGGACCTAAAGCTCATTTTCTGACTCTCTATGATTTTTGCCATCACTTCTGTCTATTTTAAGAGTATTTGAGGCATAAAATTTTTAAGATGAAGGACTAGTTGGCAGTGTAGGCATCCCTGTCCATGCTGCTGTTGTCTTACATTGTTCCTTTTATGAGCGGATGCTGATGCCTTTTTTTTTAATTATTGTTACACAAGGTTCAAACTGTTGTTTGTTTAGCATGATCCTCCTATACAGTTCATGAACTTACTGTTTTCTGCTTTCTGTTCTTCTCCAGAATGCAGCAGTTGTTGTGAGTGCCAGAAATGTTGCCGCATCCACAGTAAGTAACATGGCTTTATATCACACTACATTGTGTATAGAATATGATGACTCCATCTGAATGGATTATGCTTGAAAAAGAAGTATGAGCAATTGATGAGTTATTCAAAATGTTTACTGCAGTTTTTAAAAGTAAAGGATTTGTGTTTGTCTCTGAAATTTCAGGGAGTAGAAAATAAAACGTTAAATTTTTACTAGAAAATTTGACACCTTAAGTTCGTGATTTGTAAACTTATTAACCAGGTTGTGGAAATTCATGAAAAATGTTTGGAGTACTCGAAACCCAGATGAAAATGTAGCTTCAAGCAGCAATTAAGGGGGCCAGTAACTTTCTGTCCCCACCCCTTAATGGAGGAAGACCAGAAGCCATTGGGACCATTACTACTCGCTCTGATTTAGATGTTCAAATTTAAAGGCAAAGGATCAAGCTATTGCTGAGATACGCTGCGCTTCCTGGTTTTAGTAGCCCTCCCAAGTTGCAAATAATGCTAAATCTTGTTTCTCCTGTTGGTAAATATGTGTGACAAGTCAGTTTAATGTCAGTGTTTATAGAAGTGTTGCACTTTAGCTATCAATTTCATTTGCAGGTTACGGATGAAACCTGAAAAATCCGAGAAACATTTTTCTAACTGGTCTCTCAATGCTGCCAAAATGTGGTGAGGATTGGATACAATTTGTAGGAGAGGATGCAAAAAATTTTTTGAAAAATATGTATATAAGAAAAAAAATAAAATAAATCCGCATATTCAAGGAAATCAAGAGGAATAAGAATATTTAGACAGACTGATTAGTATAAGATTATCTACAAAGTTTATTCAGACTATTGCACATCTTACACATCTCACATTTGACTTCACTTTGCTTGGCAGCTGACCGACGAGACGAAAGTGAAAGATTTGGTTTCAAAGTTCTGTTTGAGTTTGTCATTGTACTGTTTTGTAGTTGTTGTTTTCCAGTAAGAATAATAATGAACCCACCATTCAAGCAAGTGCTGCCCTGAATTGCCGCACATTCAAATTCAAAGCAAAAGTAAAATCTGCACTGCCGCACAAGCATTCAAATGCCAGGGGGGAAACGTGTGTGTGTGTGTGTGTGTGTGTGGAGCACAGACACACAGGAGGCCGTTTTAGTGTTGTTCGTGGAGGGATCTTTATTTAAGACGGACGGTGAGGGGAGTGCGGGTGTGATTGTGTTGAAGTGCAATCAGGCAGTGAGGGTGTCTGCCGTTACAGACGGGGGGGAGAGCCTTCACTCGCGTCGAATTGGTCTGAAAACCAGAAAAACACACAACAGCGATTAGCGGACATGCACGTGTCGCACGAATCGCCTAACACATGCCAGATACTTGCGAACATGCTCGGAGATCCTCCTCTCCCTTCTTGCAAGTGGAATATCGCCCTTTTATATTCTCCCCTCGCTTGCTGGATTGTGGAATTTTTCCGCGCGGTGCACCATTCACGAGCCGTGGGTGTGTCGGCTGCCCCACTGCCATGTGATCTCTGGCAGTCCAAAACATTGGACAGCTACGCTTCAGTGGTACCTTGGCAGTCATGGGAAGAACGATCTTTGTTTTCTGTGCGCCGGCCTGTCGCATATATATATATATATATATACACACACACATACATACACTTTAAAAAATGGGTTGTTTTCCCATAAAAACCAGTCGCATGCATGTGATCGGAGTGCACAGAACAGTATCTGTGAGATGGTAAACCATCTTTGAGAGGGAGCATTTTGGATCTGCATGCACAAATGCAGTTCTGTGAGTACAGGGCTGGGACGAGCATGGGGTTTGAGACTAATTAAACGCCATAGGGGAATCCAAATAAAAATGCACCAATTGCAACAAATAATCATGAGTTTCACATAAAAAAAACCATGCAATACAGTTAGTTAAGCAGCAAAACAGGTGGGTATACCGAGGATATACGCCAATATTGATCCTTAGAAGTTGTTGTATGTAGCAGCTTAAGGGGAAAAAGTAAGAATACAGCATATACATGCGTATGGCCCCAAATACACCACTGATCCTGATCCAAAGCATCATCGGAAAGTGGAATTGCGTTTCTATGACACTGTGTTGCGAAGTAATTATTATAAACATGTGTCCAAATTTGCCTTATTGGTGACACTAGAGGGTGCACTAAACTTGTCAGATTTCATAAAAAGTGTATGAATTGTTCTATGAGCTGCCATACATGCATAAATAGATACATGGAACTGTTACAACCTATCTAGGTAGGCCGCAACATAAATGAGTGTCTCCCCAACTTCCCAGTTCACCAACTGCCAGACTCAAAACAACAGACTCGAGCTGAAGTCGTAGCCAGTAGTTTATTCATTTACTGAACTAGTTTCTTCAGGGATGATTACAGCCACCCAAAGTGCATATGTCTAAATGAAAAAACCTGACTTACCTGTTTAAAAACAAGATCCTATCTCTGTAACATGCACAACTGAATACAGGCTCGCACCCCCTACAGCTTCCTGGCTAATGTTGGTTTCATGTACTGTAGACATACGGTGAAACCCGAACCGGTAACAGTATGACCGCGTACTCTCATTCAACCACAAATCAGTGTCTCAGGATGTAAATGAACTCTAAACCAACCACAGATAAACATACTAATATATATATATATATATATATATATATATATATATATATATATAAAAAATATTTTGCGTCTAGAATGCTAAGACTCAGTAGTGAATGCTGCAATATGATTGGCTGATGGCCTCCATGTTTAAGTAAACTAGTCACCAGTAGAAATCCAGTCACAGTTTAATACAACAATGCAGTACTGCATATTTTAGCTTGATTCAACTCAAGGTCTGTGAAAGTTACTTGAATCTAACTACGCCCCCCCATTAAAATCTGTAAGATGAACTATTTTCTCTCATAAAACCATCCTACGTCTTTGTGAAGTTGGCACTAGGGTTATACCGATAGATGATATCGGGTATCGGTGATAGTCAGAGATATTGCGATAGCTGATGCCTTTGATATGTCAAGAAGATACTTGGCTCGTTTTTCCATTAGTGTATTTGTGGCATTAGGGGTGTGGTGAAGTGTCCGCTCTGAAAGCAGGGGAGGCGGGTGGAACCGACAGGTAAGTGTAATTGGGGAACGTTATTTGTGTCTCGCTGTGCTTTCAGGAGAGAGCCCCGGAGACACGGGAGAGAGAAAGCTGATCACCGAGCCATGTGTGCGTGCGTGCGTGTGTGTATGTGTGTGTATATAAATTCGAACTGCTTAAAAGTGAACGTAAAAGAATAAAGCGTCTTGAGTTGTTTCAAGCCTGCCTCCAGCGTCCTCATTCCCTCCCCGAACATGGGAAATATTACCTGGGAACTTGGGGTGCCTTTGGCATCTGGTTTAAAACCGAAATATTGCCAAATAGGTGACGTGACCTGTCTTTACCACCAACTGCATCTTTGCTTGCAATATGACGCACAGCAATTCTCATTTTCCGTGTGTCGTGTCCCATGATAATATAATTAAATAAATGAGTAAATAAAAAAATCAATAAATGAGCAAATAAATTAGCAAATTATAACTGTTGCCCTGCCCCCGTGCATGATATCATGTCAGTGATCTCACAAGCAGAAGATGGGATGATCTCACTACAGAGAAGATCTCCCAGCACTGGTTCATCGGGAGAATTCCCGGTGGGCCGGCAGACATACCACTCGCCTGCTTCCTCTCTGTACACCACACACGTGCAGGAAAAAGCATGTTACATGTTCATGACTGATAAAAGTAACCATTTACTACATTTGTATTTAAAACAGCGCTGTTACTTATGCATTAAAATATGCCGACAAGCCACTCTGGCTATGGGTCATAGTTACTTTTTTAGTTTTTTTTTTATGGCACAAACATATGGAACCAGTTCAGAGCAATTTTGGCGGCATGGGGTTGAGAGTGGCATCACTGCCCCAATTATGTTATTTCTATGGAAGGCAAATAGATGTGCAATGTTCATTTTAATGGCACAAATCGCACACAGACAAACGGCACCGGTTTTGTGCAATTTGGACGAAATGGGGGTGGAAAGTGATGTCACTTACAGTTACAGTGTCTGTTTTAATGGCACAAACAGTGCACAAATGAACGGTGCCAATTTGGTGCGACTTCAGCTACATGGGGTGGAGAATGAGTTCACACAGACAAAAAATTATGTTTAATAGCTTTAGAACCTTTACATCTGTGTTCTTCTCTCCTACTTTCTGTGCTCACATAATGTATTTCAATACAGCCAAATTGTCATTAAAGCTTTTCTCATTGTTTCTTTTGTCAGTCTATGGAACAATATGAAATAGGGACTGAAACATGGTCCACGAAGACTACATGTTAACCAGTAATCACTTCCAATCCAATTTCAAGCTGCTGCTCTGTACTACTAAAATCATGATTTATATCCACAACATCCTCTGAGAGAATCACTTCGACAACTGCTGTGCTGTGATTTGTTTAAAAAGAACATACTGTAGCGGTCTTTTGATCTAGAGAAAGCATTTGACACAACATGGAAGTATGGCATTTTAAATCTAAATGGGGTTTTGGTGGGCACCGGCTCATTTTTTGTCTCCAATTTTTTTTTATCCAGTAGGCGTTATAAAGTCAGTAGGCGCTACCCTCTCAGTCTCACACATACAAGAACTGGGAGTACCTCAGGGAACCGTTCATTCTGATACAATTTTTAGTATTAAAACACTATTGTAAATGTGATTCGGTCTAATATATTGTGCAGTTTTTATTGTTGACTATTTCTAAGGGGGAATATGTGAATACCATCGAGCAACAACTATTCATAAATAAAATGTGTGGTCAGTCAGTAATGGGTTAACATTTTTGAAAATGGTCTGTACACACTTCTGCTTAATACAATCTCTACACCATGAGACCGAGCTGTGCAAACATGGAGACAACATTAAGGCAGTAACAAGGATTTTAGAACTTCTTTTAAACAACAGACCGTCTTTTAATCCACATATGAAACTCCTAAAGAACAAGATGCCTTAAGGTTTTAGACTGTCCATTACTACTCTGCCTATACAGAACATTAGTCTGATCCGGATTGGATTATAGGAGTATAATTTATAGCTCTGCCAGATAATCATACATACAAATGCTTTACACTGCATCATGAAATACTGTGACATGGCTTTGGAGCATTTAGGACCTCTCCTGTTCAGAGCCTATTTATTGAAGCCAAAGAACACTTGCTGAGTTACAGATGCTTGAAACTGGCTCTTCAGTATACAACCCTTAAAACTTAAGCTTAAAACAAATCCGTAAAATCCAAACTACATTTGTATGAGGCCATACTAAAGTGCATTCTTCCCTACACCTTGCTACCTCCAAAAGCACACCTGTGCTAGTCAAAGTCCTAACTCAGTATGACTCAATAACACTGCACCCTGCATTGTGGCTGTTTTTCTGCCAGAGGAGCTGGATATTTTGTTAGTATACATGGTGTCATGGACTATCAAATATCAACAGATATTAAATGAAAACCTGACTGCCTCCTCCAGAAAAGTTAAAACAGGCTGTGGTTGGATCTTCCAGCAGGACAATGATCCAAAATGTACATCAAAATCAACACAAAAATGGTTTACTGACCACAAAATCAAAGTCCTGCCCTGACCATCACAGTCCCCTGACTTAGAAATCCAGTGGGATGAACTGAAGGTCAGTTGTCTAGCATGGGCCTTGAGATTTGCAGGATTTGGGGAGATTCTGTATGGAGGAATGGTCTCTGATCCCTTGCCTTGTACTCCAGCCTCATCAGGCATTATAGAAGTCTCAGAGCTGTTATCTTGGCAGAGGGAGGTAGCACAAAATATTGACTAAAAGGGTGCCAATAATTGTTGCACACCTATATTTAACAAATGTTTTTTGATAAAACCCCGTTTTGTTTGCAATTGTTTGATATCCATGAGAGCAGAGTATTTTTGTGGTTTATATATATATATAATTTTTTTTTTTTTAATTCACAAAAATACTTAAACCATAAAGACAAGTTTCTTTGCTCATATTTACCAAGGGTGCCAATATTAGTGGAGGGTGCTGTACGTCTCACATTCATTTTATGGTTAAATTTGTTTTGAACTTGTTCAACACTGTATATGCATGCATAGTTTATACAATTTATTAAAATTTTATTGTGAGCTTAGTTTTTGTCCAGTAAAAGCATTATTGACCGTGTTAATGGGGAATTAATTTAAAAATAAAGGACTAAATGCTAATGCTGCCGACTGGCAGATGCTGCTTTTTTTTGCTCACAAGTCTAAATTATACTCCTCCTTTTAGCTGTTAAATCTGTTTTGCTTGTCTTGGCTTTTGAACTTTCTAACTGCAATTATTTTTAGACTATGTTCTGATATTTTGACCTATTGACTCTTGCAGAATTTGAAAGATGTCCTGGCAGATCTCATTCCCAAAGAACAGACTAGAATCAAGAACTTCAAGCAGCAGTATGGCAAAACCAACATTGGCCAAATCACTGTGGATATGGTAAGAGAAGACTTTTTTGCATAAATGTCAATTATGTGTACTGGTGACAGTATGGAATCTGTCAGAGAGCTGTATTAGGCCCTTGAGCTATATTTTGGGTGTTTTGGCTACTTTTGAATATGAATATATGACTGGAATATAACAGTGTATATGTTGTGTTTTTAACCCTCTTAACCCCAAGTTCCCACAGTATTGTGTCCTACAACCCTATATTCCCCATAGAAACAGCACGCCTGAGTTCCTGGGCCGAAATTGGGCCCCAAAATCAACATTTTAATTTGTTTTGTGTAATATTACTTTGAAAATGAAGCAGTTCAGTGTTTTTACTAAACTTAGAGCACAATTCTTAACTAGAGAAATTATGAAAAATGCTTGATAAAATCCTTCTACTCATTTCGAAGTACCACACAAGCGTCAGCGTTGGTCAATATGTTTTCTTTTTTTCACTGTTTTAGATGTACCTGTGTTCACTGTAGGTGGAACTTTAGCTGGAACACGATTAGCTTTTCGCTTTGGCATTTTTAGTTCACTTCTACTATCACACCAACATTCACGCTTGGATCAGCTTCATTGTAATGACGGCGTAATAACGTAATCACGTCGTGACGTCATCAACCTTCTGGGTCAAAAATAATAATAATTAAATAAGTAAGGAATCATAGCAGAGTAATGCCGGTACACCGGCCTTATGGGGATAACGTTTACACTGTAAATCATCTATATCGGCCGTACGGGGATTTGGCATAGACGACCAAGCCGGTATATCGTCCTTACGGGAATAGAAGACAACCGAGCCGCTTTTTCGGCCATACGGGGTAAGAGGGTTAAGGGTGAAATCCCATACTCAACCAATCCTGCATTTATTATTATTTTTATTTTTTTTTGGTGCATACCTGTGACATTTTCTAATGAACCTAGTTGGTTTTATTACCCATAAGTTAAGCTGATTGGTCACAAAGTTAAAATGGTTTGTGAAGATGAATGTAAAGGCACCACACAAGCACTGGGTAATGTCACATGGTAATTAACATGACCCTCTAGAGAGATTCCTGTTGATAGTAAAAAAAAAAAAGCCCGCTTGCCTTTTATCTAGGTCATTGCTATGGTATCAAAGGTGGTTTCTAGGTTTTATTAGTATAGTGTGTTACTAGGTTCTAGTACTAGTATAGTATGGTACTAATAGTAACCTGACCTCAGCATCAAACCCAAGACCATGCAGCTGTGGGGAGGCAATGTTGTGTTTTTGAAAAAAGATAAACAAATGATGGTATGTAATGATAGGGTGGCTTTAAAGGACAACATCTGGTACAGGTTTTGCTACAGTTCTGCACAATGAAAACATCTGGTAAACTTTTGGCTACAGTCCTGCACTACTGCATTCAGGTCATTGTGTGTATGTATAGCATGTAAAGACATTACCATGGTATGTAAGGCCAGGGTGGTTTTTTAAAGTCTGCGCCATAGTGTGCAATATGAAATATGCTTATTTACAATAAGCCAATGTTTTTGATCACTTAAAAAATGAATGTGTTCCTTCTTGAAGACTGGGGTAAACTGAGCGGCGTGCACATAAATGTAAGGAAAACAAAAGAGATTATTAATGTTAATTCTGGTGAACAACATGCATCAGGGAAACTAAAGTTAAATTATCTGGTTGTTGAAATTGTGGAAAGTTTGAACCGTTTGGGAACTTATTTGGATACAAGTTTAAATTTTTGTGAGAATTGTTGGCAATATTTTACGGAAAGCAAGTCAAAAGTTATTTCTTATGCGTAAACTTCAGAGTTTTTATATTTAGTCAATCTGTTTTGGAAATGGTATACAAATGTCATGCTGAGAGTATTTGAATGTTTACTGTTACAGCCTGGTATGGTAACGTAGGAGTGAGGAATAAAAATAGGTTAGGCCATCAGACTACGGAAGTGCTTGCCTGAACACAACAGGCTGAATAGACTGTTTCCGGGGTGGGTGGAGCCCCTGATGAATTTAGCAACTCTTGTACTACATCGCCTGGTGTAGAGTGCAGAGTGGGGAGAACAGACCCGGAGACGCGCACCACTGTCTTCAGGGCTTTGCTGTCCTGGATTGAGCAGTGGCCATGCCACACTGAGATGCACTGAGTCGATAAACTTTCTGCAACCCCAGTATAGAAAGATTTCAGGATCGTTGGGGAGACCCTGAATTTCCTCAGCAATCTCAGATGGTATAACCGTTGTCTGGCTTTGTTCACCTGAGCTTGAGTGTGATGCGTCCAGTTCAGGTCCTCAGAGATGTGTACTCCGAGGTACCTGAAGCTGCACACACTATCCCCGGGGGTCCTGACAATCTCAAGTGGGGTGTAGTTCTGCTGCTGCCTCTTACTGAAGTCCACAGCCAACTCCCTAATTTTACTGATGTTCAGTGAGAGACTGTTAGCCTGGCACCAAGCTACAAGTTTCTCCACCTCATCAAGGTAGTCAGCCTCATTGTTGTTGGAGATGAGGCCCATAACCACTGTGTCATCAACAAACTTGATGGAGGTGAAGCTATGAGAGGACACGGTCAGATGTGTTAAGAGAATAGAGAAGGGGTCTCAGGACACAACCTTGTGGGGGCCCAGTGCTCGGGATGGTGTTGGAGTTAAACTGGCCCACTCTCACTACCTGGGGTCTGCCAGTGAGGAAGTCCAGGACCCAGTCACAGAGGGGAGCATTAAGGTCACATAGTTCCTTTTGTTGTTGTCTGTGTGGATGGTTTGAAAGATTGCGTCCTCAGTAGACCTATTGGGGTGGTAGGCAAACTGGAGTGGGTCTATGGTAATATTAATAATAATAAACTTTATTTTATATAGCGCCTTTGCAGCAGCTTCAAGGGAAAAAAAGATAAAACACAAAACATACACAAACAAAAACAGACTTGAATACAAAAAAAAATCATTATGTATCCTACAAAAACCAGGTTTTTGTAGGATACACTGTGGTCTCATTTGTTTATGGAGACTTTGGGTGTGTGGGTGTTTGATGGATTGTGAGAGTAACCAGAACATACCAATGCGTTGAAGGATTTAATGTTATTTAATTGCCAATCTGTTTTTAGTGGATTTACAGTGCCTTGCGAAAGTATTCGGTCCCCTTGAACTTTTCAACCTTTTGCCTCGTTTCAGGCTTCAAACATAAAGATATAAAATTTTAATTTTTTGTGAAGAATCACCAAGAAGTGGGACACAATTGTGAAGTGGAACGAAATCTATTGGATTGTTGAAACTTTTTTAACTAATAAAAAAATGAAAAGTGGGGCGTGCAAAATTATTCGGCCCCTTTACTTTCAGTGCAGCAAACTCACTCCAGAAGTTCAGCGAGGATCTCTGAATGATCCAATGTTGTCCTAAATGACTGATGGTGATAAATAGAATCCACCTGTGTGTAATCAAGTCTCTGTATAAATGCACCTGCTCTGTGATAGTCTCAGGGTTCTGTTGAAAGCGCAGAGAGCATCATGAAGACCAAGGAACACACCAGGCAGGTCCGTAATACTGTTGTGGAGAAGTTTAAAGCCGGATTTGGATACAAAAAGATTTCCCAAGCTTTGAACATCCCGAGGAGCACTGTGCAAGCGATCATTTTGAAATGGAAGGAGTATCAGACCACTGCAAATCTACCAAGACCTGGCCGTCCCTCTAAACTTTCAGCTCAGACAAGGAGAAGACTGATCAGAGATGCAGCCAAGAGGCCCATGATCACTCTGGATGAACTGCAGAGAACTACAGCTGAGGTGGGAGAGTCTGTCCATAGGACAACAATCAGTCGTACACTGCACAAATCTGGCCTTTATGGAAGAGTGGCAAGAAGAAAGTCATTTCTCAACGATATCCATAAAAAGTCTCGTCTAAAGTTTGCCACAAGCCACCTGGGAGACACCAAACATGTGGAAGAAGGTGCTCTGGTCAGATGAAACCAAAATCGGACTTTTTGCCCACAATGCAAAATGATATGTTTGGCGTAAAAGCAACACAGCACATCACCCTGAACACACCATCCCCACTGTCAAACTTGGTGGTGGCAGCATCATGGTTTGGGCCTGCTTTTCTTCAGCAGGGACAGGGAAGATGGTTCAAATTGAGGGGAAGATGGATGCAGCCAAATACAGGACCATTCTGGATGAAAACCTGTTGGAGTCTGCAAAAGACCTGAAACTGGGACGGAGATTTATCTTCCAACAAGACAATGATCCCAAACATACAGCAAAATCTACAAAGGAATGGTTCACAAATAAACGTATCCAGGTGTTAGAATGGCCAAGTCAAAGTCCAGACCTGAATCCAATCGAGAATCTGTGGAGAATCTCCATCCAACCTCACTGAGCTCGGGCTGTTTTGCAAGGAAGAATGGGCAAGAATTTCAGTCTCTCGATGTGCAAAACTGATAGAGACATACCCCAAGCGACTTGCAGCTGTAATCGCAGCAAAAGGTGGCTCTATAAAGTATTAACGCAAGGGGGCCGAATAATTTTGCACGCCCCACTTTTCATTTTTTTATTAGTTAAAAAAGTTTCAAAAATCCAATAGATTTCGTTCCACTTCACAATTGTGTCCCACTTGTTGGTGATTCTTCACAAAAAATAAAAACTTTATATCTTTATATTTGAAGCCTGAATTGTGGCAAAAGGTTGAAAAGTTCAAGGGGGCCGAATACTTTCGCAAGGCACTGTGAACGTTACATGGTGAACAAATTATATTATAGAATTCCGGCAATTTTACTGGGGTTATCTCATACAGTGTGGTAAGTATTAATCTGGAAAGACCTTTGTAATATTACAGTCTAAAACTTTATTTAAAGAGAAGCAAATCAGTAAATGAAGCACATGAAAATGTATCATACAGTGGTGTGAAAGTGTTTGCCCCCTTCCTCATTTCCTGTTCCTTTGCATGTTTGTCACACTTAAGTGTTTCGGAACATCAAACCAATTTAAACAATAGTCAAGGACAACACAAGTAAACACAAAATGCAATTTGTAAATGAAGGTGTTTATTATTAAAGGTGAAAAAAAATCCAAACCATCATGGCCCTGTGTGAAAAAGTGATTGCCCCCTAAACCTAATAACTGGTTGGGCCACCCTTAGCAGCAACAACTGCAACCAAGCGTTTGCGATAACGTGCAATGAGGCTTTTACAGCGTCCTGGAGGAATTTTGGCCCACTCATCTTTGCAGAATTGTCCTAATTCAGTTACATTAGAGGGTTTTCGAGCATGAACGGCCTTTTTAAGGTCATACCACAACATCTCAATAGGATTCAGGTCAGGACTTTGGCTAGGCCACTCCAAAGTCTTCATTTTGTTTTTCTTCAGCCATTCGGTGGTGGACTTGCTGGTGTGTTTAGGATCATTGTCCTGCTGCAGAACCCAAGTTCGTTTCAGCTTGAATACCGAACAGATGGTCGGGACATTCTCCTTCAGGATCTCTTGGTAGACAGCAGAATTCATAGTTCCTTTTATCACGGCAAGTCTTCCAGGTCCTGAAGCAGCAAAACAGCCCCAGACCATCACACTACCACCACCATATTTTACTGTTGGTATAATGTTCTTTTTATGAAATGCAGTGTTCCTTCTACCGCCAGATATACTTGGACACACACCTTCCAAAGAGTTCCACTTTTGTCTCATCGGTCCACAGAATGTTGTCCCAAAAGTCTTGGGGATCATCAAGATGTGTTGTGGAGAAATTGAGACGAGCTTTGATGTTTTTTTGCTCAGCAGTGGTTTTCTCCTTGGAACTCTGCCATGCAGGCCATTTTTGCCAGTCTTTTCCTGATGGTGGAGGCATGAACGCTGACCTTAACTGAGGCAAGTGAGGCCTGCAGTTCTTTGGACGTTGTTGTGGGGTCTTTTGTGACCTCTTGGGGTAATTTTGGGTGGCCGGCCACTCCTGGGAAGGTTCACCACTGTTCCATGTCTTCGCCATTTGTGGATAATGGCTCTCACTGTGGTTCGCTGGATTCCCAAAGCTTTGGAAATGGCTTTATAACCCTTTCCAGACTGATAGATCTCAATTACTTTCTTTCTCAATTGTTCCTGAATTTCTTTGGGTCTCGGCATGATGTGTAGCTTTTAAGGATCTTCTGGTGGACCTTACTGTGTCAAGCAGCTCCTATTTAAGTGATGCCTTGATTGTGAACAGGTGTGGCAATAATCAGGCCTGGGTGTGGCTAGAGAAATTGAACTCAGGTGTGGACAACCACAGTTATAGTATGTTTTAACAAGGGGGGCAATCACTTTTTCACACAGGGCCATGATGGTTTGGATTTTTTTTCACCTTTAATAATAAACACCTTCATTTACAAATTGCATTTTGTGTTTACTTGTGTTGTCCTTGACTATTGTTTAAATTGGTTTGATGTTCCGAAACACTTAAGTGTGACAAACATGCAAAGGAACAGGAAATGAGGAAGGGGGCAAACACTTTTTCACACCACTGTATGTAAATGAATCACATGAAAATGTATCATACGTAAATGAATCACATGAAAATGAATGAATAAATTAAAGCAGGAAGTGCATTCCAGAGTCTAGGAGCATAGGACGAGAAAAGCCTGTCCCCTACAGATCACAACTGTGTCTGTGGGACAGCCAGTAGACCAGCTCGAGAGGAGTGCAGATGAAGCTTGAGAGTATATAAAGTTAAAAGCGCAGACAGATACTGAGCGGCCAGACTGTGCAGTGCCTCATATGTGAGCATTAGGATTTTAAAATCAATGCGAAATCTTACCGGGAGCCAGTGGAAGGACTTCAGTATTGGAGTGATGTGTTCATTTCTCCTGATATCAGCCATGGCACCAAGTATGGTGACCGAGATAGAGGAGCAGAAAGTTTTTGATAAGCCTCTCAAAAACCTTCATGACAAGCGATGTTAATACTACAGCACAATTTAGGCAAGAGGCAAGCTGGCAAGCCGGTGGCGACCACACTCTTAGCACCTGCCTGAAGTTGCCCCTCCACCAACGCAAAATGTCAACAAAATAGTCTCAATCATTTGTGCTTTGTTTGTGCCGATAAAAGTTTCGTTTGTGCTGCTTCGGTTGTTAATATATTAGGGATTAAGTTCTATGAGATGACGTCACCAGCCCCACACATGCTCCAAATTGACCCGAAATGGTCTAAATCGTTTGTGCCGGTTTTTGCCGACTGTCTTTTTTTATTTTAACAATATAGTTGAAGTAACAAGGTAAAATCCAAACAAGTCACATTAAATAGTCATATTCACGTAATTGTTACCTATCCACTGTGCGTTTTCAACTTTTAAGAGACACAGCGGATCACAGGATGTGTGAAATGTAACACGAACTCCAAGATAAGTGTTTTTACTTGTTTCTGTATATGTTATGAGAATAACAGTCGTAATATTAACATGAATAAATAAATACACACACCATAATCTGTTTGCTGTAGCTCTGTTTATACATACATGGGCCGTGTGTGTGTGTGTGTGTGTATATATATATATATATATATATATATATATATATATATATATGTGTGTATATATTTATATATATTGTGTGTGTGTGTGTGTGTATGTATATATATATATATATATATATATATATTGCGTGTGTGTATGTATTTGTATATATGTGTCTGTGTGTGTGTAACAGATTATTCTCCTTGTAAAAATATGAAAAGTTGAATCATGAGAGACCAGAGAATGAAGTAAAAAGAATTGTTTATTGAACAAATGATATGATTTCTCTTGAAAAAGTCTTCGGCAGTTCTACTCTAAAAGTGTGCTCACACCGAGGAGATTTGTGCCTATAATTCAATGTCTAATATTTTAAAAACGGAAGCAGCACAAACTAAACTTTTATCAGCACAAACGGAGCACAAACGATTGAGACTATTTCGGGTTAATTTGGAGCATGTGGGGGGGCTGGATGACCCCAGAATGACCTTTGAATATTCTTTTAATATCTCCTGAACCGAAGCAGCACGAACAAAACTTTTATCAGCACAAACCGGCACAAACGATTGAGACTATTTTGCTGACGTTTTGCGTTGGTGGGGGTCCAACTTCACGCAGGTCACTCTTAGCTAGGGATTCGTTGAAGATGTAAGTGAACAAACCAGCTAGCTGATCAGTGCAGGATCTCAGTACGTCTCCAGAAATGCTGTCCTCGGGCCCCGCCACATGCGCGAGGAGTCATTGAGTTGGAAATGAGTCTCTGCCCTCTCCCTGTACCAGAGTTTATTGGCTTTCAATGCGTGTCAGTGTGTAGCATGCCAGTTTGTACTCGCTGATATTCCCCGACATGAGCCCTGTGTTGTACACGGCTGTGTGCACATTCACTGCAGCTCGGATAGTTTTATCCACCCATGGAACCCATGGATGGTTTCTAATGAATTGGTCTTAGACAGAACACTTTTTTTAATTCTCTATGCTAACTGATTTGTAATTTGGCTAGGTTTTTCTGTATGCCAACTATTACTGACATAAGTATAGTATGTCTAATGTTTTAATATATACATTTGTGTTACAGGTTTATGGAGGGATGAGGGGCATGAAGGGCCTAGTATATGAGACCTCTGTGCTTGACCCTGATGAGGTAAGTGGTACATTATGTTTTGACTTGTTTGTATCAATACACCACTTTAACTATAGTTCAGATTTGACTTGCGTGAAAAATATAACCACCTATTGAGTGTATACTTTTGATCATTCATGGTCTTCAGGGAATTCGTTTTCGTGGCTACAGCATTCCAGAATGTCAGCAGCTATTGCCAAAGGCTGCAGGAGGTGAGGAACCACTGCCTGAGGGACTCTTCTGGCTGCTGGTCACAGGCCAGGTGCCCACTGAGGAACAGGTGAGGAGTGCTAATTAGACCTGCTAACGCAGATCTGCTAACCATTACGCATTTTCCATAGCCACACCTAATTTTAACATTAGAGCATGCCAGTACACACCCTGGCAAAAGATTATGGAATCACCACACTTGGAGGATGTTCACCCAACTTTTTTGCTTTGTAGCAAATATACAATGCACAGATATGACACACAGCAACTTTTGTTTAAAGGCTGGACATTCTGGCTTCATGAAACATACCTCAAATATGTTAAATGGAATTGTTTTAATTAATGGCTTTTTTTCCCAGATCAAGTAGAGGAACAAATTATGGAAACCCCTTGTAATTTGTATTTCTAAAACAAATACCACTACAAGTCTACAAGTAAAAAATGCAAATTGGTCCACAGTCAAAAGAGTGCTTACAGACCTTAAACTTTTTGAAAGGAAACATGGCTCCAACAAGAGGGTTGTCAATTAAAACAATGGAAAGGATTATCCTTTGAGAAGGAAATCCAACACGGAGTGTGGCAAAAGATGTCAGTTGTGCCCAGTCTAAAATTTAATGCAAGTATAAACTAAATGGGAAGGTTCTAAAAGGAAAACATACAGGTATACGAAGGAAGATGAAAAATGTCAGGATGGAAAACTCAAAGCAATATGCCTTGAAAATAGAAAATGCACAACAAAACAAATGAAAAACAAATTGGCCGAAACAGGAGTCAATGTTTGTGACAGGACTGTAAGACATCGGTTGAATGAAATAGGATTTACGTATAGAAAAACCAGAAGAACATCAGCATTAACAGGTGTAAACAGAAGAAAACTAGGTTACAGTGGGCTGAAGAGAAGCAATCATGGAGTGTGGATGATTGGATGAAAGTGATATTCAGTGAATCACGAATCTGCATTGGCCAAGGAGATGATGCTGGAACTTTTGTCTGGTGCCATTCTAATGAAACATCTAAAGATGACTGTCTGATGAAATCAATCGAATTTCCCCACTCATTTATGATACGGGGTTGCATGTCCGGTAAAGGACCAGAGGACACCTTAACAGTCAATGCACAGGTGTACACGTTGAAATTTTAGATACCATCGATAGAAAATAGGGTTGGTAGTGATGAAGAGATTTTCAGGATGATGATGATGCATAATTTTGGCCAGAGGTTGTATTTATCACCCAATGCACCAAAAGAACAGATTTCATTCTGATTTCTTTGACATTTTAAAGTTGCAGATGCATTTTCTGGCATCTAATGATCCAATTTTATAGCCATTACAGTATGATTTCAAATACCCATATCGATCAACTAAAGCTACACCCCCCCATGGACTTCTAGAATTTAATGTGTAGCTGAGGGGGCAGGTTGACCCTCCTTAGAAGTAAAGACATTGTTGGGCCTTTTTGTATGCATAGAACATGTTTTAAATTTGTACATAAGACCCACACATGCGCACAAGAAAATTGGTAATTACTGATAAGGCTGCAGGAGGTGAGGAACCACTGCCTGATATATCAGTGGCCTGTACATACAGCTGGGCATACACAGGTGTGAACGTGTGTATGCCCAGCTGTATGCACAGGCCCCTGATATATCCCATACTTTCTAACGTGGTGTGCTTGTGCATGGCCACATTCATTTGCATGAAGCCATAAATTATTTAATGTGGTATATCTACAAGTAGTCTGTCAAATAAATAAATGAGATTTAAAAAACAAAGTTTTTATGAGTACGTGTGTATTCTGTTGCCCCATTTACACTCCGAAACTCTGCAATGGCATTTTTGCTGTCATTTCCGCTCTGGTTTAGAAATCTATTGGAGTGTGAATGACATGAATGCAGGTAAGTTGCATCATTATTTGACTCGTAGATAGCTGGGAAATGCCAGTACCATCTCCAATTTCTCTTCGGCATGTACCCTTGGATAAATGTCCTAGAATAGAGATCAACTAAATATGCGCACATTGTCATGCACAAGCAAAACCTTTAAGCAAATCAAAGGGATTTACACATTGTAGCATGTAATTATCTCACAGCCAACACACTACACAACTAAGGAGTGTCCTGAGTCCATTTCTGATTTCATGTAATTGAAAGGAAAGTGGTGGGGTTTTTTTTTGGTGAAATAATACCAGAGGATTGGATAATTTTCCATCCTATTGGCTTTCTGGAGAGACAGTATTATTTTTTCCTTGCTCTGCATTTTTCTCTATGGTTTGGTTAGGCTACAAAAGGCATATTTTAGGGGTTATAATACTGTACTGCATTTTCCTTTTTACAGATGAATGCTTATCTTAAGACAATGAGGATTATCTTAGACAATACCATTCTCTTGAAAGAGTAATGGTGGACAGATCACTCACTCTGCGCTACTTTAGCTTAGCAACCCTCCAGCAGTTCTAACCCTGCCTTGTTGTGTCCACAGGTGAACTGGTTGTCGAAAGAGTGGGCTAAGAGGGCAGCCCTCCCTTCTCATGTGGTCACAATGTTGGATAACTTCCCAACCAACCTGCACCCTATGTCTCAGTTTAGTGCTGCTATCACTGCTCTAAATAGTGAAAGCAGCTTTGCCCGAGCCTACTCTGAGGGAGTCCATAAGAGCAAGTACTGGGAGGTAATAATTCAATTCAATTTTATGGACATTGTCACAAAGCAGCTTCACAGCAATATATAAATTCAGGATCTAAATGTTACATTTATGAATGTATCCCTATTAATAATAATACTTTTGCATTTTAATGTGTCAAAGCTAAAATTTGGTAGAAATTAAAAATCAAGGGAGTCAACAAGAGCAAGTACTGGGAGGCAAGTTTATTTGGGGGAAAGTATAGTAACGTAAAATCCAATTGTGTGTCTCACTATGCTAATAATAATAATAAATAATCCTAATTTTAATATTCCCTCTGTCTCTCATTACTTTTTTTTCTGGTTTAGTTTGTGTATGAGGACTCCATGGACTTGATTTCCAAGCTTCCCTGTGTGGCGGCTAAGATCTACCGCAACCTGTATCGTGAGGGCAGCAGCATTGGAGCCATCGATTCCAACCTGGATTGGTCTCACAATTTCACCAACATGTTGGGCTACAATGATCCCCAGTTTACTGAGCTCATGAGACTCTATCTCACCATCCACAGGTTGGTACTCATCTGTATATGTTTGGTGCTTCAGGAGGATTAAAAGATGTAACTAAGGTAGATGTTAGGGCCGGATCTTGCATGGCCAGCAGACATCCAGGTTGTCCTGTTAAAATTTTTTGTCGCGAAAGAACAGCATGGACATATGACACTTTCTAGTAAAAGTGCAGTACAAGCTTCTGCTTTCTACATGGTGTCACCCTGCAGAAAACACTGACAGAAATTGCAGGCACCAGACTCGAATCATATCTTTAACTGGGGCTTAATGATGCACAGCAAAATTCTAATTTGATATACATTTTTGGTACAGAATTAGAGTATAATAAAATGGGGGAAAAATGGATTAAGTATTCACTGGTGTGACACACAGGGGCGTCTGAAATACGGGGCTTTTTTCTGATGTTTCTTAGTTAGTTAGTTAGTGGTAGATGAATTTTTGAATTCTTCATACTCCACTCTTTAACCCGAATTGAATCAGCACCGAAAGGCTGTCTGAAAACGTGCGTGCACGCATACGTTGTTTTGCTTGATGTTTGCATCTCATTTTAGAGACTGACACACAATGGTCATGTCAGATGTGTTTGCAGTATAATCATCTACTTATATTCGGGAGATTTGTCACATTTTTGCCCTCCATCACTGGCCAAATTGTTGGTAGATGGTATATTCAATTCAGTATAATTCCATTTTATTTGTGTAGCACTTTTAACAATGGACATTGTCCCAAAGCAGTTTTACAGAAATCTATAAATTACGGATATAGATTGTGTGAATTTGTATGATTTTATCACTAATGAGCAGCCAGAGGCAGCGATGGCAAGGAAAAACTCCCTCCTACGATCTGAGGAAGGAACCTTGAGAGGAACCAGACTCAAAACAGAGCCCATTCTCATCTGGGTGATACCGGATAGTGCGATTATAAATAAATACACCCCTTCTATAAATGTTCTAATACTACATTCTCAAATAGTGCAGTTGTGTAACAAGTAAATTCATTACAGTTTTTACACGAAGTCTATTTTGTTGAAATTCTCCACTGTTCAGTGATTCAGTCGAGTGCAGAACTGTTTGGGGTAACTACAGTCCTAAAGCTATCATAGCAGTTGTAGTCCTAGCCATCACAGCATAACTGTTCATATGAACTGAGGTCCAAAGCCATCTTTATGGTTTTACAGTGGTACCATCCTCAGTGATCTCAATGACCTTTAAGCTGCACCATGTGGGGACATCCTCAGCAGTAGGGCATCAGGATGGATCAGGCAGGTCTGGAGAGCAGAAAAGGTCAGGATCACTGGCATCTCAGGAGTATCGGGTGTAGCTCGACAGAGAGAGACGAGAGTATATCATTTTGACGGGTTAAAAATGAACATGGTCTCAAATTAGTCTCTTATTTCAGAACTCCTGTCATGAAGCATGTGTATTATGCAAAGTAGGGCAGTGAGTAACAGAGCTATTTGAATGTTAGCAGTACATATTTTTAATATACAGGATAGGGTCGTGTCAGTTGATTCAGAAAGTATTCAGTACCCTTAACTTTTTGACAATTTTTGTATTTATATATTTAGTTTAAAATGGATTAATGATAGTCTTTATAGATCACATATACATATACACAGTGAAATTCTTTTCTTCGTATTCCCCCAGCATGTCAGGAGGTTGGGGTCAGAGTGCAGGGTCAGTGTTATGATACAGCCCCTGGAGCAAAGAGGGTTAAGGGCCTCTCAAAGGGTCTTGCTCAAGGGCCCAACAGTGGCATCTTGGCAGTGCTGGGGCTCGAACCCCCGACCTTCCAATCAAGCCACCACTGCCCCTTTTCAATCTATGCAAAAATAACCCATCATGACAATGTGAAAAAGCATTTTTAGACATTTTTTGCTAATTAAAACCTTAATTTTGGCAGATTTTACAAAGTACTTGCCTTTGAAGTACATCAGAACATCGAAATCCAAAATAATTCCAAACCTATGCTGTGATTTTTATATTTATTTTTTTTCGTGGGCATCAAGTCATCAGCAGGTCTTTGCTCTGCTACAGACACACTTTGTTGAACTGCTCCCGCTCATCTTTCCAAATGACGTTCCTTGCTCATTCACTCAGCATGTACAGTGTTAATGCCCCCTTTTGGTTAAACTCTGCGTCAAACGTGAAATGCTCAGGAAGCAAACAGTCATTAACTACGTGATGCTTGTTACTATATTTTATAGTCCTTAATCAGAATAGTCACAGCTCTTGTGATTTGAAAATCATAGCTTTCAAATCGCGATTTTGGATTAAAAACGATTAACTGTGCAGCCCTGTGCTGACGTGTGAACCTTTGCCCCAGTCTGAGTTGTCTGCACTCTCATGTAGGTTTTTTTCAAGAATCTCTTTATATTTGGCTGCAAATAATTTTTCCCTCAGTTCTGACCATTCTCCCTGTCCCTGCCACTAAGAAGCACTCCATAGCATAATGCTCTCATTATACTCCATTGTAGATGTAGTACTAGTATATTAGCATTGATGAGCAGTCCACTAGATGTAGTGTTCGGAGTTCGGCCCAATGTGTTAAATGTTTGCCTCTTCAGTCCAGAGAATCTTTTTCCTGATTCCCTTAGGGTCCTGTAAGTGCCTTCCATATGCCTTTTACTCAGGAATGGCTTCCACGTAGCAACTGTACCACAAAAGCCTGATTGTTGGGGCATTTCTAAAATGGTTGTCCTTCAGGTTCTCCCATCTCTGCGTGGCCATTGGGTTCTTGGTCAACTTCCTTGACCAAGGCCCGTCTAGCCTAGTTACTGAGTCTGGCTGGACTACAAGCAAAAATGAATTTGGTATTGGAGTGTCACAGTTAGTGAGACAGCCAGGGGCTATTTATTTTGCCTTTAGCTTGAATATGTTTGGTGAGAACCGAACGCACCAGGGTGTGAAATACAGATGAGACATGTAGGTTCAAAAAAGTGTGCAGGCCCAGTGTAAAAATGTACAGAATACCCTCACCTTGCATTAATCTGGGTCTCTCATTTGGTTAACATAGTCACAGTCTGTCACAGCATGAGAATATTATCATGTGCTTATCTGATGATAGTTAGTTAGCGAATTAATTAATTTAGTTAATACATTTTTATTGCATCTAAATAACTAATTACTGAATTCTCAACTTTATAATGCAGTCTGTTTAATGTGTTGTTTGATTGTATTGATTGGTATTATCCTTTGCTTAATTAATAACTACCAAAACCACCTTTCTTCAATTGCATGTTGGAGCTCATTTTGATCATGTCATTTCTAGATTTATCAAAAGTCTGTCATACCTCATAAAAATATTTAACTCCTATGTAAATAAGAGAATTTATTTGAAATCCATTCTTTCATAATGGTCAGGCTCATTCACATCGTGCACTGTACACAGACATTTGCCTCAAATGGCGAGGCACTAGCTAATATCGTGAAGGGAGATATTTGCACCACATGCATTGGACTTATAGCCTTAAAACCAATAAAAAAAATTGGTAATTAGGGGACCTGAGTGTGGTTACCTCCTCATAATAATAATAATTATTATTTTTTTAATGTTGAAAGAATGAACATGAAGCCACTGTACCCTGAAGCTCTAATAAAAGACCAGTCTGTCATTGGTGGTCATGGAAAATTTCAGATAACTATATAAGAATGGAAACTACATGTGTATATTTCTCTCCTGATTTAGTGACCATGAAGGTGGTAATGTCAGTGCCCACACAAGTCACCTGGTGGGCAGTGCCCTCTCTGACCCTTATCTTGCCTTTGGTGCAGCCATGAATGGCTTGGCCGGACCCCTGCATGGACTCGCTAACCAGGTACAAGTCTGAGTAAAACCTTATTATTCCATTAGTGTTCAAAATGGTTCTTTGATCATCCATTGTTTTTTTTGTTGTTGGCCAATTTTTCTCTTCTGAACTCCCAGCCACGGATAACCGTGGTAACGCCGGGATTCTAACTTGTGATCTCCAGACACTAGGGTAACAGTAGGGCAAACCCATGATCGTCCATTGTTTTAACAATAATAATATTACATAATTAATAATAGATCCATACTGTATCAGGCCCCACACTAAACATGTTTAAATGTCTATTCTTTAGTTCTACACGTAGCTTAGCAGTTTTCACAAGAGGGGGCAAATGATGGCAGGCAATGCAAAATACACCTACAAGCTTGATCAAATTTTATCATAGTGTTTGACAGATGTACCTCACTGACCGTGAAAATGTAAACCTTTTGGCTAAGTTTTAGCCTGAGTATGCAAGAATGCAGTCACAAACAGGGAAGTATTGCTTTTTCAACATGGAACAATTAGCCAGTTTAGATAATAAAAATTAAATTAAATGTCACACCTTTTAAAGATTGGTTTTGGCAGGCATTGATGTTTATGAAAAGTAACTGTAAATGTTTTACAATGTAATTTGAATTATGTTTTAAATTATTTGCACACACACACACACACACACACGGGAGATGCAATTGTAAATACATGTTTGGATTAGCATTTTCTAATTAGCATTTAAATAAAATCCAGAATATGCTGCTATATCTGCATTAATATGAAACGGCATATGTTTGATGCTTTTTGTCTTTTTCCTGCAGGAGGTGCTTGTGTGGCTGACAGCCCTCCAGAAGGAGCTTGGTGGTGAAGTGTCCGATGAAAAGATGAGAGATTACATCTGGAATACGTTAAAATCTGGCAGGGTGAGAACTTCAAAAGCACAAGTGACTGGTTTACGTGTGGAAAATTTTGGTTTACTCATGTATGTACATGTTGGGTTTTTTAATTAATTTTTTAACAGCACCTCCTTTTTCCACTTAATGTGATGCCCTAATTTTTGGTCTCGTCTGACTAATCTGTACATGGATTTTTGATGATGACCTGTTTAATTAAAAACGGCCGTCATCAGCTTTCAACAGGCATTTGACATTAACACTGACACAAACAGTTGTGTAACATTTTAGTCTGAAGTTTATATTTGTAACACTGTGTGGATTAAATTTTTTTTTTTTTTTTAAACAAACAAACAAAAAAATGGTACTGAAAGTCCCCCCTGCCCCCCAATCAGATTAATCGAAAAAATAATTGACCAACTAATCGATTATGAAGTTGCGGCCCTAGTACTATGTTTTCAAAGATTCTTCTTTTCATTGTCTTCTCTAAGGTACATTTCTCATAAATGAGCTTGAAGATTTCTTAGACTTTAATAATAAACTAAAGGCCCATTATTGTGCCTAACCTCTCTTTCATGTATCCCAGGTGGTGCCTGGCTATGGACATGCTGTCCTGAGAAAAACAGACCCACGCTACACATGTCAGCGAGAGTTTGCCCTGAAACACCTCCCCAATGACCCCATGTTCAAGTTGGTTGCTCAGCTCTACAAGATTGTGCCCAACGTGCTGCTGGAGCAGGGAAAGGCCAAGAACCCATGGCCCAATGTTGATGCCCACAGTGGAGTACTACTGCAGGTGAGGCATTAACCTCATTATCTGGAGTCTGGTGTGAGAGGTTTCAATTGAAATTTGATGTTTGTTTTTTTCTTTCTTCAGTCAGTAATTTAAAAAGTGGTATGTAATCTACAAGTGAAAAATAACATGGAGCTGATTTAACATTAACATATAGAGCTGATGTAACTCTTTTATATAGGCAGATTAATTACAATAGGAATAGGAACTCATGCAATTATTTAATCGGCCAATCATGTGACAACAGCAAAATCCAGATCATGATGCAGATACAGGTCTTCAGTAATGATGATGCACATAAAAGAGCTTCAGTTAATGTTCACTTCAAACATTAGAATGTGGGGAAAGTGATCTCAGGGAGTTTGACCATGGAAGGGTTGTTCATGCAAGACAGGTCTGGTTTGAGTATGTCAGAAACTGCTGATCTCCTGGGACTTTCATACACAACAGTCTCTAGAGTTCACACAGAATGGTACATAAAACAACATAAAACAAGAAAACATTTAGTGAGCAGAAGCTCTGCCTGGTTGTTGAAGAGCTCAGAGGCTTGACCAGTTTGAGCTGACAGGAAGGATACGTAACAAATAACCGCTCTTTACAACCACAGTGAGCGGAAATGCATTCATAACTGCATTGAGATTTTAAAATGGAGGTAAAGGTTTAACACTTAAGTGACTTAACCCACTCTCTCATAGCTAGCAGAAAATAAGTGCAGTTTACCACACTGACCAAAGCAAAACAAAAAAACATGGGAAACTTCATACCTAGTGGAAACAAGTGTACTAATGTTAGCTAGCTACGTATTGAACCACTGAAATGTCTTACCTGTTCAGCAGAAACAGCCATCTCTGCATCAGTGTTCAATCCCTTCAGATCTGAGTTTTCGCCACCTCTCAAAAGCCCAGCTGACATGAATTCTCGTTTTAGCACGGGCTTTGTCAATTTTCCTTTTAGACTGCTCTCTGGTCTGCTCTGCTCTCTGCAATTCGAGGTTTCTTGGTTTTGACAACAGGTGATTAATTCCCCAGATGTCAACAGTTATTGTGTTTAGAACTATCCAGATTAAAAGCAGCCACCTAGATGACCAGTTTAAATTCTAAGTAACTTGTAAGAACAAGCTACAAACACTCCATCATCCACAGCACCCGCACATTTGATATAGTAGCTGGTTCTTCTTTCTGTTACGGACGTAACCACATAAAGATTAATGACGTCCCCTGAAATCCGAGCCGAAAGTTCAAATTACATATCATTATTTATAATTTTACCGTTATAAGCTTACTGTTGCAAATCGGGGTAAGTCACCCCGATGTGTTGTTTTGAACACCTATTTTTTTAACGTACTTGCTCAATAATTGATTTTTGTTCATTTTTATCCAAAAAATTTCTGTACTGCAGCTTTAAACAAGTATTTAGAGTTATAATTTGCACTGATTCTAGAGGACAAACCACTCATATTTGTAGTTAATGTATGTGAGTCACAAGACATTAGATTTGTTATACAGGTATTTCATTTTTCATTTGCTTGAAAGTTGTATCAAACATAATCGCATAATATTTCTTGCTATTTTTAATTGATTGTTCTTAAGATCTAATGTACTGTGCATTTTATCTGTGCTAATTCACAGAAATGTTTACTAATACATTTGTGTACATTTGTGTAGTATTACAGCATGACCGAGATGAACTACTACACCGTGCTGTTTGGAGTGTCTCGGGCCCTAGGTGTGCTGGCTCAGCTGATTTGGAGCAGAGCGCTGGGCTTCCCTCTGGAGCGTCCCAAGTCTATGAGCACGGATGGCCTCATGGCCCTAGTAAAGGCCACGTCAGCCTAGAGAGAACAGGCCAATAAAATTGAGGAGATGGGGTGCAGAAGGTTCAGTTGTGAAATAAGCCTTTAGACTCAAGAGTTTAAAGAGAAATGCCACCTAAATTAAAAAAGGGCCATTATTATTCAATACTGTTATTGTTCAAACTTGAGACATTTTCAAAATTATGTCAAAGTACATTGATTTGATTTTCCTCTTCTTACATATCCTACATCAATTCTGATTGATTACTTATTTTTGCCCCAGTAGGTTATGGTACATAAAATAAGGAAAGGTGCTGATTAACAGTAATTAGTTAATTGCAATTTAGTGAGTCACTTGATTTGTGTGTACATATAACATTTATTGGAATAAACAGACAGTTTTCCCAATAAAGAGACAGTTTTTCCCCACAGCCTTTGTAGAAAACCTTAGTATTTTCCCTTTTAAAAAATAATTTCTCATGCCTTACCTGTATGGTAGAAGAAACGCATACATTACCCGTCTAAAACCTCATTCATCTAAATGGTATGACCGGACATCCTACCTCGAGGTTAAATATCAATCATTTATCCTGATGACAACACCCAAACTGCAGAATGGCGTTTTCTAAATTTAAGAGAAATGCAAGCATTTACCACTTCAGATCTGTCAAAAGCTGAGTGTGATGGTTACAGATTTAAAGCTTTAAAGTTTGAGAATAGGTTTCATTGGCTTGTAGCTGTCATTAACATTTGTGTTGTAATCCAAGAGCATGCTGAGACAGCAGTCAGAGCAGCCAGTGCGTTCACCTTGCTGGGCCCAAAAACAATAGTTTTTAATATAAAAAGAAATATTTCTCCTTCATGTTTAGGTCTAGCAATCCACTTGTCTTATGTGTTGAGTTCATTGGATTTCTAAATTCTATACAACAATAATTTACTATGAGTGCATAATTTGTGATTTTATTTATGTTTTGTAAATACATATATATATAAATATATGTAAATACATGCATTAAAAGCTGTAGCCTATATACAAAAAAAAGTTAGTCATCATCTCTTCTCATGTGCATTGGGTTGTTTGTTCTCTGGGACGGCACAGGCTGGTACTGATTTGCTTCATGTTTGCTTGAAGGTGATCATGGTTTAAATTCTATTGCACTGTCAACTGACAGATCTGTAAACACTCCACATACTTAAGACTTCTATTCAGTCACTTTCCCTGTCTTTATAGGTTTTCACAAATCAAGAGGTTTTATAAACAAGTATTCAATGCTTTTTTTCCTGTAGATGATTTTGTCTTGAACACTGTATCCTATTCGGTTACTACATTGACGAGGACATGAATTACTCAAAGTAAGGCTCTAGAATGAGGACATGTTGGTTGAATGGAAAATTTGCTTGGTTAAACTAAAAAACAAAAAGCTGGGGAGGGGGGTGTTGGGCAATAAATGTTTTTAACAAAATGTTTTCAGAGCATTATTTTCTATATAAATATATATTCATACACACAGATGGTTGGGAAAGTATTCACCCCTTCAGTTTTCTGTTTTTTTTGTTTTTTGTTATGTAATATATTTCATTAAATTTTTAAAAGAAGTAAATCTCCTTTTTTGCCATCAATCTATATGCAGTAACCCATAATGACGACAAAATGAAAAAATATTCTTAGAATTTTTTTTTTTTACAATTTACTCAATATTTAAATCTCTCGTTTAGAGAAGTATTCCGAGCCTTTATTCAATACTCTGTAGAAATTCTATTGGCGGCAATTACACCATGGAGTCTTCTTGGGTAAGTCTCTACAAGCTTTGCTTATCTGGATTCGGGTAGTTCCTCCCATTCTTTCTGACAGACCTCAATCAGGTTGGATTGGGAGTGTCCATGAACATCTTCAGGTATCTCCACAGTTGTTCTATGGGGTCTGGACTTTGGCTGGGCTACTCCAGGACAAGCCACTCCAGTGTTGTTTTGGCTGATTATTTTTGGGTCGTTCTCATGCTGAAATGTGAACCTTTATGCCAGGCCAGGTTTGTGGGCACTCTGTAGCAGGTTTTCCTCAAGGACCTCATGCACTCATGGTCCTTAAAGTTCCCATAAAGTGCCTTAAAATGCATATCGTTATTCAATGTGTGCTTCTCATTTTTTTTATTTGTGCATCCTCATTTCCTTTCCTCACTTGCTTTCTTTGTATCTTAGCTCCACCCCCTTAAGATACGAGGGAACGATGCAAGGATGAGATGCAATGAGAGAGGAATCAAAGCATGTCAAATGCAATATCGTCTCTCTCTCCAGCGTCACTTCTAAGCGACGTCAATTAATGTTGACTGCTCAGCTCAGCTGCTGTTCTGTTGGAGGTTGCTTAATTTTTATAAAATCGGTGCATTATAATACAGCAAAATGCGCTGATATTATGTGAAATGTCTGGGTTATTCAACAATAGATCTTGTGTGTAGCTTTGTATATCCAAACATGCAAGGATCAATTAATTACTATATCATTGTAAGCATATTATTATTTAAGTATATTTCACATCATCAAAGGACATTTTGTTTGAGATTGTGGCAGATGTAAAGGAGGAGGGGAATTTATATGCGTGTCAGGATTTTCAACAAGAAATAATTATGCATAGTATATACCTGTGTATCTTCACTCCTCTGGAAGCTTCCGCACTCCTCATTCCTTGTCTCCTCTGGGTGCACTTGGAGAATTTATATGTCCTTCAAGATGGCTGACTTCGATTGATTTCTGGGTCACGGGATGAAGGATGGAGGAACAAGGAAACATCGATTTGAATATTGAGAAGCACTCAATGTGATATAATTCCCACTGAAACAAGAAGTCAGGGCGGGACGTATCGAGTGGCTCCTCACCATCTTTAAATAGCGTTTAACTTCACTCACAACCTGGGCTAAGCAAGCTGAAGTGCAGAATGATCAGTCAAAAGTACGAGTAATCAATATTGTAGTGTATTGTACAAAACATTGATAGTTCTGAATGAAAATATATATATGTGTGTGTGTGTACAGTATCTCACAAAAGTAAGTACACCCCTCAAATTTGTGTAAATATTTGATGATATATTTTCATGTGACAACACTGAAGAAATGACACTTTGCTACAATCTAAAGTAGTGAGTGTACAGCTTGTGTAACAGTGTAAATTTACTGTCCCCTCAAAATAACTCAACACACAGACATTAATGTTTAAACCGCTGGCAACAAAAGTGAGTACACCCCTAAGTGAAAATGTCCAAATTAGGCCCAGTCAGCCATTTTCCCTCCCCGGTGTCATGTGACTTGTTAGTGTTACAAGGTCTCGGGTGTGAATGGGGAGCGGGTGTGTTAAATCTGGTGTCATCGCTCTCACACTCCCTCATACTGGTAGATCACTAGGGTTTTTTGTTTATTTTTTACAATCCGGAACTATAAGCCGTTTCTAGGCGATAGCACGTGAAATCATACACCGGATGTTTACATTAGCAAACACCCGGAACCACCGATAATGACTTTCTTCAGTTTACCTTCTGTCCGCGTTAACTTTTATTCCCAACATGACCTCAGTGTCCATCAGATGGAGGAGAAATCATCACGTAACTGAGGAAGAAAGGCCTCTAAGGCAGGGGGCATTTTATATTAAACATCGTGGAAATCAAACTGATGCATGAACACAAACTTATGTTCATATTCAAAATAGGGAAACTGGTGCAAGCTGCTTAAAAGGTTTAGTTGAGTTGAGTTTCTTGTCGTTATATGCTGTATTTGCGCGCTTGCGCTGTAAATTCTGTAGATTATTAGAACGGAAGTGACGTCAGTAACGAGGCCGCGTTGCTGATCACATGCGGTGTAGACGTGGTGATGCAGAGTGTAGCGCAAGTAAGATCTGTAATGTCTAATAAAACACTATGATCAAAGTCAAATAATATTCCTAAAGACAGTGAGTAACGGAAAGCGCACGGTGCAGTGAAAGTGATTTTATTATTCATTTAGGACTGGAGTTTAATTCTGTGCTTTTTGTGCATCCATAAACATAATGCATAAATACTATACATTTATTTATATATAAAATAGTATTTATGCATTATGTTTATGGATGCACAAAAATCACAGAATTAAATTTCAGTGGGGGGGGGGGTTCTCTTCTGTTTTGGACAAACAATTGTGTAAAGTTTTAGTCTGAAGTTTATATACGTAACTCAGTTTGTGGATTTTATTGAAAATTTTTTAAAGGGTACTGAAAGTTTGCCCCGCCCCCTCTGATTAATCTAAAAAAGAATCTGCCAACTAATCGATTATGAAAATAATGGTTAGTTGCAGCAATAATGAAAAGCACGATGCAAGAATCAGTAGGCCAATTTGGAATTCAAAAAGTAATACAGAGATGAGCCAAAAAATAATCTGGAAGCCAGATGAACCCCCAACAAAGTTATAGAAAAACCAGAGTGTGGTGAAAGTAAAGATCTGCTCATGAGGAGGTGTTTGTCATGGCGTAGGCGTTAATGACTGTTTCTAGAACGACTTCACTAGTACTTTTTTTGTTTTTTGAGGATGGTAGCAGCAGAACGAATTCAGAAGTCTACAGAAACATTCTGTATCAACTTAGAGAAATGCATTGAATCTAATGAACACCCAATACACACAAAAAGTGGACATTTAAAAAAATACTTGATATAAATGTTATTTTTGTAACTCCTGGTAAGTGTTTTCGTTTACTTTGTTTAAAGTAATAAGATGACTGTGAAAGCAGTCGTATACTTTAATTACATCCATTTATGGTGAAATTACTACATTTCCGTGTCAGTTCGTGTTCATTTTTTCGTGTTCATCACTTTGACTCGGTGTGGAAACGATTGGTGCAGTGCAGCAGTGCATTGATCGTGTTCCTGTACCGCACCGCACTGACCACGCTGCATCTGTGTGCAATGTGAATGTCTAACCTGTTTATGTTCACACGGGAAAAAATACGCACTGCAAACAGAGTGTGTGTGAACATGGCCTAATGCTGCAGTCTTCTGTCAGAGCGCTATCTAATATACCATCCATCTTCTATACCGCTTACTCCTTTTCAGGGTCGCGGAGAACCTGGAGCCTATCCCAGGGAGCATGGGGCACAAGGCGGTACACCCTGAACACCCTGGACAGGTCCATCGCAGGGCACAATCACATACACACTCACCCATTCATACACTACGGACACTCCAATCAGTCTACCATGCATGTGTTTGGTAAATGGTAAATGTGCACTTATATAGCGCTTTTATCCAAAGCGCTTTACACTGTGTCTCATTCACCCATTCACACACACACACTCGCACTTCGGCATGTGGAGTCACCCAGACCGGGAATCGAACCGCCAACCCTACGATTATTGGACACCCCGCTCTACCACCTGCGCCACAGTCGCCCAGTTTGGACTGGGGGAGGAAACCGGAGTACGCAGAGGAAACCCCCGTAGCACGGGGAGAACATGCGAACTCCACACACACGGACACGGTGGGAATCGAACCCCCAACCCTGGAGGTGTGAGGTGAACGTGCTAAGCTAACGTATATACACTTAGCACAAACACAGCTGTTACTAATAACGGAGGAAGAATGACTAAACATCCTGCACTCAACACACTGAACAAGCTGAATATTTACCATATTGAGTGTTTAACATTCGAAGATTAGTTTATATTAGTTTAGATGGATCCCACGTGGATGGACTCCGCTTACTGTTTTTTGTCAAAAAACAAAAGCGTTCTCCGAAAAAATGAAAATCTGGCAGAAACGAAAGTGAATGAACTACAACAAATGAGAATGATAGCACGACATTATTAATGAAAAAGAAAGGAACAGTAGGCTATAATTTAAACCCAGACAGAAGTACAAAACTCCTGGCAAATTGTTCATTTTACATGTGTACTCAGAGAGTCGAAACATTATTGAATTTTTATTATTTTTCTTTTCTTATTTAATAATAAAATTTAAAAAACAGGTTTTAGAAATATAATTGCTGTAACTAGTGTTGTGGATAAAATCAACCTTTCTAGCCTAAGTCAAAAAACTTCTAAGACAGAGAGTTTGTAGATGTCAAAAGTAATAAACTTTATTGGAAACCAACAAAGGTGACTGTCTGCAGAGAGTCCACCTTATACATACACAAACATGTCTTTATATACCTGCCAAAACAGTAAAAATAATTCCTAGGTGTGGCATTCAACTTTTCTTTTTAGAACTGACCAATCTCTATAGCCTTAATTAATTATTCATGTCTATACCTTATTTTAAATTTGTGGAGCATGTGCAGTGAGTTGATTTTCCTGAAAAGGTTTTATAAGGACAAGTTTTCTTCTTTTTAACAAGGAGAAGGTTCACCCAGGCTTATCTGTCCTGTCCTTGAACCACACACCCACCCCGAAGCCCTCTTCATTCTTCGATAGGCCCCTGGCTTCAAAGTGTTCTCCCACAAAGGTGAATGCATAATGCCCAATCACTGCCGTGTACAAAGGTGCCAGCCGGTACAGAAGAACTTCTTTGGTGCACAGTAAGACATGGCGTTCATCCAACTCAAATCCATCCAGAATACAACTTGACCAACCATTGTTCAATGAGTTTAGATTATTCTTACAACTATGGACTATACATACAGATTATGCTTCGTTATTTGAATATGCCTTAAGTAACTCTTCCAAATGGAGGCCACACACCGAATACACTTCATTAACATATCCAGAAGTGAGTTGTACATATTGATTACACGTCCTAGCTATTTTCTTATACATATTTTGATATATTTTCTATACTAGCTGTAACAATAATCGACTGTATCATATTGCATTTAGTTTTAGATGTGTAGTTCATACAAAGTTATTTCATTTTGATTATTTAAATTTTTAAAATTTTTAATGAAAAATGTAAAGTTTTTTAAGTTTTTAAAACTCTGCTGTAGTTAGTAGCAATAATGCACATTATAATATTGCATTTAGCTTTACATGTGTAAATCATAGTCAAAAGGTCTGTTTGCTATAGCAATAATGAACAGAATCTCTCATACTGCATTTAGTTTTACATGTGTAACTCCTACGAGCAATAAGTTATTGAATTATTTTTCTTTTTTAAACAAAAAAAAAGTTTGATTACTTTAAAAACAGAGTTGTCTTTGATAAGAATGAAGTACAATAAAGTGAGAATCATACAATTTTAGTTTCATTTCTGTTTGTTTACAGAAAAAAAAAGTTAAAGCAATAAAAACAGCATTTTGCTTTAGTTGCTAAAACTGACCCTGGGTTTTATATAGCACAATAAAAGTATATGTGTAATAAAAATGTACATCATTAATCATCATTAATAAAAATATATATGCTATAAAAAAATTAACAAATACTGTATCCTAACACTACAATACGTTAGATATCCTTATAATCTATAGCCTATAATCTTGATAGAATCTTACACTTGTCCACATCATGCACTTTTCAGACGATCCCTTACTGACTCCAGTACTATAATGCTGTTGAAAGATTGGGAATCATTTTTAAATATGTTCCCTTGTGCTTGGTTCTCTGCCCACTCCGGACTGAGGAAATACACATATGTCTTTTTTGTGTGTTTATTTCCTGAGAAAAAGAAGAGAGAAGAAGGACGATGAATGTGTGCATGTTGTGAGTGAATGTACTGAACATGGTTCCCTGGCTTTACTCACAGCCTCACAGAAAGTTCTCATCGTCAGACTTCAGTTAGAACAACATGGTCAACCATGTGGATTTGACTCAAGTGGTTTTAGTTTGTGGTCATTTATTAAAGTCATTTATTAAAATAAAAATATTATATTTGCTAATCTAGTTCTTTAACAATTTTATTTTATTTTTAATTCTCTTTTCTGGACAATAAACCCCCAAAGTGTCTACAACCATTGTATTTTGATTCCAGTCTGTAGGTCCTTGTCAAGTCTCTACTCAGAAAGTCAAATGGATAGATAGTTCACCTAAAAATGAAAATTCTGTTATCATTTACTTCCCCTTATGTCATTCCAAACCCAAATACTGTTACTTCTCAGAACATAAATGAAATTTTCCACACTAATAAACATGTAGGCTAACACAGCTGTGGATATAATACTTAGCAAGCTATAATAGTGAAAATAAACTAAGATGAATAAGGTTCAAACTGGATCATTTCCGCTACATGCATGCAGCTTTATCCACATGTTAACTATTACATCAGTTGAAGTAACTGTTTAAGATTTTCTGCTCCACTAAAACTCTGATAAAGAAGCGCTCCCATTGGCTGCAGCCTGTAGGTATTATAACTAATCACGAAAGTCAACATTGCACAACCACACACAATATTCCCACTACGCTTGTGTGCGGAACTCGCATATATGTGCGGATCTCCCTTTCATAGCCTTTCACGTGGATGAAAGAAAGCCTCGTCATTACCCAAACAAAATCAGTCTGAACTGGAACACTGTCCCCCACCTTGAGATTCACCCCGACTCAGATTGTGTTTGGATTAACGTAATGGATCAGGTGTTCTGGCCCCACAGTGCATATGCTGTGGTGTACTTAGATGGCATAATAATCTACAGCAATTACTGTCAGCAGCATGTGAGGGTGGTCCGGAAGTCTTTGAGACGAGACAGACACACGGCAAACCCTGCAAAATGTTCTATTGGACAGATGAAGGTACGGTATCTGGGGAGATTCAAGACCAAAAATGAAGTGAGATAGTTACAAACGGTTTTAATGAAATAAAACAGACATGACACATCGTTACATATTCATTTATTTGGATGTGCCACCATCCTCGTATCTCTATGAAGATATCTCAAGCAAGTTCTGTACATATCATTGTTGACAGCTAGAACAGGTCACCAGTGCACATGAAGCCATGTTTCATGTCAGTGAAACTAACCTTGATGTTTACATGCATGACTGGCACCCAAAGAGGGGGTGTGAAATTATAGATTATAATAGATTAATGGGATGAAACTGAAGTTTTGAACAGACCAATAATGAATAGCCACAGCTGCAGGACAGAAGGGTTTTAAGAGTTGCTCACGGACATGTTCTCTACTTTGTTTTGTAAGTCAGTGTCATTGTCTTGCAGCTTCTTCTTCTTTCCTCCCTCATGTTGTTTCTTCTGCTTCTTTGAGAGCTCTTGGTCAATAGGAGCTGCCTTCACAAACTTGATTATTTCGCTCAAGTCTAAATTAAAGAACCACAAAAAAATAATAAATCAATAAAAGTAACATATAAAACAAAATATACCATTTTATCTTTCAAAATGTTTTAGAAGCTATACATCTGGAAAAATCGGCCAAATGTTACTTGACATTACGTCACAGTCCGCAAAGTTCCTGCTCTAAAGAGTCAGCTGGACTAAAATCACTAATCTTCTTAAAATCTCCAAACAGTGAACAATAAAATTCACTTAAAATATATTGATGTACGTGAACATGTACAGTATAAATGTAATTACCTGGAGGCATGAACACTCGGAGTGGCTCTGGAATGATTATGCCCTCTGCAGTCTGGTAGTTCTCCAGAATAGCGCAGATTACACGGGTAGTCGCACACATGGTTGCGTTGAGCATGTGCACAAACTCAGCCTTGAACAAAAAAAGTTATTATTTTAGCATTTTGTATTATTTATTATTATTATTATTATTATTATTATTAGTACTAACACCTTTCTTAAGGGGATTTTTCTCTAGGGAAATACCTTGTCCATCATCTTCTTTGTCTGGCCATAGCGTATACGTAAGCGGCGAGCTTGATAGTCCGTGCAGTTGGAGCAAGACACCAGCTCCCTAAAAGCCTGAGAACCTGGGAACCAAGCCTCCAAGTCCAGCTTCTTACTGGCTGCATAGTTTAAAGAACCTATAAAACAGGACAAATTATATTTATTATAGGTTCAAACAGAATGTAATCTGACCGCAGTACTTTTTCCAACCATATTAGCCTTTAGTATGTATATTAAATGTGGCTAAAATTTGCATTTTAAGTGATGTTTGGTAATTAAGATTATACTTTAACTCAGTGGTCCCCAACCTTTTTATCACTGCGGACCGGTCAACGCTTGACAATTTTACTGCGGCCTGGCGGGGGGTTGAACCGTCAGATAAGGCTTCTGCATGTTGGTGTGCCTGCTAAGACTCACAAGACTTCTCTTTTCTCCTCTCTTTTTTTTTCCACCACTACACTAACGCTCTCTGACTCTGGTCGCTATGGTAACGTTTAAACATCCCCTCAAAATAAGATACAGATCGCACACAAAAACGAATATAAAGAACATTTTATTTTCATGAAAATTTTAACTCACGTATCCGCGATCTTTTTAACAGCAGCCTCTCCTAGAAGTTCGACGCGCAAATGTCTTCAGTGGAGGGCAAGGTCAATTCTTCACCAATACTGAATGGCTTTTTAGCCTTAGTAACGCGGTTAGCCACCAAGTACGTTACCCCGGTGCATTCGCATTTACTGACGTGGTGTCCCTCAGTCATTTCTTCTGTCCGGTGTGTTTCCTGTTTGATTTCTTTCAAAATACTTCAGGAGCTTGTCTCTTTAATCCAGGGTGCTTGGTCTCCAGGTGGCGAAGCAGTTTTGAAGGCATCATTGCCTCATTAGCGCCGGTGTCGCGCAATATTATACAGAGCGGGCTTGGTATGTGGGAATCACCTACCGGGATAAATCCATATTTCAAGTAGGACTCCTGGTATTGTCTGTTAAAAGCTTTCTTTTTCTTGGAAGTGGGCTCTTCTCCTGTCTCTTCACCGGGCCTTTTCCCCTTCACAAAGAAACTGTTTCTTACTCAGTTTGCTCGCTTGTGGGTTCATTGTTGGCCCGCAAGACGTAACCGAGAGAATCCGGTCATTTCTCAAAATAAAAAGGTTTATCGTTCAGATTCAGATAATACATAAAACGGAAATATTTCATTATTTCTTGTGCGGCCCGGTACCAATTGATCCACGGGCCGGTACCGGTCCGCGGCCTGGGGGTTGGGGACCACTGCTTTAACTTAATACTACTATAAACTGTTTTCAGCGCCACCTTTGTGATGCATCACATGCATAGTTAAATTCGTCTCAATTTCCAATTCCCAAGAAACAATGATTTATGAAAAGAAAAAAAAATGACTGACCAGAGACAATGTTAACAATGCGGTAGGGTAATCCTAGGGACTGATAGAAATCTTCTGCAGTTGTGATCATCTCATCAAACATCTCCCATGACTTGTTGTTATGAGGTGAGGCATAAACAAACTGTTCAATCTGTGTAGGTATTTACAGAGATGTTATTAAAAAAAAAAGAAAAAAGTTCAATCACTAAAAGGTGAAATACTACTACAACCAAACTGTGTAAATGTTGCTCAATTTATCCCAGTCAATAAGCCAATTAAACAACGAAAACTGCCCAGCTCCCATTGATAAGCAAACTAACCTTCTCAAACTGGTGAACCCTAAAGATGCCGCGAGTGTCTCGGCCATGGGAACCCACTTCCTGTCTGAAGCAGGTAGAAATGCCAGCATAGCGAATGGGTAGGTCCTCCGGCTTAAGCCACTCATCTCTCAAGAAGGCTGCTATGGGCTGTTCTGAAGTGGCAATCAAATACTTCTCATCCACTGATGTATCATCAGAATGCTCACTGCCCTTCCCAATAACCTGCAAAGGTAGGGATAGGCATGAATACGTGATTATGCAAGTGACCGCAAATGCTCTATTCTAACACAAAAATGTGTCAAATTAAAGCTCATTTTATTTTGTAACTTTTTCAAAATTCAAATACAACTTGCACAGTTGAAGTTCCGTACCAAACATTAATTTCTTGTCCCACAAACATGATTTCTTCCAGAAATGGAGCTACAACCCTTTCAATGCATTTTTAATTATGGTCTAGGTCTAAATTATGGGACTGATGGTCTACAGTCACTGCGCAGTTGACAGGAGATCATTTCCATCAGAGATCTTTGGAACCCCTTATTCTAGACCCAAGCTATACCACAAACTAGATAAAAAAAATATCGTACAATGGCTCTCAAAGAAAGGATACAAATCTACTACTAGAACAATGTGCCATCGCCTCACATTTAAACTGCCCATTTCCTCTTTCCATCTATTCCTTTCTCTCTTGATACATGGGGGACCACATAGAGTTCCACATGTGCGGTGGTAAGGCCCAGGCAGGTTGAGGGGAGCACGGACATTTCCAGAACCAATGCCTCATGATGGAGGTGGGTATTGGATCAGGCCCACGACGTGCCACAGGCCTGCCATGATCAAGTAGGTATGTATGGCATACCTGTGGGGGTATGCATCATTATCAAACCTCGATCCACCAAAGCCTGATTTAAAGTAATAATAATAATAAACTTTATTTTATAAAGTAGGGTATTGGATCGAGCATGCCAGGTGAAGGTGAGGTGTGTGCTTGGGGATACTAACAAATATCCACAAATGCCCATAAATATAAATTTCTGGGGCCAAATAAACAGTGTGTATCCCTCACTTCACATCAATTCATTCTGGGGACAAATTAGCCAGAACTTCAGGCAAGGGCTGTTTGAGGCCACATGGCGAGTCAGGGAAGCTGACTATTAGGTAAGATGAACAGACGGGGAAGATGCATAACAAATATGCCATATCAACCTCCGAAAACCACGGAAAGACTCTCTGTTGACTTATTGACGGTGTTTTCTGAGAATGAGGAGGTGGGACTGGAGGTGAACCTGAAAAATGCATCTCAATCCACCCTGGTTCCCTCTGGAGACCATGCCTCACCATCCCAGAAAGCAGACTAGTTGCAATCGGTTTTCTCTGATGTGTTTTTGCCTCTGCCTGGTCACACTAGTCTCACAGGACAGGAAATATAGACTCCCTTTGGGGTGGTTGTGCACAGTGGACCATTTACCCAGAGTACAAGAAACAGGCTTTTTCAGAAAGAGCTCCATCACATGCTTGATAACACGGTAATAAAGTGACTTCAGAAATTAAAGCAGTATAAAAACGTAAAGTTTATCAAATGCCATGCGCTGTTGAACTGTTTAATCAGTTAGGCGCAGCTCACATTTACTTCAACACCGTATTTAACCAAGGACTCCAATGTCCTGGGGGGAAAACAGATCAACACTTTTCCAAATCATTTTGGTTGAACCAATGGGTCACCATTGTATTCGGCTTGTCTGGAGCCCTGGGCACATTTCAATGACTTGTGGACAGAATCCTTCACCCTCAAAACCCATTTGCTGCTGGGTGTTGGACAGGGGCGTGGTCTAGTGATACTTAGACCATTCGAAGAAAATGAACTAATAGAAACTGTTCAACTGCATACACTATTAGGTGATGACATTTATTATACGGCTTAAATGATTTAAAATATCTCTCTTTTTTAAAATATCCCATATGTAATTAAATATGAGATGGAAGGAGACCTCACATGGGCTTAACTCCCATCTCTCATGCATATGACCAGCATACGTAGAGATTAAAGAAGCCTTGTAACAGTTTTAACACACTGAAACATGACTAACTTTTAACAGTAGAATACAACTTGTATATAACTTAAATGGAAATGTTTTTATTTGATTTACTTTTACTGGAGTATTTTACATCAAGTGACTAAGATTTTGACTTTTTCTTCCTTTTTTACAGCCCTGCCAATAAGCACAATTGAAAGGTAAAAACCTTATATAGTTCCTCGTCAAACTGGCTGAGTTGAGCAACTTCTTGCATGACCTCTTTCCGCATGAAGAAGGGTGTATAGAGGATCGTGTAATTCTTGCTGTGAAGGACCCGTAGGGCATAGTTAATCAAAGCCTGCTCCAGGAAAACTAGAGGTCCCTAATGAAAATGAAAAGAACACAAATACAATCCACATTAAGCGGTTATGACACAGTGTGTTCCAAAATGTTAAATTATGTCTTAATAATTAAATGAATTACAATTATACATTCATCTGAATATGAATATATACATTATTAATTATTCGGCAGATAATTTATTTATTTTTACGTATAGCTGATAAACAGTATGAAACATTAGATAATGCAAATTATGTTCTACATTATGTACACAGAACAGGGCAGCCCACCAGCCATACATTCTCAAGACCAAGATTTCTGTATCATTTAATTAATTATGTATAAATTAGGTGTCATTTTTATGCTCCACCTTCAAGAAATATCCTCTGCTTCCTGCAATGATGGCACCTTTCTCTCCTTCATATCCATCCACCATGACCACCAGATCCACATGAGAGTACTTCTTCTGCACTGTGCAGTCACCCCAGGTGCGCTCAACTTTATTATCAGCATCCTAATGAAGAGCGACATTCATCAACAACCTACTGACCTGAAGTATGTTACATATAGCAAGCAAGAGATTTCTGCAAGGCTAGAAAGCAAATATTCAATCCAGAAGGTTGACATTTCTGTATTATAAATTCTTTATTCTAACATTGAGATACTGGATTTTTGATTTCCATGAGTTGTAAACCGTAATCATCAAGATTAAAAACAAACAAACAAACAAACAAACAAAAAGGCTTGAAACGTTTCACTTTCTGTGTAATGAATCTACAATATATGAAAGTTCCACTTTTCTAAATTAAATTACGTGAAAAAAAACACAAAAAAAAACCCCACTTTTCCACAATATTTTTTAAATAAATATTAAATAAAAAAATAAAATAAAAAATTGAGATGCACCTGTAAAATTATACACACATTTGAAATGTCCTCAACTCACATTGCAAATCAGTTTGTCAAAATTTACAGCTGTTTGACTTTCAGCTGTTTGCAGTGAACAAAATCAAACAAAAGCAATTAAAATAATTAAACACAACGAATCCTTCAAGTGGTTTCCCAAAAGTCAACTAAAAATGCAACTTATAATGATTTCTCAAGTTTCAAAATTATTCAACCCCCTCACGGCAAACATCTTTAGTACTTAGTAGAGCACATTTTTGCCATTATGGCCTGCTGCAAATGAGATGCATATCTTCTGGCAGCGTTCCTGAGGAATCTTCTCCCATTCCTCATGAGTAATGGCCTCCAGCTCAGTAATATTCTTGGGTTTGCGTTCTGCAACCGCCTTCTTCAAATCCCACCAGAGATTTTCTATGGGGTCCAAGTAAGGTGACTGATGGCCCTGTAGAATCTTCCAGGACTTCTTCTGCAACCAAGCCTTGGTGGGATTTGAGGTATGCTTGGGATCATTATCCTGTTGGAAGATCCAGTGACTCCCGAGCTTCAGCTTCCTCACAGGCATGATTTTTTCTCCTAGGATTTCCGATACTTCAATGAATCCATCTCACCTTCACACGCTGCAGGTTTCCGGTGCCAGAGGATGCAAAGAAGCATAAGAGCATCACCGAGCCACCACCAGACTGTGGAGTGATCAATTCAATTCAATTTTATTTGTATAGCGCTTTTTACAATAGTCATTGTCTCAAAGCAGCTTTACAGAAATAAAAAACAGGTATAAACAGGTATGTTTATATATAAAAAACAGGTATGATCCTTCTTTATTCTTCTTCCTCCAGACATACCATTGATCGATCGTGCCGAATTAGTTCCAGTTTTGTTTCATCTCTCCACAGAACAGAATCCCAAAACTTCTGTAGCATATTTATATGATTTTGAGCAACTTTTCAGTAGTGGTGGGTCAGTAGTGGTGTACATCTTGGAGTTCTGGCATGGAAACCGTTTAGTACATGCCTTACTGTGCTCACTGAAACCTCAGTGCCTGTTGCCATCAAGTCTTTTACAATCATTCGAGGGTTTCTCACAAACCGCCTTCTCAGAAATATGGTTGTGGCTGTTGATAGTTTCTTGTTTCTGCCCTGCCCAGGTATTTCATACATTTCTGCCCCAGGCCAGGGCAGGTATTTCATGTGTTCCAGGTCAAGCACACCTGGTACAACTACTGAAGCCCTTGATTAGTTGTATCAGGTGTACTTGACACAACACCTGTTTTATATACAGTCTCTCACAAAAGTAAGTACACCCCTCACATTTGTGTAAATATTTGATTATATCTTTTCATGTGACAACACTGAAGAAATGACACTGTGCTACAATGTAAAGTAGTGAGTGTACAGCTTGTGTAACAGTGTCAATTTACTGTCCCCTCAAAATAACTCAACATACAGCCATTAATGTCTGAACCGCTGGCTATCTAATTCTAACTCTATATCTAATTACCCGCGTTGTGTGTGTCATGGCTCCCGGTATATATATATACACCAGCCAAACTGCTAATAGCTGCGGGCAATACCAAAAGACGAATGATTCGACAACACATGACAAGACGGGGCGGAGACATGATGTCAACCAATCTGTATTTCTTCGTGTGTTTTCCCTGATGAGGGGGTGTCTGATCTGAAGAATGTAGTGTGAGCGTGTTAGATTTAACTCGAACAGATTCATTGGTCCACCGTGACCTGTTGGGTCATTTCATTGGTCCGATGTGACGAGGCTAAATGTTTTGGCGGCATGAAACTCGTTAGCCCGTAAAAATCCATAAATTAGCCGCATCATTGTTTAAACCGCAGTGTTCAAAGCGTGTGAAAAAAGTAGCGACGTATAGTCTGGAAATTACGGGGTGTGTGTGTATATACTGTAATGTAAAATAAATAAATAAATAATACACACACACACACACACACACACGACTGAAATGTTTCATGATCTTAAAAATCTTTTAATCTAAAGGTGTGTGATTAAATGTTTGAAATCAATATTGTAGACAAAAATATAGTTGTGCCAACATATTGGTTGAGAAAATGCAAGAATATATTTCTGAAAAATCTAGGCAAAAAGGGTGTCTACGTTTAAGACAGATTTATGTTCAAACACCATTTAAAAGTGAATTTTGCGTAATAGATTCCCTTTATCATATAACGGTGTATACAGGAACAAATACAGTATGTGTGCATGTATGCATCCATATATGTAGTTAGGTCTGCAAATATTTGGACAATGACACCATTTTAATCATTTCGGCTCTGTACGTCACCACAATGGATTTCAAATTAAACAACTGATATGCGATGAGACTGCAGACTTTCAGCTTTAATTCAAGGGGTTATTATATGAAACGTTTAGGACTTCCAACCATTTGTATACATAGTTCCCTTATTTCAGGGGCTCAAATGTAATTGGACAGAACATAATCATAAATAAATTGTTAATTTTTAATACTTTGTCGAGAATACTTTGCAGGCAATGATTGCTTGAAGCCTGGAACCCACAGACATCACCAGACGATGGGTTTCCTAGTTTGAGATACTTTGCCGGGCCTTTCCTGCAGCCATCTTCAGGTGTTGTATGTTCGTAGGTCTTTCTGCCTTAAGTTTTGTCAATCGGATTAAGATCAGGTGACCGACTTGGCCATTGTTGAATATTCCACTTCTTTGCTTTTAAAAAAAACTCCTGGGTTGCTTTTGCAGTATGTTTTGGGTCACTGTCCATCTGTAAAGTGAAGCGCCGTCCAATTAACTTCACTGAATGTGGCTGAATCTGAGCAGAGAATATATTCATATACATTTCAGAATTCATCTGATCGCTTCTATCTTCTGTTACATCAATAAACACTAGTGACCCAGTGTCCTTGGAAGCCATGCATGCCCATCACATTGCCTCCACCGTATTTTACAGATGTGATATGCTTCAGATCATGAGCTGTTCCAAGCCCTCTCCATACTTTTTTCTTCTGATCATTCTGGTACAGGTTGATTTTAGTTTTGTCTGTCCATAGAATGCTTTTCCAGAACTGGGTTGGCTTTTTTAGATGTTTTTTGGCAAAGTCGAATCTGGCCTTTCTGTCCTTCAGGCTTATGAATGGTTTGCACTGTGTGGTGAACTCTGTATTTGCTCTTGTGAAGTCTTCTCTTCATGTTAGACCTGAATATGGATATGCTCCTGGAGAGTGTTCTTCACTTGGCTGGATGTTGTAAAGGAGTTTTTCTTTACAATGGAAAAGATCCTACAATCATCTTTGGGTTACAGCAGTCACTAGTGCGTTTCTTCTCACAGAATGCACCAAACTGTTGATTTGACCATTCCTAATGTTCCTGCGATCTCTCCGATGGATTCATTTTTTTTTTTTTTTTTTTTTTTGCAGCCTAAGGATGGCCTGTTTCACTTGCATTGAGGGCTCCTTTGACCACATGCTGTGGGTTCACAGCAACAGATTCCAAATTCGAATGCTACACCTGGCACCTAGAATCAACTCCTCACCTTTTACCTGCTTAACTGATGATGAAATAATTAAAAGGAATAACACACGTCCATAAAACATATTTTGATTCAATTCAATTGGGACACTCATGAAAAACAGGGGACTGTATATTAAAGAGCTTTAATTCCAATGTGGATGAGAAAATAATAATAATAATAATAATAATAATAATAATAATAATAATAAACTGTAACTTGAATATGTTTTGGCAAACAGCCAAAATAACAAAACTTGTGTCAGTGTACAAATATATATGGAACTATACACTTGTGTATGTATATTTGGGGCCAGAAGTTTGCATACCCCCTGCAGAATCTGCTAAATCTTACTGTTAACAAAATAAGATGGATCGTAAAAATCCCATGTTTTTTTTTTAGTACTGTCATGAATAAGCTATTTCACATAGCAGATGTTTACAGACAGTCCACAAGATAGTTGAATTTATCAAAATAACCCTGTTCAAAACTTTACACACCCTTGATTCTTAATAGTGTGTCATTACCTGGAAGATCCACGACTGTTTTTATGTTCTGTGAGAGTTCTCGATGAGTCCCTTGTTCGTCCTGAGCAGTTAAACTGCCCGCTGTTCTTCAGAAAAATCCACCAAGTCCTGCACATTCTTTGCTTTTCCAGCATCTTCTGCATATTTTAGCCCTTTCCAGCAGTGTCCATACGATGTTGAGATCCGTCTTTTCTCACACGGAGGACAACCGAGGGACTCGTACACGACTATTACATAAGGTGCAAACCTTCACTGATGCTCAACGTCAATGGTAATGCAACACCTTACATTAAGAGCCAGGGGGGTGTAAACTTTTGAACAGGATGTGTAAATAGTTTTATTTTAGTTTAAAGATCCCCACCCATTTAGTACTGCCCTTCAGGAGCTAAATAAGATAGTTACAGGTCTCATGAAGACAAAAGTAACAATTTACACCTGATCAGAAGACATAACCAACCGACTTATTTGGGTCAGCCCAGCCTTTCTATATTTAACAAGCATATGCAAAGTTGGTGTAAAAATTTACCTCATCGTTGCTAATGGGAACAGAGGGGTGTAGGAGGTTGCCAATCTCTCTCAGGGACTCAAAGCGCTCCATCTCCAGCCTTAGACGCTCATCGTCTGTTTTTTTAATTGCTTCATCCACCAACATTCGAACCTTTTTAATCTGAGTCACAGTCAGTGTCTGTTAGGGACGTAACAAACAGACAGAAATTTACAGAAAACTTAGTTAAAAAAATTAAATAATTTAAAAAACCAAACACTGCTGTACTGAAAGCATCTTTATCGCCTGTGTAATAGCAAGTTATGAACGGGGGGCATGCTGCTTACTTCATAAGTAATATATTCTATGACCATTTACATGGGTCTGAATCTGAACAAAATGATGCTTTGCACAAAGTATGCTTACAAACCAAATAGAACATTTGCTTAGGAGCACATAAATGAAAGCAGCGATGCAAACGTACATGTAAAGCCCTTTATTCGTTGGTCAGAAATAAAGTCATGAAAAATGTTCAACCTTATGCAAGTGTGCACAGAAAATTACAAAAATCAACCAGGCATGGAGACAGAACAGCTGTTCCTCAATAAACAAATAATCTAAGTGGTAAATATTTAACACTACCCCATTTAAAACATGCGCTAAAACGGGCGCTGATAGAGAAGCATTCCCATTGGCTGCAGCCTCAAGGTATTATGGTCAATCACACAAATCAACACTGCACAACCACACGCAGGACATCCCCACTAGACTTATGTGAGAACTGTGCATGCATGTGTGGAAGTCACTTATGTAGGCTTTCGAGTGGATACAAGATAGAGTCCCTCTTTATTTCCTGAAAAAATGTAGCCAGTTTGAAATGGAACACCGTGCCCCCTTGAAATTCACTCCCTGGACTCAGTCCCCCCCCATTTCTAGCAGAGTCTAACCAAAATGAACGCTAGCTTGAAAACGACTCCCCACTGCGCTTGTTTAGCCCCGATATGCTGCACAGGAAAGGAAACATGCCATCCAGTGAACAGAATATTTGGATTGTAATTTAGAAGGAAAATAAATAAATAAATAAATAAGCGGTCTATAATATTTGGTCTCCTTTTTTGTCGACAAACAAAGAGGGAAGTCGGTAAAATGTACATTTTTTAAAACTACATTTTAGTCGTCTTTTTTTCGTTAACAATATTGCACGTTGACATGGTCACACTCGGGGTTTAATGACGTCAGTGTCGTCTCATCATCGTCTCATCTTAGTGATGGGGGAAGAAAAGGTCGTCGACAGACATTTTGTGTCAGTTTTCATTAACGAAATGAACACTAATTTAAAGTTTCTCTGACCTAAGCTGACTACCCATGGGAATTTTTTTTAAAAGAAAAATAGAACAGTCAGTTTGATAGTGCCTCTGTAAGTTTGACCTCTTGAACTGAGCGACTACATGATTACCCAGAAGACAATGATTCACCTCCACTCTCGAGGAGTATAAAGAAAAATTCTTTCCCCCACACTCATTTTTAAAGATGCAATGTTCTTCCTCTTCAGCATGTTTCATGTTTGCCTTCGCCATTTTTTGCTAATGTAAAGATGATAACATGACAACATTTGGATTAGTTTGGAGGGGGACGGGGCAGACTTAACTGGTTGACATTGCTTGATGGGATGTGTGGCTTTGACTTTGCTGTTAAAGAAGTCTCTGCACATTGTATCTAAATAGATACATTTCCATTCAATGATATTGAATAAATAGCCTACATTTCGTTAACCAACTTCAAGTCAAAGAGCCACATGTAGCTTGCAAACTGTGGTCTGAGGACCCCTGCTCACATATGAAGAATAAAACACTTCAAATCTGCTGACAGGAAAATAATTAACCACCCCAGTACTGATTTTCTACAATAGCACACCTCTGTGTTTTATTCCTTACATAGTACATCCATAATAAACCAAATAATCACAAATATAAAAACACATTAATATACTAAACATGCAACGAATAAGACTAGGCATGAAGTGTTACATACATGATGTCTGTATAATAACATTAAATCGGACTTACTGATAATATATCTGCTGTGAGTGTCTCCAGGTTCTGGACCTCCTCTGGGAGGGTTTCATCATCTCCGACTGGCTCCTTCTTCTGGTCACGGTGAAAGCAAAACATGTAGAATTATAATGAAAATCCTGTTGCCATCAATAGAAGTAACAGATCAAGAATATGTTGCAACCATACCTGTTATTAGTGTTCAACTAACGACCATTTTCAAAATCTTTTAATCAGACGATTCTTTTTCAATTAATATAATTTTTTTTCAAAACCAAGATTTCGATGCAGTTTTTTCGCTTATTTAAAATAAACGCCACAAAGGGAGTTACAAATCAGACTAAATCTTTATATTAACTCAACCATTTATCCAATCATGTATACAATATTTACATATAGTTATGCATATTTTTTTCTAGATGCACAGAAAAGCACACTACAAAGCAAAGCAAACTACAGTCCTAAATGAAAATATAAATAAATAAATAAATAAACCACACAACTCCCTGTCAATGCACCGTACTGTTTCTGTTACTGCCTTCAGGCATATCGTTTTACTTGATAGTACCATTTTAATCAGACATTGCAGATGTTGCATGCATAACGGATTGTAACAAAGTTAAGATATGATGCAGAACACAGCAATGTTTTAAAACATTTATGAGCAAACTATAAAGAACTTCAATTGTTTTATTAAAACTAAAGCTCTTCGATCATTGGAACTTGTACCTTCATTTTCTCACCAACAGATTTGCTGCATAAGTTCTTTGCCTTGTTAAGGTTATCAGCAATGAAGCGACCTGGAAGAAAAAGATTTCACATGGTACATGTTGGTTCGTTACTGGTTTAGTGACTTGGAAGGGCTGTTATTTGTCCTGAGCTCTACATCTCTGAGAAAGAAACAAAGAAAGGCACTGATCACACTGACGACTAGTAAACGTTGCCTAAAAATTCCAATACAGCAGGTATTCTTATTGATTCTGTGAATAATTCACACACAAAGATTCTAAGCTTGGTTCCGAGCCACACTTCTGCTATTACTGGGTCATCCTTTACTTTTCATGACACCGTAGTTTTACGGTCTTCTCTGTGAGAATCTTAAATAAGCACTTTTGAAAATGGAAAGAACTCTTATTTTGCGCTAAGCTGCAGCAGATGACCTTAAAGTCAGCAGATTTCAGTGTTTCAGATGTGTGAAAAGTAGACACGTTTAAAAACAATTAGTGATTTGCTAGATCTCTACGTGATCTAATTGGAATCACGTCAATTATCAGGGGGCGCACGTTATTAGTGCTTAGCACGTTCGCCTCACACCTCCAGGGTCCGGTTCCCACAGGGCCCCGTGTGTGTGTGTGTGTGTGTGTGTGTGTGTGTGTGTGGAGTTTACACGTTCTCCCCGTGCTGCGGGGTTTCCTCCGGGTACTCCGGTTTCCTCCCCCAGTCCAAACACATGCATGGTAGACTGATTATCAGTGTCCGTAGTGTATGAATGTGTGTGTGAGTGTGTATGTGATTGTGCCCTGTGAATGACTGGCACCCTGTCCAGGGTGTACCCCGCCTTATGCCCCATGCTCCCTGGGATAGACTCCAGTGACCCTGAAGAAGGAGTAAGCGGTAGAGGATGGATGGATGGATGGATGGATGGATGGTAAATGATTAGTCACGAGCTGAAACTGAGCAGTAACTCCCACTAGCACCACAGCTCCATTACACACAGATCCGCGCGTCCATTCCGAGGGATTGCATCAGACGGCTTCTAGAGCTGTGATGACGTCACACCGGGACACGAACACGTCCTCCACAGCTTGCACGTGTCTTTGATCGAGTAACTTGTAAAAGTTGCGGAAGTGCAGCGTGACCAAGTAAATGTAATGAGAACAAAGAAACAATCTCGGACTGCTGACAGGCTAAATCGGCGTTGTTGCGAATCTGACCAATCAAATACACGGTTAGCATGCTAGCCTGGATCATCTCAGTCGTTATTTAGAAACACCCAACAACTACTGATCATTCCTTCGCAACCACTTCCGCGAAGCCCATAAAGCACCTGGACAGGACTCTGGAACCATGTTACAAGTGAAACACTGTAACATTCTCCATACCGCATGCGCATGTAGCATCGACTAGCTCTGTTAGCAAGTAACCACACCACTCACACTTCCTCCATTCCTTATCTGCTTCCACGAGTTTATCCACCAAGGACACATCTTTAAACCTTTTCCGCTGCGTCTCTCTCACGATCTCTGGATCGCCGCCTTTGTCTGTCCGAAAAAGGTCGAGATCAAGAACCATGATGCCGCGCTGCTGCTGTAGAAAGCCGGGGTTAGGAAAGCCGAGCACACAGCAGGCACTGAGGGAGTGATTCAGTCCTCCCGGTCCAGCACTGGGCTGCGTTACAAATCACTTACTCTTTAACATCTAGTGCACTAGATAGGGCGGAGGAGACATTATTTCCCACCCTGTGTAGTACACTTATATAGGCTGTAGGGACTGGAATAAAGTCGGTGTGACGTTACACGTTCGATATCCGCGGAAATTAAGGGACCGTCTCTAAAGTTACATACGACATTGTTATACACGTTTCTAACGTCAATAGCATTTGAAGGGAATGACTTACAGTCAGTCAGCTGGCACTCTGTCCAGGGTGTACCCCGCCTTGTGCCCGATGATTCCTGGGATAGACTCCAGGTTCCCCCGCGACCCTGAAAATGATAAAGCGGTAGAAGATGGATGGATGGATGGATTTAGAGTCATATAACCAACCGGAAAGTGTTCATCTAGGCGTCAGCTATAATACACACCTCTTAGATGTCTATTTATCAAAATAATCTATTAAATCATATATAAATATTGTCATGTATTGTATTACTGTATGAGCACACACACAAAATATACCCTAATTTAAAGCTCAATAGCATCTGAAGGGAATGATTTACAGTCACAAAACCAACTGGAAAAGGTTCATCCAGGTGTCAGGTATTAGAAACACCTTTTATATTTTTGATATTTACAGACTTTTTCCCCCTTTGGAGTGGCATATTGCTTGGGGACCTGAGCAGATTCTCCAAAGAGAATAGTAAAGAAATAAAAACTAGGGTAACAAATTGCCATGTGCAGCAGTGGTTCTCAATAGTGAAGAATCCCATATTACACAAAAAAACGTTCCTGCGGCCTGCAGGTTTCATTAGAAAGATGTTTAACTATCTGCAAGGAAGATACACACTGCATCAGATGATGCATAATCTTGATAGTCAGTCTCATGGAACATCTCCAAAGCAACAGACCATTGACCAACAAGAAGAACAATGGGCCAAGAGATCACAAACTCAAAGACCAGCAAAGCCTCGTTCAAAGTATTCTGATCGACCAGAAGCAGTGCCCCAACCAAAAAGACACAAGACAAAGCAAACATCTGAGGATCATTCAGAGGACAAATCAGCCCAGGTATTCTGCAGTTCTCAATCATGTCATAAAGCTTTTATTCACATTAATTCATACCACCTTTTAGATTATATTCAAATATCCCATCGCAGATCCAAGCTCTGTGCTCTAAGAATGCATGTGAGATAGTCATTGCCGTCACACAGTCAAAGGACAAAAAAAGGTCTTATACCCTGCATCATTCAGAGCTGAAAACACTCCAGACACATAAATGGCTGGTGGGGCAGGTAAGAAAAAAATTATTCATACCTTTGGGAAATGCTTTGCTCTTATGACAATTAAAAAATAATCTGTGAACATAGAAGAATTAAGGTGTTTGTGGTAGACCCAACAGGACATGATGAAGAAGCAAAACCCATGCATTCAGCCACTAGATTTCAGTAATATTTTTAGCTTGTCATATACTTTACGTACAAAGATGGGTTAGAACAAAATACATGACTGTGTGAAGAGGCCCACTTCTTTTTGATGTGTTTTCTTGTCACAGTGTATTGAACGGTGAATGATATGCTGTGTCCTTGTGTCCTTTTCTATCACCTGATCTTTGGTTAATGAAAAAAAAAGAAAGCTTTTTTGTATCATCTTGAAAATGTAAAAATTTAGAAATATATTTTGAAAAAATGATGTTCTATCCCTCCTGTTGGTGTTCCAGAGACTTGGTATAGCACTTGCAGATCTCTGGATCCTTAACGATTATTTTCCTAAGAATAAAGTGACAGGCTTTGAGTCTTTTACATCGTGTAAGTATACTAGTCTTCTCATAAGGTTTTTTTTAATGCTGTTAAATCCTTACAATAATTTTACTTATTGACTTTTACTATAAGTAGCAAGTGATTCACAATAATTGTTAAGTATAAAGTAAGTGAGATATGTAAAGACAATAATGACCATATACTACAAATATATAGGAAATTAGTAGTCATAGTAATAATGTTTTAATGCTTAATGTTATCCTGTCAATCATTTTGATTCGCATAACACACTTTTTTGCAAACCTTTTGTGTTTTAAGCACTAAAGGAAAATGGATAATGTTGCCTTTCTAATAATATGATTATATTTATATGGCCTGTAAAGAGAACGGAGAGCACAATGCACAACATTCGTTTAAATTAACCAACACAGTGGATCTCTTAAATGAAAAAAATATAACATTTATTGTTTGGATTTTGTACTAACATTTGGTAAACATATGGTTAAAACGATGAACCTTAAAGTAGTTTAAATCACAAGAATGTGTTTTTATTGGTTTTGGGGCCTTTTTTTGCTTTATTGGGGTAGGGATAGTAGAGAATCGAAAAGGCAATATAAGATAGAAGAGTGGGGGTGTGCTGGGGAAAATACCCTATGAGCTGGGAAACGAACCCTGCACGGTAGGAGAGAAGCAAGTGATTTGTCACCTTTCTCTACATTTAGACTCAACAAAGATTTAACAAATAAATAGATTTTTACATGAAGAATGTTCACGATTTTCTTTATTTACACTGCCTTCATGATGAGAAGATACTGTTTCAGTAAATGTGACTGGGTGGAGATAAATGGAATGGTGGACAAATGAACCATTCCACACAACAGGACAGGTACAGCTGTGGAATGTTTGTCATGCAGGTTGGATTTCCTCATTAAATTGTACAACATAAAGAAAAACAAAGAGTTTATCTTATAATCAACCCTGACACGGTTCTTATGAATTTGTGGAGCAGAATGTTGATTTACTTCAGTCTTCTAAGAACCCTGGAGTGTACCTTGACAACAAACCAGAATGGAGCGGGTAAATCGAGGCTACACAGAGGACGGGTCCGAGCAAACTGTACTTTATGTGGAGGCTCAGGCTCTTCAATGTTTCTTCAATGTAGATTATGCAAATAGTGTATTGAATGATTAATGGATTTAGATGTATGTGTTTTGTTTGTTTGTTTGTATGTATGTGGTGAAACAATCTCCCATGGACAATAAAAAAAAACATTACCTTATCTTGTCTTATGTAGATGGCAAAAGAAGTTGCTGGTGCGTTTCCAAATATCCCTTTGCCATTTGACTATAAACTCATCCAAGGAGCACATGGAACATCTGCATCTGACAATGATAGAGGAACTTCTGAAAGCCTCAGGTCATTTATTACTTGTACAAAAACACGCCTGTCATTTAGACAATGGTATAAAGTATCGATTTGTATCACAGAAAAAACACACATGTTGTAACATCATACTAATTAGTAGTATTAAGTAGTAAACATCTGGTAATGATATTTACAGTGTGTACCACTTGTCAACAGAGCTAACATATAACTGCTTGTTTTCAGTATTCAAGAGGGGACTTTACTGCTCATTATGTGCTGCCTCAAAACCCCCGGGTGGTGGTGCAAAAAGAATTTTGGGTGAGTAATGTAGCAATGGTTATAACATTTTCATGGGCACACCATTTTATTTACAAGTGTTTGTTGTGTGTGTAAGAGAGAGAGAGTGAATGAAAGAGATAGACTGAGAGAGAAACTAATTGATTACTGAGCAATTTGCTAAGATTATTATGATCATTTTTCAGATTAAGTGTCACTGCTGCAAGAGGTGGTTTCATGTGGCCTTTCGATGTCAGAGAAGCAGTTCAAAAGGGCTCAGAAGGTTGACTGGAAGTGCTGCCTATGGAAATCATTTTGAATTCCTTTGGGTCCCATCCACAATCTAAACATGTACATAAATAAATGAAAAGAAAACAAATAAAAATGTTTGAAATATGAAAACATTCGTCAATCATCAATTCTTTTCATTATTTCATTAATAGGACATCTATTTGTTTTGGGGTTTTTTTTTAAAGAAAGCCATCCGATCCAGTACGGGTCATATTAACCCCCTTTATGCATTCGTGAAGGTTTTTTTTTTTTGTTCATGCACTGTAGGGTTAAATATCAACAATCTAAAAGGTGTGCGTCATACCTGACAGCAGGATGAACACTTTACAGCTGCCTGTCATGCTATCGAAGTCAGAAACGTGTTTAACAATGTCGTATGTAACTTTAGAGACGGTCCCTTAAATATCGAACGTCACGCCGACTTTATTCCAGTGCTGTGGGACCTCTGAAATTCAGCCTAGCGTTTTTAGGCGTGCGCGAATATGTGCGCATGCGCGATGGGTCGGTTGCGTTCGTAATACCTTGTAAGTGGTAATTTGCAAGTTGTAACAACGTGAACGCATTTTGTTTGTTCTGTCAGAGCACGTAAAGCGCATAAAAAACACTTCACCCGCCCTCGTACAGTTACAGGCCGGAGTGGTTATTGGTACTGTTCTGCTGTAGTGCACTTAAAACATTCAGTCAACGTTCTGGAGTGAAATTGCAGTAAAGACAGGACAATATTGAATAGCATGCGGCGTTCGTGGAGCATTGTAAGTGGTATTTTACAAGTTGTAATAACGCCAAGTGGGAAAAAGCATGGGCGCCCCCCCCCCCTTCATTTTAAGTCTGGCTTAAAGGCTTAATGTTCTTTTTAAAACTTGAAAAAATCAAGTATATCATCAGAGGCAGGGGTGACTCATTTTTGGGAAAATGGCAACAATGTATTATCTACTGCACCCTGGAGGTGGATTGAGGAGAGGTAGACGGTAATTCCTGATCTGATTTTGTCTTCTTTTTTTTTCTTTGAATGTTTGTTTGTTATTGTCTTTTGTTTCCCCCTTTTTTGGGGTTTTGGTTGTGATTGTTTTGTTGAGGTTGTTGGGTGTGGTCATATAATGTGCAAAATTCAAATTTCCAGTAAATGTTCTATGATAATAAAAAAAAAAGCAGATCTTCCCAGACAACAAAGCATTCAGTCAATAAGAATTTACTGTGCATTAATTAGATCAACACTTGATTATTATAGTATAGAGCTCAGCATCAACGTCATTGTTAAAAAAAGATAAATGTGATTCAATATCAAGCTCTGAGTATGTTGTGCTTATAGATCATCACCTGTATCAGCACTGCACGTAGAAATGGGGGACATGCCTTTAGACATTCGTACACTTCAAATACAAATGATGTACCGGACATCTGTAAAAGGTCATCTTATTAGTCATATAGTTTAAAAATAAATAAATAAATTATATATATATATATATATATATACATACAAAGAGAATTGCTAGGAATATGGACATACACAATTGGATAGCTTAGGATGGACTGCAAATAAGGAGACTGAACAAATAGGAATTCATAACATTGACGTTAGCCCAACTGTGGCCCTGCCAGTCAAAAGTTGTCCATCTTTTAGCTTTTCTTGTGCTCCAGGTCAGAATTCTGTTAACAAAACTCATTCATTTTTAAATACTGAATTAAAAAAATGCATCTTTAAGTACAAATTTTTAAGTACTAATCATTGTATCAAAATTGGCAAATACAAATCAAATAGTGAGACACTGGCACTCAGTCGGCTTTCTATATTTTATTAACAATAATAAAAGGATAGATATACTCCAAAACAGACAATTACAAAAGATAGTCTAATTATAAGATAATCATTTATAGATCTGGTAAAACATTTAGTTACAGTGGTAAAACATTTGTGATGATAATAATAATAATAATAATAATAACCATAGTAGATATATAATAGCTAATAATAATAATAATAATAATAGTAATAATAATAACCGTAGTATATATATAATAGCTAATAATAATAATAATAATAATAATAGTAATAACAATAATAATAACCGTAGTAGATATATAATAGCTAATAATAATAATAATAATAATAATGAGCCACGGTTTCCACATGAAGTCTGCCATATGAACCCTAGTTGTCAGTTATTTAGTTAACACCTGGATGAAATTTGTCTAAAGACTTCTTATCAGAGCGCACGGTTTTAGTGCTTAGCACGTTCGCCTTACACCTCCAGGGTCAGGGTTTTGATTCCCGCCAGGGCCCTGTGTGTGTGTGTGTGTGTGTGTGTGTGTGTGTGTGTGTGTGTGTGCGTGTGCGTGCAGAGTTTACATGTTCTCCCTGTGCTGTGGGGGTTTCCTCCGGGTACTCCGGTTTCCTCCCCTAATCCAAAGACATGCATGGTAGACTGATTTGGTAGTGTATGCATGGGTGCGTATGTGCCCTGTGATGGACTTGACCCTGTCCAGGGTGTACCCCGCCTTGTGCCCCATGCTCCCTGGGACCCTGAAGGAAGGATAAGTGGTATAGAAGATGGATGGAAGATGGAAGGATGGACTACTCATCAATAGGTGGCATCTTTGAGCGAACAAAGTACAACTCAAAGTTGTTACTCTTTCACCATACACCGTTTTCTTCAACTCGGAAAAATAAGTTTTGCCAAACCCAAAACTAGCAAGGAGGAGTACATTTTACACCAGGTTTACCTCAGGGGTCAGCCTGAGGACACTGATAGGAAACCCTGCCAAAATGTTGTTTTTAATCTACTTTAAAATAAATAAATAAATAAATAAAAGAATGTGACAGTGGTGTTTTTTTATTCTTTTTATTTTTAAATATAATAAGCATAATAGTAAATAAACATGACAAGCAGTTTTTTTGTCTCTAGCAACTAATACAATAAACGTGACAAATGAACACTAAGAAAATGAACTTCACCGTTTCACGATACAATCCATATTGTCGCATGGTATTTACGTCAGATTCCGCGCCAGAGCGTACTCTGTCGCATGGTAGTTACGTCAGCGTCCGAATTCGCTCACTTCTTCCCCAAATAGTGGACATAAATGTCGTTCGCTCTATAAGGAATAGTGAATGAGTGAGCGATTCACATTGTGTCAGTCGCTCAGCGGAAACGAGCTTGTCATAAAAGTCGGTTTGGAGAAAACCGTATTATAAATGAAAATCTCGATTATGGGCAATGTAGTTTATAATATAAGCTAAGACTCATTACTGTTGCCGAGACCAATATGGCGGTGACGTCGACGTACTACACAGCGGTCAATGCGGCGTCTATTTATATGTCTATGGTCGGTGTCCTAAAGTATGTCGACCACTTCCCAGAATGCAATGCGCCGTGACGTCGACTCCGAACTCTATTGGACAGTCGTACTGCTATGAATGCTGTGTGGAGAGTAGCGATGTCGGAGGAGCTCGGGAAGAAGATGCAGGCGGTGGTGGACCGGGTAAATCTGGCGGTCACCCGACGCCCAAAGGTTAGTCTGTAAAAATGATTTATCCAGAATATTCGGGCTGAAGTGCGCGGTGGAACTCGCTCCGTGGGGTCAGTGAGCTGCTGGTTGGGTTATGTAAGTGTTCGAGCCGTTACACACCGTCTCTGCACAGAAGGAGTCAGTCACTCAGTCGGTCACTCAGTCGGTCACTCAGTCGGTCACTCAGTCGGTCACTCAGTCGGTCACTCAGTCACTCAGTGTCTTCATGCACGCTTGACACCGACACTTCTGGCCTCGTGTATATACACCGTAATATCCAGCGCGGTCCTCACGTGAGTGTTCAGAGCGTTTGCGCGGGTTTGTGACGTCATGACGGGTCTCCGGGGGATCTTGTTTGTAGACATGCTTGTTGAATTATTATGTTTTTTTCTACAGGAGTCGATCGCTTCTGGAATAACAATGTGAAATGTTCTCACACTGTGCTTACGCAATTTGGACTGAATCGAAAGGTCTCGATAACAAACACTGTGCAAAAAAAGAAGCAGCATTTGTACTGTTGGTCTCCGACTTCTGAACACTGCTGTATGGTGAAACAAATGGCAGGTTATCTGTCTGTTTTGGAGTGAGGAGCCGGTTGAGGAGTGTGACACGGAGACACTCTGCGACTGCTGAGTTTTGCCGCTGATCACTTGGTAAAACCATTGGGAGAGCTACATACCTTGTAGATGCAAAGAGTATTGTTTGAAGGGAAACCTGTGGAGTGTTCCTTGCTATCCCCAGTATTCTCTGTCATCAGAAGACATCGCTAGCCCCCCAGTGTAAACACACAGACCCGCAAGGTGGTTCGGTCATTGTCTTGGCGTACAGGTGAGCCAACCCTTACAACTACCTGCCACTCTAATGAGGAGTGAGTGTCTCCTCCTCAGGATCATTATCAGGGTCAGGAGCCTAGCTAAAGACAGGTCCGGGTTGACTAACCAGGTAGTCCCAGGTAGTCCCAGGTAGTCTACAGTAATTATTGTGAGAAGAAATGAAACAACGATTAAAAGTCTCCCTGGGTCCCTTTTATCAAGCATACATGTGCATAGTTTTGTGTGTAAGCCATTTATATGCACAGGTCTACACACACAATGTGATTTATGAAGTTTTTCTTGTGTTTGAGGATCTCCACACACTCCTGACCGTGTATACATGCGTGAGAAGGTAAATCAGGGAGGCGCTCAATGCAACTTTTGTCAATGGTTTCAGTATAATTGACCGTGTAAACACTGATTTCATTGCTCAGAACAAGATACAGAAAAGTGAGACAAAATTGTAAGTGAAATCATATAAAAGGCATAACAACAGTTTGAGTGGGACGATTCTTTGCTTGTGGATTTGGCATACAGAGCTTTCGAAAGGAAGGAAAGTATTTTTTAAGGAGCGCCGGAAACTTCGCCGAGAGTGATAGGTGGTTCATCATTCAGTGAGTGTGATTTTTAGTCCATCACAATTTTAGGGCTTCACGCCACAGGCACATTTCAAGAAATATGACACAGATCTGGCATTTCCCAAGCGTGACTCCAATAATGACCGTGTCTTACCAAGGCTCAAAAGTATGCTCCCGAAATGTAATCTGTGCGACCTCAAAGTATATTTGGGCACGTTTATGCCAGTGCAAATAATTGTTGTGGTGCGACATGTGGCGCAGGTGGTAGAGTGGGTTGTTCACTAATCGTAGGGTTGGCGGTTCGATTCCTGGCCCGGGTGACTCCACATACCGAAGTGTCCTTGGGCAAGACACTGAACCCCAAGTTACTCCCGATGGCAAGCTAGCACCTTGCATTGCAGCTCTGCTACCATTGGTGTGTGAGTGTGTGTGTGAATGGGTGAATGAGACACAGTGTAAAGCGCTTTGGATAAAAGTGCTATATAAGTGCACATTTACCATTTACAAAATGTTTGCTAATTACTGCATGGTATGTGCTGCTGTGAGCTGGTACCACCGTTGTATCAAACGTTACGGGACCAATTAAACTTCATCTTTGCGTTCTTAACTTTAATGTAGAGTTTAAATTGGTTAATATTAGCTGTGAATCACTCCGTCTCACTGCTCTCCATTGTCATGTGACAGGGAGCTAACTAACATGCTAAGTGTAAAGAGCTGAAGAGAGAAGATTGAAAGAACAGATTTCTTTTGTAAGTCACCTAAAATGACAGATAATGTAACTCCTGTAGTTGATGATGGTGATTATTTGGTGAATGTGGATCCAGCAGGGGAAAAAAAGGCTTAGAGTTTTTAGAGAGAGTGGCTGAAAGACGTCGAGTGGCTCTGCTATGAAAATGACTCCATTCACTGTGTTCACTATAAAGCCTGTGGGACAGAGGGTGCAGGTAACACTGTGTTTGTCACCGAATCCACACATTTTAAGCACAAGATTAGTTATTGGTTGATTAAACATGGGGAGAGTGCCAAGCACAAGAAATACCAGGAGAAGTGTGTGACAGAATTCAGGATCAGGTTCGATTGTTGAAGCTTTTAATCGTCAGGGTGCTGCCAGCCGGTCCGCTCAATTGGCAGAGCTGTATGTGAAATTTACCACCGCCACCTTCATGTTACGGACCTGTTGCCAATTAACCTAATTAGTTGCAAAATATTCCTCCAGTTGTCCCAACGTTTTTGAGACGTGTTGTGGCCATCAAATTCAAAATTACCCTTTTTTTTAAAAAATAAATGGTGAATTTCCTTAGTTTAAACATGTTTTCTATGTTCTATTGTGAATCACATATGGGGTTATGAGATTAGCAAATCATTTCATTCTGTTTTTATTTACATTTCACACAGTATCCCAACTTTTTTTAAATTGGGGATGTGTGTGTGTGTGTGTGTGTGTGTATATATATATATATATATATATATATATATATATATATATATATATATATATATATAATTTTTTTATATTAATTACACAATATATCACAAAAGTGAATACACCCCTAAGTGAAAATGTCCAAATTGGGCCCAAAGTGTCAATATTTTGTGTGGCCACCATTATTTTCCAGCACTGCCTTAACCCTCTTGGGCATGGAGTTCACCAGAGCTTCACAGGTTGCCACTGGAGTCCTCTTCCACTCCTCCATGACGACATCACAGAGCTGGTGGATGTTAGAGACCTTGTGCTCCTCCACCTTCCGTTTGAGGATGCTCCACAGATGCTCAATAGGGTTTAGTCTTATCACCTTCACCCTCAGCTTCTTTAGCAAGGCAGTGGTCATCTTGGAGGTGTGTTGGGGGTCGTTATCATGTTGGAATACTGCATACTGATCATTCTCTGCTTCAATATGTCACAGTACATGTTGGCATTCATGGTTCCCTCAATGAACTGTAGCTCCCCAGTACCGGCAGCACTCATGTAGCCCCAGACCATGACACTCCCACCACCATGCTTGACTGTAGGCAAGACACACTTGTCTTTGTACTCCTCACCTGGTTGCCACCACACACGCTTGACACCATCTGAACCAAATAAGTTTATCTTGGTCTCATCAGACCACAGGACGTGGTTCCAGTAATCCATGTCCTTAGTCTCCTTGTCTTCAGCAAACTGTTTGCGGACTTTCTTGTGCATCATCTTTAGAAGAGGCTTCCTTCTGGGATGACAGCCATGCAGACCAATTTGATGCAGTGTGTGGAGTATGGTCTGAGCACTGACAGGCTGACCCCTCACCCCTTCAACCTCTGGCAGCACTCAAACGTCTATTTCCCAAACACAACCTCTGGATATGACGCTGACCATGGCGAGGCCTGTTCTGAGTGGAACCTGTCCTGTTAAACCGCTGTATGGTCTTTGCCACTGTGCTGCAGTTCAGTGTCAGGGTCTTGGCAATCTTCTTATAGCCTAGGCCGTCTTTATGTAGAGCAAAAATAATTTTTTTTCAGATCCTCAGAGAGCTCTTTGCCATGTTGAACTTCCAGTGACCAGTATGAGGGAGTGTGAGAGCGATGACACCAAATTTAACACACCTGCTCCCCATTCACACCTGAGACCTTGTAACACTAACAAGTCACATGACACCGGGAGGGAAAATTAATTAGACATTAATGTCTGTGTGTTATTTTGAGGGGACAGTAAATTTACACTGTTACACAAGCTGTACACTCACTACTTTACATTGTAGCAAAGTGTCATTTCTTCAGTGTCGTCACATGAAAAGATATCATCAAATATTTACACAAATGTGAGGGGTGTACTTACTTTTGGGAGACGCTCTCTCTCTCTCTCTCTCTCTCTCTCTCTCTCTCTCTCTCTCTCTATATATATATATATATATATATATATATATATATATATATATCTCATACATACAGATGCTGGTCATATAATTAGAATATCATCAAAAAGTTGCTTTATTGCAGTAATTCCATTCAAAAAGTGAAACTAGTATAATGTATACATTCATTACACACAGACTGATATATTTCAAGTGTTCATTCCTTTTAATTTTGATGATTATAACTGACAACTAATGAAAACCCCAAAATCAGTATCTCAGAAAATTTGAGTATTACTTAAGACCAATACAAAATTTTTAGAAATGGCCATGAATGTATACATTATACTAGTTTCACTTTTTGAATGGAATTACTGAAATAAATGTGTGTAATATAAATATATATATTTATATTTACATGAAAGATCAGAATTAATTTTGTGTTATTATTTTAGACACATTATATTTGTCAATACCCCTGACTTAGATGATCAGATCACATTTTATGACAAATTTATGCAGAAAACCATACTTCACATACTTTTTCTTGATACTGTATAGGCTACTACCTAATGAGTTTTTAGAATAACCCTGTAAGAGGTAGTTGAGAGTCAAAAATAGTCGTCCAGCGTACAGTCTAGCGGCTCGTTTCAAGTGGTTTTAGACGTACATTTGTTCATTTACATGTTAATAATTATCCACAGTTGCCAGGTTTCACCAAAATTTCCAACCCTACTACATGCATCTCAAAACACACAAACACTCTCTCAACATATAAAAATAAACACTCCCTGAAACTAGCCCAATAAACAATGGAAAAAGGGAGATATTTTTCTTTTTTGAGCCTTTGTGCCATAGTTAGGCACATTTAATGAAATAATACTTGAACTTTAAAATGGTCTCTGTAGTGATATAAGTGTTTTTTACACCTGGTGAGACGGGAAGTGGCCTGTCACTGCAGCTGATGTACAAGTAAACGACTTGGCTTATCGCCTTGTTCATCGTATGAACGAGTATGTAACAACAAGCGTTCTGCCTCTTTAGTTGAAATAAGATTAAATTCTACCTGTAAGTCGAGACGCTGTTTAAGAAGTTCTGGAGAAGGCTTCAATGCATATCTTTTGATTGAGGTTACTGATCATGTGAGTTCATTAAGCCTAGCAATAGGGATGTCACGATACCAAAAATCTAGTAATCGGTACCGATACCACAAAAAGTACACAATACTCGATACCAAAGTCGATACCACAGTATGGTTTAAAAAAATATATACTTTTTAAAAATAAAATAAACTCCTGAACGACGACATCTGGCTAATACTGGCAAAGAGAGAGCGATATTTTAGTTATCAAACACTGTCTGACAATGACTAATAAAACCGTGCTACGTGCTAATAACAAGTGCTCAGGTGCACTCCTGAACGCGCGCACACACACGCACCTTATTCTCTGAATGTAAGCATTAGTTTAAATTCACTGATATGGTGGCAGGATGGAAAGATTTATTAAAAGCATGAACATGTGAATAATTATTAGTGACATTAGCTGACAGGACATGGGCTGAATTGTGGCCGTGACACCAGCTAACATTACATGGAGCGTAATGTTAGATAGTGTCACGGCCACAACGCAGCTGCCTCAAACAATCATAATACAGGACCGACTTTCAGGTGCTTCACCAAATTCCAGGTGTTTCCTCACTTTGTTTGAAGTGAACGATAGTATCAGATGCACACCGGCAACCAACGCTACCTTTCCTCTTTCTTCCTATCGACGAATCGGGGCAGAGCTAAACTTGTTAAGCTAAGCTAATCTTAGTTTTTTCAGTGTACTTGTAGGCGTTCTTTGTTGTCTTCACCATTTGTCGACCAACTAAAAGTCTTGCGTGTATTTGCTGCCCCCATCAGGTCCGGAAGAATTGCAACATCGGTAAATTCATTAGAAACGGTACCAACGCTACTCCAGAAAACAGAAAGTACCGTCACGTTTTAAGAATGTTGGTATTGACTTGGTACCGAAGTATCTGTTCTCGTTACATCTTTACGTGCGTTAAGAAATTTGCTGGAAATAAATGCAGTTGAATGTGAGAGGACCTCTGTTTTTTTTTTTGTTTTTTTTAAACATATATAAATAGTATAGTTCTGAAAACTGTTTTACTAACTGAAATGTTTCCTTTTCGCACTTTATTTTTTCAACCATAAGTAAAATGATAGAATTTAATTCTTGTTCCTCCCAAAAGTGAATAGGGAGAAAATGTGTAAAATAAATAAATAAATAAATAAATGTAAAAAAAAAAAGTTAAATATAATTCCACTGAAAGACGAATGCGTGTGTGTGTGATTTTATTTATTTATTTGTTTATTTTTATATACATTAAAGATATATACATGGTGGCTTAGTGGTTAGCACGTTCGCCTCCAGGGTTCGATTCCCTCCCTGGCCATGTGTGTGCGGTGTTTGCATGCTGCGTGCTGTGGGGGTTTCCTCCGGGTACTCCGATTTCCTCCCCCAGTCCAAAGATATGCATGGTAGGCTGATTGGTGTGTCTGAAGTGTCCGTAGTGTATGAATGGGTGTGTGAGTGTCCGCCATTGCCAGTCCCAAGCCCGGATGCAAAATTGAGGTTTGGGCATTGGGCTAGCAACAAGTCCCCGTAAAAACCCTAACCGCTATGGAAATGACGGGAGGGATTTCTCTCTTGTCGCCCGATACGCTACTTAGCGTGGGTGGAAAAGAAGAAGATTGAAGACATTTGGGTACATCTAGATGTGTTAAACAATTTAGAGCAAGGCACATTTTGTTTGAACCCTCACATTTTTCCAAGTGATAAAAAATATTAGAACATTACTTACTGGTTTTTCTTGCTGCCCAGGTGTGTCCTGTTAAATTGATTATTTATAGGAGAAAGGTATCAATCCAGGGGGGAAGGTATTACAGTCCATATTTGAGGGACAAGTGAAAGAAGCTGTAGTACAAGACTGGAAAAGCAACACAAAAGAAAAATGCAGTGGTTTGGGTATGTCACCTTAAACAGTTATTGCATGCATGGGTTATGCAACCAAATCTCTCTCCCATTACTTTTGCTTGCCTAGAAATTGGGTGGTCTGCCACAAAAGCGGTCATGTTTTAAGTTGTTTAACACAGCGGTCCCCAACCTCCCCCCCACCCCCCACCCCCCGGTAACGTCATGCCAACAACATAACATGAGTAACATCCTGTTTGCCCCATAACGCTCTCTGGTCACTATGGTAACGTTTCAACATGCCTTCAATATAACAAATATAATATGGTAAATGTGCACTTATATAGCGCTTTTATCCAAAGCGCTTTACACTGTGTGTCATTCACCCATTCACACACACTCACGGTAGAAGAGCTGCCATGCAAGGTGCTAGCTTGCCATTGCGAGCAACTTGGGGTTCAGTGTCTTGCCCAAGGACACTTCGGCATGTGGAGTCACCCGGGCCGGGAGTCGAACCGCCAACCCTACGATTAGTGAACAACCCGCTCTACCAACTATATATATATATTATATATATATATATTAAAAAAAACACACAAATATAAAGTGCATGAAACCTACAACTTATAACGCTGAATCAGTGGGAGTTCTGCGCCTGATCTCTGTAACGAGACGGTCCCATCTAGGGCTAAAGGGAGACAATGACACCCGCAATGTGTAGCTTATTTGCAGTCTACACCGTCATTTTGTTTTGGTTGCCGTCACTGCAGAAAACCCCGCTTCACACAGATAGGATGATGGCAATACGGGTAGTCATCATGCTCTCAGTGCACTCGCATTTGTTGATGTGGTGGCCCTCAGTAATTGCTTCTGTCCTTCTTGTTCACACTTTTTTCTTTCTAAATACACAAAGAGGCCTGTCTTTTAATACAGGGTGCTTGGTCTCCAAGTGGCGAAGCAGTTTTGAAGGCTTCATTGCCTCATTAGAGAGCCGGCTGCCACATGTTATGAAGGGTGGGCTTGGTGTGTGGAAATCACCTGTTGCGATAAAACCTTTTCACCTTTGTCTGTTAAATGCAGCTTTCTTGGAAGTCATTGGCTATCCTGTCTCCTCACTGGGCATTTTCCCCTTCGCAAAGAAACTTTCCAGAGACGTTTTTTTTTTACTCATTTTGCTGGCTTGTGGGTTTATTTTATTTTTATTTATTTTTTTAGCAGTAACGTATCATGTGACCGAGACAAGCGTCCTGACATGCGTCAAGAGTGAGTCATTAGATGGATCTAAAGGAGAGCTAAGGGGCTGAGTGTTTCCTTCTTCTGGGTTCCTGCACATGTAGGGATATAAGGAAATGAAATTGTGTACTAATAACTAATAACTGTTATGTACTGGCATAAAGAGCGATAAAACATCAAACAGTTGATATACAAGTACCATTAAGTAGAGCAGAGTTCAAAACCATTATAAAGGGACACACGCAAAAAGATATGGCAGGAATACTGGGACACAGCTGACACCAGACGACTATATACCTATATACCATATAAAAACAAGTAGGCATGAGTGTGAGACAGGGCAGAAACCCAAAGGAAGAGATGATAATTACACGTCTTCGAATAGGTCACACTGGCTTACATCGAGCATTAAACAGAATAGGAAAAAACCCCAGTGGACTCTGCAATTCAATTCAATTCAATTTTATTTGTATAGCGCTTTTTACAATAGTCATTGTCTCAAAGCAGCTTTACAGAAATAAAAACAGGTATAAACAGTCAGAAACAGATGAACAGAAACAAACAGGTATAAAACAAATGGAATTTATCCGAACTGAGCAAGCCACTGAGTGGCGACGGTGGCAAGGAAAAACTCCCTAAGATGTTTTTTGAGGAAGAAACCTTGAGAGGAACCCGACTCAGAAGGGAAACCCATCCTCATCTGGGTAACACAGAATGTGAAGGTAACACAGATAATGTGAAAATGAGAAGTATGGCCTTAGGAGCAGCCGTAGTCCCAGCAGAAGATTTGGGCTCATCCAGAGGCAGAAGGGATCTGGATCTCCAATATCTCCATAAATTCGTGTGGGGCTCGGCAAAAAGACTGCACACACTGCAGTACACAAGAGACCGTGAAACACATTCTGTTAGACTGCAGAAGGTATGAGGAGGAAAGAACTGAGCTAGAGATGCAGATTGGAAAACAAAACATGACACTAGAGAACTTGCTGTGGAGAACATCTGGGGAAATGCACCGCCCCTAATAAACTATATAAAAAAATAGACTTTAGTAATCTAGTAGGAATATCTAGTAGTACTTATTTATCTCTTTATTGATATATTATTTTTTGGTGGTATTATTATTATTATTATTATTATTATTTATTTATTTATTTATTTTTATTATTATTATTATATTTAAATTATTATTTTTTTCCTGCCAATCTACTGCCCAAACTCCAGTAGGTGGCAGTAATGCACCTTTAGTTGTTTGCCAACTGCAATTAAAACAAAAAGAAGGAGCTGTAATGGAGAGAATCTGGTCATTTTTCAAAATAAAACATCGTTCACTCTCAGATAGTAAATAAAACGGAAATAATGTAAGCTATTCTTTCTGTGCAGCCCACTACCAAATGACCCACGGACCGGTACCGTTCTGCATCTGGGGTTGGGGACCGCTGGTTTAACACATCTAGATGTAAATATCAGGAAATGAAAGCTGAAATTCTAATCTGACGGCTCACATTTATCTCAATCCCAAAATTATTGTGTGTGTGTGTGTGTGTGTGTGTGTGTGTGTATATATATATATATATATGTGTGTGTGTATATATATATATATATATATATATATATATATATATATATGTATGTTTATGTGTGTGTGTGTGTGTATATATATAAAAAAAAGCAAAAGAATTGGCCTTGCTGTTCCGGTACTTTTGGAAGGGCCTGTACCTCTACATTTATTACCTAATCTACTTGTGGGAAAACATTAGCACAAATTTTAAATGATTATATGCTTTCAATAGGAAATGCTGATGATCACTTTATATAACAATATTGGTCAGATCAGTCTGTCTCATCACCTGAGGTAAAAATCACTGACTGCATTTAAACGAGTCATCATCTTTTCACTTGGCTGATCATTGTTCAAGAAATTAGCATTGGGGAAATAATCATTACTTAAGCTCATGAGTTCTGTTGTCTTTCAATTTTCCTCAGTCATTTAACCATTTTAAAACTTTGTCTTCTGTTTTTTGTGCTGTTTTTGTTGCGTTTTTTTTTTTTTTTTGTTTTTTTTTTGTCTTCTGTTCTGTGTAGAAAGGGTGTAGAGTGTTTTTTTTTTTTTTTTTGGAATGTGCAAGAGCTTTTGCGGGCAGACTAATTGAATTGAGTAGATCGATGTCCATTTAGAATGGCACATATCCAGCAACTTCCAAATCATACCATTCATTGTATGAGAAAAGCACACTTTGCTTTCAAAGATCATGTCAAGTAAAGGCACAAATGCAATGGTAAAAACATCTGTCTTGCCTAAAAACCTCACCAGCAGACAGACTCGGCAATGGTGGAAAGTAACCAACGTTTTTTTTTTTATAAAAATGTCATTTCTTATAGTAAAGATGTTAAGGTATATGTTATTGACAGAAAAACTATTGGACAAATAAATTTTTATTTTTTATTTTTTGCTGTTTCAGAATTTAGCTACTGGGTTTTCCCAGATCATCATACAATTATAAAACAAGTTAACAAGAGTTTCATTATTGTGAAGCATGTTTTATATCTCCTTTTCAAAGGAGTATTCAGGAAAAAATGCACTGACCTGTTGATGACACTTTATAACGAACATGGTTCACGTCATTTTAAATGATATTTTCCTATTTAACGTTGCTTTTCATCTCTCCTCTGACAGACATTACCATGCATTGCACCTAGGTTAGTTGCTGTGAGTAAAACCAAGCCTCCAGACATGGTAGTTGAGGCTTATAAACATGGGCAACGCAACTTTGGAGAGAACTATGTAAGTAAATTTAGGATGCCTAACTTGGTTATATATCGCCTCTGTATTCTGCACTTTAATGATTCTCTAATGTATATATTTTGCACCTCCTCATAGGTAAATGAGCTTGTGGAGAAAGCTTCTCACCCTCTGGTACGTAGCCCTAACTGAATCTCGAACAATTTTAAGAGACTTCAAGTCTAACAAGTTTTTGAGTGTTCCTTATATCTGTATTCTTGTTAGAGCTCATGCCTGGCTCAGTAAGACTACTAGTGACCCTAATTATCTTTTGAGAATGTTTACTCATACTTTACTGCCTGATTTTTATTATTTTTTTTATCTTAGATTTTGACATCATGCCCTGAAATTAAATGGCATTTCATCGGGCATCTACAGAAGGGCAATGTTAATAAACTTTTAGGTAAGCAGGTTAGATCTGTCTTAAAGCGTACATCATAAATTTTTTGATAGAAGTTCACTTCTTTGCCTTTAATCTCCTAAACAACCTGTCTTTAACACGTTTAACATGTATATTGAATTTATTCTACTATATATTATGGTTTTTGAGTTTTGTCCTTTTCTAAATTGGCCTATAGGTGTTCCAAATCTTGACATGGTCGAGACAATCGACTCTGTAAAACTGGCTGACAAACTTAACAGCTCATGGCAGAAGTTACGATCTTCTAACACCCAGGGGTTAAAGGTCATGGTTCAGATCAACACCAGCGGCGAGGAAAGTGTGTGTTCATTTTACAAACAGCCTGTTATTGTGTTTGTATTCACCTGTGTTTTGTCTCACTGCATACTTCAAGCCGTGTCGTAGATCATGTATGACAGCAGGAGTTCTAAAGAAGAAGTGTATCTGAATAACACTCATTTAAAAAGCTATTTCTGCATATGTACATGCATACTATAGGTTGATACTAGTCACTATGCTTGGTTAATTAATTCTTTATTTATCTGATAAGGCGTATTTGTGAAAAAGGGCTGAGTGAAATCTAAAATTAATTATAACAAAATATTGTGATCCCCAAGTGCATCACCCCATCTATAAACTTATTTAGTCTAAATGAGGCTTAAAAACAACTACATCCAGAAGTCCACAATCCGATCCCTTCAATGCCATGTGTCATGCTGTATTATAGTCTTCACAGAGTTCAAGTAAAAAACATTTTATCTTAATTTATGAAGGACTCAGTTCTACATTCTGTCAAAACTGAATGCCTATTAAGGAAATACTTTGATTTTGATAATTGGTGTCATTGCCAGTCCTATTGGGAAAACTGAGGTTATCTTGTCAAATGACTTGTACATTTTTTGCTTCTTTACATCACCTTAATAGCATTCAGACAGTAATGGCGTGTCTCTCAGATAACTCACTGATCAGTCTGAAGTGCTGACCTAGTGTTACCATGGCAAATTGTTACCCCAATGTTCCATGTATCACTGGAGTCTATTTCAGATTAGTCAGAAATATTCTTTTTCTGACATTCACAGCTGGAGAAGATGCACATTTTCCTCAAGGAAGCACAATGTGCTTGATTTCATAACCCCAATATTAGTAATGAATCAGTGGTGTGGGACAGTAATCTTTGTTAACTTTTTATTAGGTAAATACGGCCTGCAGCCTGAGGAAACTGTTGATACAGTCAAGCACATTGTATCTGATTGTCCTGCCCTGGTATTCTCTGGACTCATGACTATTGGCCGTTATGGTTATGATCTCAGTGAAGGCCCCAATCCAGACTTCCAGGTACAGTTTGTTTATTTTTTATATATATATATATATATATATATATATATATATATATATATATATATATATATATATATATATATATATATATATATATATTATATATATATATATATTTATTATATATATATTATATATATATATATTTATTATATATATATATATATATATATATATATATATATATATATATATATATATATATATGTGTATATATATATATGTATATAATTTATTTATTTATTTTATAGGTGTGTGTGTTTGTATGTGTAAATATCTGCAATAGATATTTACAATAGGCAAGCCAAACAGGAAGTGTACATGTGCTTAAATATTATGGCAAACATGATAACATTTTCACACGAATCCTAAAAGCAGACAAAGAAAAACCAGGTAAACAAATGCCAGGACATCTGTCCATGATCTGAATATGAAGAGAAAGTGGGTCATGCTGTAAGATAATGACCCTAATCACAGGAGTCTTTCTACCAAAGAATGATTAAAGAAGAATACAATTTAGCCTGTCCTGACCTTAATCAAATAGAAATGTTGTGGAAGGACCTGAAGCAAGCAGTTCATGTGAGGAAACCCACCAGCATCCCAAATAGCTGTTCTGTACTGAGGAATGGGATAAAATTCTTCCAAACCGATGTACAGGACTGATCAACAGTTACCCCAAACGTTCAGTTACAGTTATTGCTGCACAAAGGGGTCAATCCAGATACTGAAAGCAAAGGTTCACATACTTTTGCCACTCACAGATATGTAATATTGGATAATTTTCCTCAATAAATAAATAAGCATAATATATTTTTTTTGTTTTATTGGGTTCTCTATCTACTTTTAGGATTTGTGTGAAAATGTTATTGTTTTAGGTAATATTTATGCAGAGAGATAGAAAGTTCTAAAGGGTTCACAAACTTTCAAGAACTGTGTGTTTAGCAATAAAGTGTATAGCAATAAAATATTGAATGTCAGCTCAAATATTTACATCAATATCAGGTTAACCATTTTGAGATTACAGCCCATTCATACGGGAAATTACGCTGGCTTAATTTGGATATATTTAATTGTAATTAATCATTGTTATTGCTACAGTAATCTGATATATATATGTATATATGTGTGTGTGTGTGTGTGTGTGTATATAATATACAAAAATTAATTTTATTTTTGATTAAGGTTTCTTTAATCGGTTTCTTTAACGTTTTTCAAATAAGGCATACACCAGCCAAACTGACAGAACCAGCCCCCCACCCCCCACCCCCGCCAAGTGCCAGACATAGAACATACATGTTACATATCATAAAGCCAGACCACTTTAGAGGAGAACAGATTAAACAAAATTATAGACAATGATCACAAAACAATACTGTCAGCATCCACGTCTCTGACAAAGAACAGAAAAGGTTGCCAGGTTCTGTAAAATTTCCTAGTTGCCCCCCTGACAATGTACCTAATCTTTTCCAACTGAAGATGAGACATGACTTCCCTGACCCAATGACCATACACCGTTGGAGCAGGATCCTTCCATCTAAACAATATTAATCTCCTGGCCAGGAGAGTGCAGAAGGACGTCATGCTGGGTTTGCACCATCTAAAAGGAGTATTCTCCAGGGTCATCCCAAACATCGCAATAAGAGGGGACGGCTGTACTACTCTCCCCAAGATTGTAGTAAAGATCTCAAATATAGATTGCCAGGATGTGTACAGCTTTGGACATGCCCAGAACATATGCAGCAGAGTAACTGGGGCCTGTCTGCATCGATCGCATGTGGAATCTATATCGGAATTAATCTTCAAGAGTCTAGCTTTGGGCCAATGCAGGCGGTGAACAATTTAAAATTGGACAACCGCATGCCTGAGACATATGGAGGAGGAGAAAATCCCCTGGATTACTTTGCGCCAATCAGCATTAGAAATTGATTCACCTAAATCCACCTCCCATTTATTCTTAAGGAGATCTAGGGACGACAAGTCATGCATGCTTAGCAGGTCATAGATAACCCTTATTGTCTGCTTCCTGGCCAGTTTACAGTTAAAAATTGCATCTAATAGCGAATTAGAAGGGTACAACAGGAAGGTGTCCGAATTTAAGGCCACAAAGCTCCTAAGCTGCAAATACTTCTAAAAATGCAATCTGGGAATGTCATATTTCCGCATGAGCTGCTCGAATGAGACGAAAACACCCTCAAAGAGATCAGACAGTAAGACAGCTTCCTTTCTAGACCAAGAAACGAAAGTCTTATCCAACAAAGATGGGAGAAACCGATTATTATTTACAATTGGCCCCATGAGTGACAAGTCCCCAAGAGAGAAAGATCTTCTAAACTGATTCCAAATTTTGATTGAGTGTACAACAACTGGATTAGAGGTAAAGCTAGACAGAGGTTGTGCGAATGGTAATTTAGCACACAGTAACGCCACCTGGGAGGTGGATGCGATTGACACCCCCTCCATAAGTGTCCATACAGGGGCTGCCGCACTCTCCCCCATCCAGTACAACAATGATCTTATATTAGTTGCCCAGTAGTAGTACATGAAGTTTGGTTTGTGCCATCCCTCCCTTCGCTCGAGGTGTCTGAAATATAGTCCTTTTGATCCGTGGTGGCTTTTTGTTCCAGATAAAGGCTGATATCTGATTGTTCAGTTTTGAAAAGAAGGATTTTGTAAGAAACCCTGGGAGACACTGAAAAACAAACATTTAGGCAGCACATTCATCTTTATAGTATTGATCCTGCCCCCCAGGGAGAGAGGCAGGGGGTCCCACCTCTCAATATCCTGCTTCAGATTGGTTAACTGAGGCTGATAATTAGCAAGGTATAGGTTTTTATAACAATGCGTAACCCACACCCCGAGATACTTGAATTTCTTTAGACTAATTCTGAAAGGGAATGAGTCTAGGGGTACCTGGAGTGCCCCCTCCCCAACAGGCATCAGTTCACTTTTTTGAATTTTGACCTTATAGCCTGATATTCTACCAAACACCTCGAGTAGGGTCATTAGTTCAGGGAAACTGTCAAGGGGCTGTGAAATGAACAATAGCATGTCATCCGCATACAAAGAAAGTTTATGCTCTATCCCCGCACGCCAGATCCCCCTAATGTCAGCATTCTGTCTTGGCGCCACAGCAAGTGGCTCCATTGCAATGGCAAATAGCAGTGGTGATAGAAGAAAACCCTGTCTTGTACCCTGCTGGAGGTGGACAAATTATTATTAGTATGAACAGCAGTCCTCCGAGACGTATATAAAAGTTTGATCCATGATATGAACCTGGGACCAAAGATAGCCCCACTCCACCCGGTCAAATGCCCTTTCAGCGTCAAGTGAAATCCCCACTTCTGGGGTGCCAGGTGGGGAGGGGCTATAGAGGATATTGAAAAGGCGTCTGATGTTGAAAAAAGAGCATCGATTCCTAATAAAACCTGTTTGGTCCGGTGATATAATGTACGGAAGAACTCCCTCCAAGCAACGTGCCAGAGTTTTAGCAAGGATTTTAACATCGCTATTTAGTAAAGAAACTGGCCGGTAAGAGCTGCACTCGAGGGCTTTTGTCTTTCTTAAGGAGTAAGGAGATAACTGCTTCACGCATAGTAGATGGTAGGGCTCTCAAGGAGAACGACTCCTTGAAAACCGAAAATAACAAAGGGGAGAGTTGGCTTGAAAACTTTTTATAGAAATCATTTGGATAACCATCCGGTCCTGGACACTTTCCCAGCTCTGCGGCCTCCCTTGGATCTAAGGATGGAACATGCAGGGTCTTAAAAAAGTCTTCCAATGCAGAAGGGTCTACAGATTGGCCGGAGCTGTATAGTGACATATAAAAAGCTTGAAAACTGGAGTTAATTTTATAATAATCTGTGCATTTTGAGCCCTGCTCATCATATATTTCAGAGATGGTCAGATTAGCAGTCCGCTGTCTTAGTCGGTGGATCCGTCCAGCCCCCATGCTCATAAAACCCGTATTGTGATTTGGAGATAAGATACTCAGCCTGTTTTGCTGACAACAGGTCAAACTCTGTCTGCAGTGACAAACGCCTCTTCCCAAAATCTGCAGGAGGTAGTTGACTATGTGCCCTGTCCAGCTCAAGAATCTCTTCTGCCAGTTCTTTAAGTCGAGCCATGTTCACTCTGTTCTGATTAGCACAGTATGAGATGACCTGACCTCGTAAATATGCCTTCAGTGACTCCCAAATCGTCAAGGAGGACATTCCAGGAGTTTGATTAATATCCAAAAAAAATCAGATGCAATAAAACTAGTAAAAACATCATCCGACGGGAGCAGAGGATTAAGTCTCCAAGGGCGGTTATTGGATTGCGTATCTGAGATGCGCATTCTCATAGTCAATGGGCAGTGATCTGAAATAACTATGGGTCAATTTGCCCAACGACAATAACATAGCACCTAGTGGGGTCAGCTTCTACAGTTGTCATCGTAAATGGTGTATTTCTATCAATTAATATAGCCTTCAAATTAAAGTTTGAATGAAATATCTGTCCTGACCATACCCCTCCCAATCTAGTGTGGTCTGATGACTGTAGATGTGTCTCCTGAAGAAATGCAATATTTATATTAAGCCGTTTCAGATGTGTAGCCGGGGCGACGTCACTCACTCAGCCCTCCACCGTAGTGATGATCTTCTTCCTGACGTAGCTCATCGCTTTGCTCGCATCTATGAACTCCTTTTCCTCTCCGTTGAACATAATACGGAAACGGGCTGGAAACAGGATGCCATACCGAACCCCCTGCAGGTTACGGAGCAACTTCCTGACCTCATTGAAGGCCGCCCTGGCCTACGTGACACTCGCTGTATAATCCGGGAAAAATAGCTTCTGCATGTAAACTTGGCATCAATGAATCGATGATGAGATGTTGGAGACGGCAGCGTGAAGAACTGACTCAATGCAAAAAGACGACAGAAGCTTTCAGAGGTGGTGTGTGACGGAGTACCGGTAATGTTCCAACACAAGATGTTGGAAGTCACAAGAACCGATACTTCGGTACCAACATTGTTAAAACGTGACGATACTTGTTTTTCTGCAGTAGCATTGGTACCGTTGGTTATGAAGGTACCGAGTTGCAATTCTTCCGGAACTGATGGGGGCAACAAATACACATAAGAGTTTTAGTCGGTTCACAACTGGTGAAGAAGAACGCCTAGCACACTTAAAAAAACTATAAAAGATGGCAATGAATTTAGCTCTGCCCCCGACTCGTTGAGAGGCAGAGAGAGGAAGGCTCGTTGAGAGGAAAGGTCGCATCTATCGTTCATTTCAAACAAAGTGAGGAAACACCTGGAATTTGACGAAGCACCTGAAAGCCGGTCCTGTATTATGTTTGAGGCAGCTGCATTGCAGCTGTGAAACCAGCTAACATTAGGCTCCATGTAATGTTAGCGATAGCCAGTTATTGTCAATGACGCTAACGCATTGTAATGTTCTAAACTACCTCCTAACGTTCCACCATGCATCTCCATTCAGCCCGTGTCCTGTCCGCTATATGTAGTAATGTCACTAATAATTATTCACATCTTCATGCTTTTAATAAATCTTTCTGTCCTGCCACCATATCAGTGAATTTAATCTAATGCTTACATTCAGAGTATAAGGTTAGTGTGCGTGTGCACATTTAGGAGTGCATTTTAGCACTTGTTATTAGCACTTAGCACTGTTTTATTAGTCATTATCAGACAATGTTTGATAACTAAAATATCTCTCTCACTCTGTTTTTGCCAGTATTAGCCAGAGGAGGATGACCTCCAGGAGTTTTAAAATTTATTTTTAAATGTTCATTTATTTGTTTATTTATTTTAAGCCACACCGTGGTATTGACTTTGGTATTGAGTATCATGTACTTTTGGTGGTATCGGTACGACTACTAGACTTTTGGTATCGTGACATCCCTAGTTGGAAGAATTCCTTTGAGATTCTGGTCCATGTTGATATGATTGCATCATGCAATTCCTGCATATTTTTCAGGTGTAGATGGGTAAATTATGATCATGCACCTGTCAGCAACAATACTCAAATAGGCTGTGGCATTGATTGGCATTAATGGGCCCAAAGTGTGCCAAGAAAACATTCCCCACACCTCCACCAGCCTGGACACTTCAAGGCAGGTTGGATTCATGCTGTTGGCACCAAAGTCTGACCTTACTATCTGTGTGCTTCAGTCTTAAACCGCCCAGTTTTGGTCAGCCTGTGCCCACTGCAGCCTCCGCTTTCTCTTCTTGGCTGACAGAAGTAGGACCCAAGGGCGTTCATATCTCTTCAAACTTCAATGTATTGTGCATTCTGAGGTTCTTTTCTGCTCATCACAATTATGCAGAGTGGTTACGAGTTACTGCAGCCTTTCTGTCAGCTCGAACCAATCTCCGTTGACCCCTCTCATCAACAAGGTGTTTCCGTCAGCAGAACTTTTTTGTTTTTTTTGTTTTGTTTTTATATTGCACCATACTGAGTACAATTTAATGTCTGTTGTGCATGCGTATGTTATACTCAAACCCCCCTTTTTTTTTTTTTTTTTTTTTTTTTTTCTTCTCTCTCTCTCTCTCTATATATATATATATAATATAATATAATATAAAATTTGCACATATTATAATACACTGAGACTTTGTTACCAAATCTGTTAAACACCTTTGACCACATCTAAGCTAGTTGTGGGGACTGCCTGTTTAATCCATAGACTATGTGAGATCTAGCTACCCCGAACTGTTTAATCATCAAATGATTTCAATCTGTCATGGTCATAAAGTAAGAAAGGGGACTTGCATAACTTTGGCTTTAACCAAATATTTGATGAAGCATTGACGTATGGATTGATGTTGAATACTCCCCCCCAAATTTTCCCCTAAATCAAGAAATGTGAGATTTTAATGTGTGATTATGTAAAAATTTTACTGAATTGAACATAAAAAGTATGTTATCCTTATCACACATTCATTATTTTAAGAGAAGTAATGTGTAGTGGGCACATGCATTTATTGGGGTGCAACATGGCCCCATGGTCTAGGTTCTGGCTCGGTTGTTTAGAAACATTGATATTAATTTATATATGTGTGTGTATATATATATATATATAATATAATGTGTGTGTATATTAGTTAGGAGATGTAATGTGTTTGTTACAATGTTGAAAGAAAAAAAGCGGTGTTTACAAAACATCCTTCAGTTTAAAAATGACTGTGTGTAGATTCTGCTAAAGCATCGTGAAGAGGTTTGTGAGAGTCTGAATCTTCCACTGGACCAGGTTGAGCTCAGTATGGGCATGTCCACAGACTTTGAACATGCGGTGAGTTATTAGCTTTCTCCCTTTCGTTTTTTTTAAACTCCTTTCCTAAATTCTGTTCTTTCCATGTGATCCTGAATTCCAGAGCAAACATGTAAACTGAAACTCTGATGTAATCTACATTCTCCATTGTGAACATTTAGCACGGAAATGTCTGTGTGTTGTATTTCTTCTTTCAGATTGAGGTAGGCTCCACTAATATCCGTGTTGGTAGCACTATTTTTGGAACACGGGAATATCCAAACACTCCTAGCCCCAGCCCAGAAAAAAAGCCAGAGGTTGCATCAGAGGAAGCAGCAAAGAAGATGGAAAGTCTTACAGTAAAAGATCATTAAATAATAGAAACAAAGATAGACACACTGAATCTGGATGATTTAAGAGAACCCAGCCCTAAGAACAAGACGTATCTTAATTATACACCTGGTCTTCTTAGGAAAGGTTCAGGCAGGAAGGTAAGTTTCCTTTCAAGTAGACATAAGTTTGTCTAATTTCAAACAATTCTCATGTTATGTTTATTATTAACAGCATTCTGGATCCATGTTTTATTTTTATTTTTTTAAAGTTAATAGATAAACTCATTTTGCATTTCTTACTTAAACTGTTAACAAAGTATAGCTTATGATCATTGAATGAAGTGTGGATTACAGTGTTTTCTGTCAGTAGACCACTTTTTCTGTTTCAGTATGACATGATCCATGACACCATGCAGTATGACATGACCTAAAAAGAGAAAGTGTTAATGTAAATGCACATGTATTGTGTAACTACTTGTCTGTTGATGTGAAAGCTGTTTTAAAGAAACTGGTATTTGCTATTATTCAAAAGTTCCTATATGGAGCATCTGCATAAACCTTGAAATAGAAAATTGAAAGCACAAGTTCCAGAGAAATGGTGGACGTATGTGATTTAGAACTTTGACATTTTGTTAATTATGGTTGTATGACATTTAACCAGAATTTGTTTTTGATTTATGATCTTTTTATGGTGATAAATAAAACAAACTATTTGCTATGTGCAAACAGCTCTGAAAGGAAAATGGAAAATTGTTTTTCCTGCCACGTACCCAGTGTCTTACAGTTAAGTGGGTTGATGAACTGTAAAAAGCATGCAAAAGAAATTGAAAGGCATACATTTTCATATTGCATCTCACCAAAACCTATTAGACACAATAACATAAAAAAATCATGGGTAAGAGTTCAACAATGAGTTGTCTTTGTCAAATTTTTCAATTCAGGATATGGATGGGCAGTTTTTACCGTACATGGATTCAAACATATCTGGGATACTTGAGGATTGAGGGAAAAATATTTTTTGAAAAAATGTTTAGGGTGATGTTTGCAATATGATGAATACATGCTTGAAGCTGCTTAAAGCAGATTTTATTAGCTGTGCAGTACGAGAATACACCAGTCACCCAATCAATTTTAGGGTACTAAGCTGAAAGTAACTGATCATGCTCTCTGAATTAAAATAAATAAATAAATAAATAAATAAATAAATATATATATATATATATATATATATATATATATATATATATATATATATATATATATATATATATATATATATATATATATATATATTTTATTAAAATGTCTGGCGTCAGTCTGCCATCTTGTTTGTCATCTCTTTTCGGGGGAAAAAAAAGTCAACATTTCCGCCATTTCGTACCAGAAAGCAGCTAAGCTGCTATCTGAAGTTAGTGACCGCTCAATAAGTTAATGACACTAGACTTATAAACAACAACTTTCAGAAGTTAATGCAAATAATCAAACCAAACTTTATGCTTACAATTTATTTATGATGCAAATTACAAAGATAAAACAAGATATACCAGTGTGTAAAAGTTTTTTTTAATAGGCTACTCAACTAACCAGTACTGCAGCTTCAAGCAATTCTGAGTGGAGCTGATGTGTTTAATTTACCACAGTTTATTCATTGTTTATACTGCTTAATCATGTTTATTGCCATTTCAGTGACTGGCAGTTGGTTGTAAGGTTCTGCCCCTTGCAGCTTGTTTGTTTTGTTTGGCTAAACAGTTTGTCATGGAAAAATACTGGGGTAAAGACTAGAGACTACGATTTCCATCAGTCACTGCACCATGTCACATGTCCAGGTTCACCTGATCACGTTTTTGGTTAATCAGCTTCACTATAGGTCACGTTTTGCACTGCACAGATTGTCTTCCGTTTGTCTAATGTTGTGTCGTTCCTTTTGTTTCTATTTTTCTCTGCCTAGTTTTCATAGTGTTTAATCATTTATGCTTGTACTTTTTTGTTTTGTTCAATTAAATATGCACTTGCATCCAACTAGCCTCCCGTGTTGTGACAAAACTCAAGACCTTCACAATGGATGCAGCAGATTTTTTTTCCACCCAAGAGGTCGTTTTGAATACCTGGGGTTGGAACTAGAGGGGAGGGGATCTTGGACCAAGGCCACAGAAGTATGGATGGAGGCCATGCACAAGATATTCCCTCCCTCCCCTACTGTGGATTTCTCTTAGCCTCCAAATCAACGGAGGACGTTGTCCCATCTCCCAGTTCATTTGAGAGCTCTACTTTACCTCCCTGCTTCATAACGCCAGGCTCCTGTTTGGACGTTGTCGCCTCCCTACTCCACTGAGGACGTCGCTATGCCTCCCTGCTCGGTCAAGGACATTGCGCCGCCTAACTGCTCCGCTGAGGACGTCGTTCTGCCTCCATGTGCTGCTGAAGGCATCACTCTATTTCTGTGCTTCATGCCCCCTTCTTGGTCCACAGAGGACCTCGCTCCCCCTCATGCTTTGCGGAGTGTGTCACTACCCCCTCTGACCTCGCAGAGAGCGTTGCTCAAGCCAGGCCGGGGATATTGCATCATCTTTCAGCGGTGCAGGAGACCGCTTGTCCAGGACCCTCTCCTGAACTTATGTGCTTTGAAATACGGGAGAAGGACTAGAGCCTATGATTCCCATGAGCCACTGCACAACGTCACATATCTAGGTTAATCAGCTTCACTATATAAGTCATGTTTTGAACTGCACAGGTCCTCTTGCGTTTGTGAAACGTCATCTCATTTTCTCATGTTTTATGATTAATTTGTGCTTGTATTTCTCTTTTGTTCAATTAAATTTGCACTTGCATCCAATCGCTTCCTGTATTGTGACATAGTTGCTTAAATTGTTCACATGTTGATGGAGAAGGAAAGAGATGAAGAAAGGAAAATAAAAATGGACCCTACCAGGAGAAATCAACTCTCAAGGCTGAGCAATGCTATTTGGACAGACTAAGGACAATAAACAACATCGATCCATATGACTTGGCAGCCCAAGATTACAGACCCCTATGCACTACCTCCACTCCCACATCCAGACATTGTATAGACACTCGTCCAATTCCAGGTTGATTCATAACATTTCCAGTGGACTGGAACTTCTTCATTATTGCCCTGATGGTGGAAATGGACATTTCAATGCTTGTGCTATTTTCTTATAGACCATTCCCATTTTGTGGAGCTCAAAAACCTTTTGCCGCACATCACAGCTGTATTCCTTGGTCTAACCCATTGTTATGAATGACTAAGGGGAATTTGGCCTATGTGTTGCCTCATATTTATACCCCTGTGAAACAGGAAGTCATGGTTGAACAATTTCCTCTTCCTAGTCACCCAGATGTACTAAATTTTTTTGAATATCAATGGGCATATACTTCAATTATATTTTTCTCATATGAACTCATGGTGGTGCCAATAATTGTTACTCACCTATATTTAACAAGGATTTTTTAAAATTAAACCTGTGTTGTGTTTACAATTGCTTGATGTCCATGAGTGCAGAGTATTTTTATGATTTTTTTTTCAACAAAAGATTAAACAACAACACGGCCTTCTTTTGTCTTTGGATATTTATCAAGGGTGCCAATATTACACAACCTTGTAGGTGTCAACGCGAGCGGCAGCCGCTCACAGCATCTCCTGCAGCTTTTAACGCTAACTTCTTTTTTCTTTTACCTCTTTCCAACTTTCTATCGTTCTGGTTTTTACGCCACCTTATTGTTTATATGTGTGCCCAAATTTCTCATTTTAAACGTGGTTCTTGCCGTATTTTTGGACCCTCCAAGATTACTCGGACAATGCTTGTTTATTCAACTGAGTAGCACCTGATGCATCTGGCTAGAGTGGCAGCTTTGCCGACGAACACACCAGCTGAGTTACAGAGGCACAGGCGAGGGACGAGAGCGGGCGCGAAGGTTACGGAGAAGCGGGAGAGAAAAAGGAGACTCAAACCTTGCCTTCCATCATTTGTTATGGGGAATGTTAGATCGCTGGCCAACAACTCAGACGAGATTGCAGCACTGATGAGTAGCCAGAGTGAGTACAAATTGTGCTTCACAGATACATGGCTAACAGGGAACATTCTTGAGTGTTTGGATGAGCTAGCTGGCTGCACACTAGTGCGAGCAGACAGAAGATAACAGAGCGGTAAGAAGACGGCAGGAGGTATAGCTGTCTTTGTTAATTCAAAATGGTGCAACGCTGGACACATAACAGTAAAGGAGAGCATGTGTACGCCAGATATAGAGCTACTGGCTGTGGGATTGAGACCATGCTATTTGCCTAGGGAGTTCTCACGCCATTACTGTGTCTGTGTACATTCCACCGTCGGCAGTAGCGGCACATGCCTGTGACATCATCCACTCCATCACTGCAAAACTTCAGACACGACACCCGAGCGCACTCATGTTTATTAACAGACTTCAACCATGTTCCCCTCTCTAAAACCACTTCACAAACCTCTCTACAAACTTCACACCATATGTAAAATGCAAAACAAGGGAGAATAAAATCTTGGACCAGCTGTATGCCAATGGGTCGGGTCCATACAGCTCCACTGCCCTTCCCCCTCTGGGCCTGTGAATGCAGCCCATAGCCATCATACTCTTAATGGAATTTGGCATAGTAATAGAGGAACACAGTCTCAGCTACTGCCACAACAATTTTGGTGTATGCAACTAAAGCCCTATAGTTGCTGTTTAGTGGTTATTTTCTGCCACATTAGATTTTCAAATAAATATGAAATCAAATAATATGACCCAAAATCCTTTTGTTTAGAGCTTATTTTAGAGCTTAAAAACATGTTCAGTGTTTGGGTTTGTTTTGATGAAATGAATTAATTCATTAATAAAAGACCAAAGTCCCTGATATGGATATTTACTTCACAAAAGCTAGCATGTTCTGGTTCAGGACACCTTTTATGGGGTTGGGGTGAGTGTTGTCTTAATAGCATTCAGAATAGTGTTACGATGAATACAGATTTTAATACACTGAAAAAGACCCACAATTAGCATCACATATATTTATATATAAATATAACATTGGTTTCACTCTGCCCACGTGTGACAGTTTTTCCTACATTCATTTGAATGTCCCATGGAATAAAATATTACATGCCATGAGTGCACCTTCTGCCAACATTTACACAAAGCAGTGTGATAACATGAATTTAAAAATGAGCTTATATGTCCATGGGCATTGTTTCGACACCAAACACAAAAGCATCTCACCTTTTGCTGAGAGTAGGGTCATGGTTGAGAGGCAGGAATTTGTCCAATAGTTGCTGCAAGCCTTTTATAATCGATCAATTGGTGTGCGAGAAGGCAGGAATTACAGAGAGGGGTTAAAGCAATGCAAACGTGCACACATGATGCAGTGTTAGACCATAAGCACATCAAAATGAAACTAAAGCTGAGTCCAGGTCCATCCATCCATCCATCCATCCATCCATTTTCAGCCGCTTATTCCTGCTTCAGGGTCGCGGGGAACCTGGAGCCTATCCCAGGAAGCATCGGGCACAAGGCGGGGTGCACCCTGGACAGGGTACCAGTCCATCGCACATCTCACACACCCATTCATACACTATGGACAATTTACCAAGCTGCCAATCAATCTACCATGCATGTCTTTGGACTGGGGGAGGAAACCGGAGTACCCAGAGGAAACCCCCGCAACACGGGGAGAACATGCAAACTCCGCACACACATGGCCCCGGCGGGAATCGAACCCCGGACCCTGGAACGTGCTAACCACTAAGCCACCGTGCGCCCTGAGTCCAGGTAATATATAAATATATCTCAAATATATAAATCCTGGCTGTACGCTTTTGGAAGGTCCATAAAAGAGGACGTATGGTCACTGTAACAAAAGCATTTCCGAGAACAATTTGTGTTCTTTTCTACCAAACTAACTGTGCAAAATGTATTTGTGCATGCACCAAGAGGATGCTCATGTGAGTCATGACTGGCAATCAACATCAAGCAGCTGTCTAGACTGTTATGTCAAAATATTCATTTATTTGGTTTTAAAGGAAAAATCCTCGTAGTATTCCCTTAAAAATTTTTTTTTTTAATGTACCTGTAATCTGATTATTTTGTTTTTTGAAGTAACTGTAATGGATTACAGTTACCAGTTTTTTGTATCCTTTATTTCATCACGCTGTTACATGTATTTCGTTACTCCCCAAGCCTGGAGACAATAAAACAACAACATAGAAAACATTAACACATAGGCAAATAAACAAATAGCAGAAACAGCATAGTTAGTGCAAAGCATAAGAGTGTAGCACAGAAATATAGCAAACCACACACCTACAAACACCTAGAAAATGCAAACAGGACACTAATTCAATAACCAGTATGTGTGCAAGTGTGTGTGGGAGAGCCAAAGGGCTGGCTGGCCGTTACCACCATGCGTGCCTCAAAGCTAGCTAGACCAATCTTTGTAGGTGAGTAAATAACCCTGTTCTAACAGACTCCAAAGTTTTTTTTTTGGTTGTTTACCCCCTGGAAGGGGGGCCCCGGGCGGGGGGTGTTTTGTTTTGGTTGGGAAAACAAAAAAAAAATAAATTTAAAAAAAAATGAAGTAGCAGTGAACAAATATCAAGTCATATTTGTAAAATAGACAAACAAATGGAAGTAGTGCCCTGCGATGGACTGGCACGCTGTCCAGGGTGTATCCCGCCTTGTGCCCGATGTTCCCTGGGATTGGCTCCAGGTTCCCTGTGACCCTGAAAAGGATAAAGCGGTAGAAGATGGATGGATGGAGAAAAAGAAGAACAGTATGACAAAGAATAATATAAAAAGACAAAGAATGGAAAACAATCAAGACAGCATGTTAGACTTCGGGACTCAAAGTCTCTGTGGTTGAAGACGTATTTGTTTACTCAAGCCTACCATGAATAGACTTTCTTTTACACAAAGTACACAGTGTTATCATGAAATAATAAGCGTACCTAACAACTCGTTACCGCCCTCTCTCCTTCTGTCGAGTCTTTTTATTTGATGGAGATGCCAGTGATCCTGACCCTTTCTCCTCTCTGCACCTGCCTGATCCATCCTGATGCCTCACCTCTGGATGGAGCTCTCATCAACTGGAGACTACACCCTGGAGATAGCTGAGGACAGTACCACTTGAAGTACCATGAAATGGTTTTGGACCTCAATTCCACTTGGGCATTCTCGCTGTGGTGGCTGGACTATTATTTTTGCGATGGCCTTGAGACTGCAGTTACCACATACAGTTTTACACTCTCGTCTCCTTTAGTGAACGCTGGATTAGTTCAACAAACAGACTTCATATAAAAACCAGAATGAGATTTCTTTTACTTTCACACTATCCATCGTTACCCAGATGAGGATGGGTTCCCTTCTGAGTCTGATTCCTCTCAAGGTTTCTTCCTCTTAAACATCTTAAGGAGTTTTTCCTCCGGACAGCAGATTATTAAAATATTGTTCTTTTTTCTAAATTGTAGTAATTTAAATATATTTATCTGAATTAGCACTGAACATGATTCCACATCTGATCATGTGACATTACTCGCCTATGAACATGTCTGCAGAGTTCAGGGTTTCATTTGGGAGCAGATCATCAGAGCTTTAGGATGGAATGAGGAGAAGGAGAAGGGTGTATACATAGAGAGACAGAGAGAGAGAGAGAGAGAGAGAGAGAGATGTGAAAATGTACATTTGAAAGAGCATGTCTGTATGAGAGAGAGAGATTTTTTTTCTAACACAACTTTAACAACTCCAAATTCTTCGGTACATTATATATAAACACTATTGGGAAAACATTGACCACTTAAGAACAAAAGGGAGAAAAGCGGGAAAAGAAGGAGAAGAAGAGGGAAAGAGAGAAGAATAAAAACAAAAGAACCCCGTCAGATCTCCGGTAACAAAAAGGATTCCTAAAGCTCAAACCCTTAGTCTTTCTGATCACATAACAATTAGTTCCTTGCGATTGCTGCCCATTTCTTTAGCCTGTATCGTCTCGATGACGTTTCCTTTCCCTTTAGTCACTTTTAGAAACCGGTTCATCTGTTCTTCAGTGTAAAGTTGCTCAGGTTGTTGTGGACGGTTAAAAACACACGGCCTCCTCCTCCTGCGATGGATCTTCTCCTGAAGATCCATCACTATACTCCGAGCTCGAGTCTTCGGACATCTCGTCATCATGTTTCGACGGGTACTCCACCTTTTCCATCTGCTTCCCTATTCTTTCCATTTTAAGATTTTTATCATCAACATTCACGTCTTGTTGGTACTTCTGCTGTGGTTGTGTGGGGTTACTTTCTCCACCGGTAATGGCTTTGCCAGGCTTGAGACAAGATCGCTGTGTTGTATCAGTATTGTTGCTGGAATAGTCATGGGTGTCGGGATTCTTGCTGGTATGAGCACAGGTGTCGGAAATGATACGGGTATGGGCACAGGTGTCAGTATCGTCACTAGTGCGGGAACGGGTGTCATTATCGTTGCTGGTGTGGGGACGGGTGTCAACGCTATCACTGGGTACTGCGATCACCCCGGTGGTGTGTACCTTACTGACCTCTTCCTGCTGTGACCTCGGTGAGACGTTACCCCCCTCTGCTCTGGGATCTTGTTCTCCAGTGACCTTCTTCTGGCTGTCTCCGCGCTGCTGTTGCGCCCCGGCCGCGTCTCCCCCGGAGCTCCCAGGTTGCGCCGCTCTGCGTGGGCAGCTCAGCCGCTTGTGTCCGACCTCCCCACACCCAAAGCACCTCAGGCGCTCGGTGGTGGCGTAGATGGTGTAGCTGTTGCCGCCGTGTTTAACTTTAAAGTTTACATCCAGCGTTCGTTCCCGGTTATTTAGAAACATATACACCTGTCTCCGAAACGACAGAACGTGTTTCACCGCGTGGTCTCTACAACCGAGCGGGAGATCGGACATGGGGCCGAAGAACTTGCCAAATCGGAGCAGCTCCTCCACTATTGCCCCGTCTTTTATGAAGGGGGGCACGTTGGAAATCACTACCCTCGTCGCAGGAGTAGAGAGGGGGGTAATGTCCAGCAGGTCATCGTTTAGCACTACCACACTTTTACACAGCGTGTCGAGGAGTATTTCTTTCTTCAGGAAGATCACCACAGCTTCGTCCATTCGGGAGGCGGAGTGGATGTTCTCACACCTGATCCGCTCTCCCACCGCCAGCAGAATCTCCTCCACCTGTTCTCCATTAGCCGGCACACACCTGACGCCATGGCGGAGAGATAGCTTCTCCCCTCCGGCCTCGGAGGCCATGGCGTCCCGCTCACCCTCACCGACTCACAAGTTTTCCACTGATAAATCAACAGCTGGACTTCCAAACAATTAAAGAAAAAACTGACAAAAACTCGCAAAAAACTTTGGCAAAATGCCGAACCACTCTCGCGTCCTCCACCTACCACGCTCACTCTTCCGCCACGCATGCGCAGAGAGAGAGAGAGAGAGAGAGAAAGAGAGAGAGAGAAAGAGAGAGAGATTTTGATTTGATTTTTAACAGAACTTTTTCACACGAAAAAATTCCTTTGGTACAGTACATATGAACACCTTTGGGAGAACATCTCCTCCCATTTAAAAACAAAAGAAGAGAAGAGAGGGGGATAAGAAGGAGAAGAAGAAGAGGGAAAAGAGAGAAAAAAAAGATAAAAAGGAACCCCATCAGATCTCCCCCAAAGAGATTCCCCTCTGAAATAAAAAAAAGACCCATTAGAAAATAAATAATAATAACAATCATCATAATAATACTAATAACAATTCCTAAACCTCAAAACCCTTAGTCATTCTGAATCACATAGCAGTTCACTTCTTGCGATTGCTGCCCATTTCTTCAATCTGTAACGTCTCCTGGGGGACATTACTCCCATGGAGTGCTGTGCAGAGTTAACGAAGGCCTTCCTGTCCGGGAAGAAGTTGGTCAGTATAACGTTTCGTTTCCCTTTAGTCATTTTTAGGAACCGGTTGATCTGTTCCTGGGTGTACAGTTGCACAGGTTCTTGTGGACGGTTAAAAACATACGGTTGTTCTGCGGTGACCTCCTCCTCCTCCTCCATAGATTCATCTCCTGAAGATCTATCCCTACACTCCGAGCTCGAGTCTTCGGACATCTCGTCATCATGTTTCGATGGGTACTCTACCTTTTCCATCCGTTTCCCTATTCTGTCCATTTTAGGATTTTTTTCATCAACATTCACGTCTCGTTGGTGCTCCTGCTGCGGTCGTGTGGGGTTACTTTCTCCACTTGTAACTGCTCTGCCAGGACATGTGTCAGTATCGTTGCTGGCGTGGGGACGGGTGTCATTATCGTTGCCGGCGTGGGGACGGGTGTCAACGCTATCACTGGGCACTGCGGTAGCCCCGGTGGTGTGTGCTTCACTGACCTCTTCCTGCTGTGACCTCAGTGAGACGTTATCCCCCTCTGCTCTGGGTTCTTGTTCTCCAGTGACCTTCTCCTGGCTGTCTCCGCGCTGCTGTTGCGCCCCGGCCGCGTCTACCCCGGAGCTCTCCGGCTGCGCCGCTCTGCGTGGGCAGCTCAGCCGTTTGTGTCTGACCTCCCCACACCCAAAGCACCTCAGGCACTCGGTGGTGGTGTAGACGGTGTAGCTGTTGCCGCCGTGTTTGACCTTAAAGTTCACATCCAGCGTTTGTTCCCGGTTATTTAGAAACATATACACCTGTCTCCGAAACGACAGGACGTGTTTCACCGCGTGGTCTCTACAACCGAGCGGGAGATCGGACATGGGGCCCGGCAATTTGCCGAATCGGATCAGCTCGTCCACTATTGGCCCGTCTCCCACGAGGGCCGCACCGTTGAAAATTCACTACCTCCTCGCGGAGTAGAAAAGGGGGTAAAGTCCAGCAGGTCATCATTTAGCACTACCACACTTTTACACAGCGTGTCGACGAGTTTTTCCTTTTTCAGGAAGATCACCACAGCTTTGTCCATTCGGGAGGCGGAGTGGATGTTCTCACACCTGATCCGCTCTCCCACCGCCAGCAGAATCTCCTCCACCTGTTCTCCATTAGCCGGCACACACCTGACGCCATGGCGGAGAGATAGCTTCTCCCCGGAGGCCATGGCGTCCCGCTCACCCTCACCGACTCACAAGTTTCCACCAACCACTTATAAAGCACTTTCAAACAATTAAAGAAAAAACTGACAAAAACTTGCGCAAAACGATTGTCAAAACTCCGAAGCACTCTCGCGTCCTCCACCCACCACGCTCACTCTTCCGCTGCGCATGCGCAGAGAGAGAGAGAGAGAGAGAGAGAGAGAGAGAAGAGAAAGACAGAAAGAGAGAAAGAGAGAGAGAGAAAGAGAGAGAGATGTGAAAATCTATATTTGAAAAAGCATGTCTGTGTATGAAAGAGAGAAAGAGAGAGAAGAGAGAGAGAGACTTTGACTTTTAAACTCACTGAAAGACATGACGTGTTTAATGTCCGGGTTTTTTAAACCCAAAGGAATCATTCTGATCGGTGCTGTTAACTTTCCGTAGTGCTCGAGCACACTTTTTAAAGTTTCATTGGGAATGAAAGGAGGCACGTTAGACAGCACGATTTTCTTAGAGCCCCCGGAGAGTGGAAACACACGAACGTACTCATTGTTTATCACTAATCCCTGTTCAATTAGCACATCAACCATTTCAACTTCAGCGAGAAAAACCACCACTGCTTTGTTCATCTGAGAGGCTGATCTGATGTTCACACCACCAACCTGATTACTGAAAGCACTGAGAACTTCTTCAATCGGTGTGGAGTCATCCGGCGTGCATTTACACCCGTGTCTCAGGGTCAGACGCCAGAAATCTCCGTTTAAATCCATTTCGGAGTCAGTTCTGCCGACAATAGTCGGCTCCCTCACTAATACACTCACTTTAGAAGAAAGAGACTAAATAAGAAATAGAAAAGAAAATATTTGAAAAAACGTTACAAACACTCAGAGACGTGTTCTAACCACCTGAACTCTCACCCGTTACCCACAATCCTCAGAGAGAGAGAGAGAGACAGAGATGTGAAAATGTATATTTGAAAGAACATGTCTGTGTATGAGAGAGAGAATGAACCCTGCTGCCTGTTTGAGGTGTCAGAACTACAACCTTTGTTTATTCATTTAAATATGATTCATTTACTTATGATTCATTTACATATGATTCATTTTCATGTGATTCATTTACATATGATTCATTTTCATGTGATTCATATTCATGCATGTGATTAATTTACATGTAATGCATTTTCATGTGATTCATTTACCTTTTCTCCCCTCCCTTCCCCAAATATTTCATTGAGGAGAAAAAAAATAAAAATAAAAAAAAATAAAAAATGTTAAAATCCCCCCCTCCCCCCGGTTCATCATGGCTACTCAATAGCTGTCGCTGGTTATATAAAAATGATAAAAACCCAAGAACAGGCACCATTTAAATAAAGTAAACCATAGGAATATAAATAGCCAATTAGAGGCGAAGAGGGACACACACCCAAAGTCTCCATAAAGACAGTGACAGTGTCACGTGGCGTGACAGCAGACAAGTAGGCAAATGCAGTACGAACGGTGATGTTTATTTACAGTGTGAGAACGCAAAACCAAAATGGAAACAAGAAACATAACACTCTCAATAAACTAAGCTAGGCTAACTATGACTATAGCTAAGGTTAAGGCTAAAGCTAAGGCATAAACAGGACATGAAAACAAGACTCGCGAAAGTCGCATTCGAGCTCTACATGGCATACGTACAGCGATACATACATGTATTCAACGCATTCAACCACGCCGTGTGAAGCACGGCTCAAGGTATATATCCACACAGTCATTAGCCCGCAATAGCTTCCAGCTGTGGGCACTTCCGCATACGTCACACATGACGCGGGGGGGCGAAAACATGACGTCACCCCGGAAACAGTCCGCGCGTGCGCGCCAGCGCTCAGGTACTCCGGGAGAACCGTGACAGAAAGCAGTGTTTCACCCCTAGGGTTGTCCACAAAGTGGACCTAGAGTAAGCTAAACAAAATGACCTCAACTAAAAAATTCCAGTAAGAGAAAAATCCTCTACTGACTTCAAATCTAATAAATCGTCTGCGCACTTTAACAAATATAATGTCCTTACCGTTTAAAGACCTATAACTAATAATATTACACACTGTAGCACATTAAAATAATAATAAATATATATATATAAAAAAAAACGAATAAAATGAAATAAACCCAGTCAGAGCGACAAAACAGAGAAGCACATTAATACAGAAGTAGATTTAACAGGAGTGAGTCCACAAATTGTAGACGAAGTAATAATGCACCAACAATATCTTCATTTACATTTATTCACTTGGCAGACGCTTTTATCCAAAGTGACTTACAAATAATCAAAGCGATATATCAAGCAGAGAACAATACAAGTAGTGCTACTATACAAGATCCATTCATTGAATACCAGAGGAAGCAAAGTGTACAGAGTAGAGATGTACGTGCGTTGTGTGTGGGGTTTTTGTTTTGTTTTTTTCCTCTAGGAGTTGGTTAGGTGTTCTCGGAAGAGGTGGGTCTTTAGCTGTTTTTTGAAGATAGTGAGAGATTCTGCAGTCCGGATTGAGATTGGAAGTGCATTCCACCACTGGGGAACGGTAAGCGTGAAGATTCTGGAAAGGGATCTTACGCCATGCTGAGTGGGAACTACTAAACGTCGGTCGCTAGTCGATCGCAGATTGCAGGAGCGAACGTAGGCCTTCAAGAGAGAATTAGGGTAGGTTCCTGACAAGGTCTTGTAGGTGAGCATCAAGGCCTTGAACTTGATGCGGGCAACTATTGGAAGCCAGTGGAGGGAGATGAAGAGGGGTGTGACATGGGTTGTCTTGGGCTGGTTGAAGACAAAGCGTGCTGCAGCTTTCTGAATCATCTGAAGGGGTTTGATGGAGCTGGCTGGGAGGCCTGAAAGCAGTGAGTTGCACTTGTCCAGTTTAGAGATGACCAGAGCCTGGACTAGTATCTGTGTGGCCTGTTTGGTGAGGTATGGTCGGATTTTCTTGATGTTGTACAGGATGAACCTACAGGACCTTGCAGTTGCTGAGATGTGGTCTGTAAAGGTCAAGCCCTCATCAAGAATCACCCCAAGGTTCCTGGCCGTCCTGGTTGGCATGAGTGTAAGTGAACAGAGCTGTAGAGTGAAGTTCTGGTTGATTGAGGGACAGCCTGGGATGACGAGAAGCTCAGATTTTCCCAGGTTAAGCTTAAGATGGTGTTCCTTCATCCAGACAGAGATGTCCGACAGGCAAGAAGAGATGCGTGCAGAGACAGATGGATCGTCAGGCTGGAAGGACAAATAGAGCTGGGTGTGGAACGCCAGTTGTGAGTTGCTGAGTTTCAGAAATACCTCCCCTCCATGATACCTTGAAGGATCTGTCAGAGAGATAGGATTCCATCCAGCGTAGAACCGTTCCAGTGATGCCCAGGTTGGAGAGAGTTGACAGGAGGATCTGATGATTCACAGTGTCGAAAGCAGCAGAGAGGTCAAGCAGGATGAGGATAGATGATCTAGAGGTTGCTCTTGCTAGTCGTAAGGCTTCAGTGACGGAAATCAGAGCAATCTCCGTGGGGTGGTTGCTCTTGAAGCCAGACTGCTTGGTGTCTAGGAGGTTGTTCTGTGTGAGAAAATTGGAGAGTTGATTAAAAACGTCTCTTTCAAGAGTTTTGGAAAGAAAGGGGAGGAGGGAAACAGGTCTGTAGTTGTCAACTATAGCAGGGTTGAGTGATGTTTTTTAGCAGTGGGGTAACCCGTGCTTACTTAAATGAGTTAGGGTATGTGCCAGTAGAGAGCGATGTGTTAAAGATGTGTGTGAGGGCAGATAATAGTGTGGGAGAGATGGACTGAAGAAGGTGAGAAGGGATAGGGTCAAGAGGACAGGTTGTGGGATGGCTAGAGAGGAGGAGTTTAGAGACATCAGTCTCTGAGAGGGGAGAGAAGGAAGTCAGTTGGGAGTTACATGGAGAATGAGTCGGTTTATGCATGTCTGGGGTTGTGAACTGGTTCCTGATTGATGTAACCTTGTTGGAAAAGAAAATGGCAAAGTCATCTGCAGTGAGAGAGGTAGGGGAAGGGAGAGGAGGGGGACAGAGAAGAGAGGAAAAGGTTTTGAAAAGAACGCGGGTGTTGGGAGAACTACCAATCTTATCTTGGAAGTATGTGGCTTTAGCAATGGAGATGCTATTGGGAAAAAGAGGAGAGAAGTGTCTGGTAATTGGTTAGGTCAATTGGGGTGGTTGATTTGCGCCATTTCCTTTCAGATGTTCTTAGTTTGGCCCGGTTGCTACCCAGAGCTTCTGAGAGCCAAGGACAAGAGGGTGATGTGCGAGCAGGTCTGGAGGTTAGGGGGCATATGCTGTCAAGAGAAGATGTTAAATAAGAATTCAAATTCTGTAGAGCTGGAAGGCAGAGTGCAAAAAAAGAATAAAGAATAAAATAAAATAAATAAATAAATAAATACATAAATAACGAACACTACACTGTGTAGATGATGCGGTTCAGCCCGGTATCAAGAGTTTAACGTAGTCTCCTACTTCCTCCGCTGAAATAAAGTCCTTCTAGACTCCGTTGTAATGCGAAGCCGAGCTGGATGAAGTATTCCATAGCGAGCTCCCTCAATATCACGAAGTTGACGCCGAACCTCGTTAAACACGGCCCGGGCCCGGGCTGTCTGGACTGTGTAGTCAGGGAAAACGGAGATGGTCAGATCCCTCACTTTAATCTGCTGGAACTGTCTCGCACGGCGTAAAATATCAACACAGTCCCTGTGATAATGGAATCTGCACACAATAGCTCGTGGTCATTCACCAGACTTCGGTTTCGGCTGAAGGGTCCGGTTGGACCGGTCCAGAACCGGTTCCTTCTCCAGACCAAATGCCTCCTTTAACAAGGCCGCTACAGCAGTACAGGTGTCAGCGCCCTCTGGAACTCCGACTATCCTCACATTATTACGCCGTGACCTCGACTCCAAATCCTCACATTTATTCTCTAATTGAGTCACGGTCGCAGTGAGAGACTCGATAGAAGTCTTCATGTGAACTAAATCAACGGTGCAACCGGAGAGCGCGTGCCCCATTTCCCCCACAGTACCTTTCAGTGTTGATATGGTGGCCTCAGTAGCGACTTTATCATTAACCTGCTGTGTTCTCATGGCCTGCAGGTCAAGCTGGATAGTAGACAACACATCCCTGAGAGTCTCCTGAAGATTCTCCTGGAGCTCCTTTTTAAAAATATCGGCGATGTCCTTCCTCTGTAAAGCCAGCAGCTCAAACCTGAGTGCGGCGAGGTCAGGGTCACCGCTCGGGGATGCGGATGTGACTTCATGGGGAGAAGGAGATGCGTTCACGGCGCGCACTAGGCCTCAGTTTTGTCTGAATGCTACCACCGGTTTTCAAGTTCTTCCCAGACATCTTAACGAACCACCGAGTTAAAAATACAAATAAGGAAACAAAGTAGAACAAGTCAAATATATTATATGACCAAAAAAGTGCTAATGAATCACAATTTTAATCGAAATCAGCAGGAGACTCAAACTTCGCGTCTTACTCCATCAAACGCCGAATTCGAACTCCTGTGCCCACCATTAATATTGGCACCCTTGATCTGAGCAAAGAAGGCTGTGAAAAATTGTCTTTGTTGTTTAACCGTTTGATCTTTTGTTTAAAAAAATTAACAAAAATACTCTGTTCTCATGGATAAACAATTATATGGATAAAAGTCCTTTTTTTTTTTTTTACCAAAAAAGTTTATAAACACTTTGTTAAATATAGGTGTGCAACAATTATTGGCACCTCTATGAATATGAGAAAAATATATTTGAAGTATATTCCCATAGTTTTCATTTTTTAAATACACCTGGATTACACAGAACAGGTGATTTCCTGTTTCACAGAGGTATAAATATGAGGTAACACACAGGCCAAATTCCCACAAAGGCCCAAAGTACCTCATGCCACGGTTAAATATGGAGGTGGATCTTTAATGTTTTGGGGATGTTTTTTTTGCCAGAGGCTGTGGACATATTGTTAGCATACATGCAATCATGGACTCTATCAAATATCAACAGATATTAAATGAAAACCTGACTGAATCTGCCAAAAAGCTTTAAATGGGCTGTAGTTGGATCTTCCAGAAGGACAATGATCCAAAACATACATCAAAATCAACACAGAAATGGTTTACTGACCACAAAATCAAGGTCTGGAGAGATTCTGTATGGAGGAACAGTCTCAGATCCCTACCCATGTGTTCCCCAACCTCATCGGGCATTGTCGGAGAAGATTCGGAGCTGTTATCTTGGCAAAGGGTGCCAATAATTGTTGCTCACAAATTCCGATGACACTTTTTTCCCATGGGTCTCAGATGGGTATTAGGACTACAATCCCAGACATACTACATCAGTCATGTTAGCATGGTCATGTGACCATTGACGTCATCATAAACACAAAAATCTTCAAAATAATCACTCTCTCTCTCTCCTAATATACACCAGGACATTCTTACACGTTTTATTTACCTTCCGGGACAGGTTCCTTTTATGCTCACACACTTTTTCTCCATTATTTTCTGTCTCTTCTCCCTCAGTAGATTACAGTAGTGTTGAAGTGTTGGTGTTTAAGTGTGAGTGCTTTAGTGTTGAAGTGTTGGTGTTCGCTGCTAAGCTTTCTTCTTACCTTTTGACCCCAAAGCTGATATTCTAACAGTGCAGAGTGAAATCGCTATTAAAACACTATTGGGTACTTTTTGCTTTAAAAGGTGGGTATTTTATACACTTTAATGTATAAAATCCCCACATCCCTCACACCCCCACTCACACTCGTTTCACTGTGTACTGGACCAACTGTATATAGTATATGTATATGGAATGACAGTAAAAGCCACTTGAAGTGAACATTATTTTATTTAGGCCTATGATATTATTTGGCATACATCAATGGCAAATCTCTGGCAGCAAAAGGGCAATTTACAACAACTACCAAACATTTTGCATAAGTAAATGGTGATTATTCATAATATTATATCTTTGTGAATGAAGGAGATTTTTTAAATGAAGGCATGAGACTTTGAATTTTAAACTGTTAGCATCGTGCAGAATGAGTTAGGTATAAACGGAGGTCAGAGCCATACACTAATATGAGCAATGCAATTTAAGAGTACCCTATTCAGAGTAATATGTACTAAGTACTATGGAATGATTATAACAGATTAATAACAGATTTACTGAAATATAAATATATTTCAAAATATATTTGAAATTTAAATTAACCATATACATTTGAAACCCTACAAAAAAGAGGAGAAAAGCAAGGAAAAGATCAAAAGGAGCACATAAATGCCACCAAAATGACTGAGTGAGTACAGGGCAAGGCCATGGTACATTTCTGAGGCAAATGCTTTACTTACAGTTAGTAAGATCATTGTTAGTGGAATTTGGTCCTGCACTGCACTAACATTTCTATGTGGCCTACCTTGAGATTAGACAAGCCAAGGAAAGGTCAAGTTTGCCCTTTTAAAGACCTGGATTTGGTATTAGATTACCTGATTACCAGTGTACTGTTCAGTGTCAGAAAGGAGCCCTGTGTGGATGTCTATGGGTTATTTACATGGACCTCTCATTTCTGTGTCCAACAAATTCTTAAGGCAAGAAATTCACAAAATGTCACAAACATGAAAAATAACAACATGTACATTTACAATTGAGATTTACACACTTTAACAACAGCTCTTGTGTTTGTGTGAAAATAGCACCTCCTAGATTATCTGCGACCAATATTAGTTTGATGTGATCAATATTAGTCTGATACATTGATGTGAGCAGCAGCTAACTTAAAAGAAGCCGCAGGTATTAAGCTCTATAATCGTCTATAACCATCATCTGTTTGGCATACCCACAATTTGTCAAATATGAAGTGTCTCTATCAGCAATACTGTCTTGGCAATATTAACCCTGCATGACCTTTAAGGTGCAGATAGGATTATAACTTCTTTGGTTGATTTGAATAGAAAAACCTACACGATACGCAGGTCAGAATTGGGTCTTGTGTCCGATTATCTCAAGTTATTTTGTTATGCCCAGATCTTCTTCAATTCTATTTCCAGATGGGTATAAATCAGAGATCAGTATCCGCGCGTCTTCAATAGCAAGTAGTAATGCTGCACCAGCTGGGAGCTTAGAGTAGCCATTTTCTGAGATGTTTTCTATCAGTAGGTAACCTCCAGGCTTCTGTAAAGCCACTCCATGGAGATGAGAGAAGAGCAGTGGCAAGTCCTTTGGAAGAGTATAATGATAGGCCAAACTTAACATGGTGGGGATGTCTGACTTCTTTGAATACTCAAAAATGGCAGTCATGTATTTGGAGAGGTCCTGACCTAGAGATTTGGCACGTAATATCTCTTCTCCTATTAAGGCTATAATGGCTAAAGAGGTATTTGTCTTTTGGTCCACTCCTTCTTCTCTGTGTTTATGCTGTCTCTTGTTGAGACCCTTGGAGCAGATGACGAGCACAAAGTCACTCTCCTTTATCTTCCTGCAATACCACCCCAAATCTCCTTCCTCAGTCATACTTAAGGCATCCCACATATCCAAATGTACCTGATGGGAAATTAACATGATCACTCTATCAGGAAAACATACATGTACATCAAACACATAATTCTACTACTTCTTAATGTTTCAAATGTTATAAGATACTTTAACTGGTTGAACACTGTTTTTACCTCAGTAGCCATATGCTTTTGCACAAACGTTGCCAATTGCAAGACCACCTTTACATGGGCAGAACCGTCACTGCTTGAGTAGCAAATCAGGAGTCGAGGAGGACTGAGCTTGTTGGCTACTGGTACAAACTGATGCTCTGTATAGTCATCATAATATTCCTCAGTTATGACTGAGAAAAATAATTATTGAGAAGGTTAGAGGAAGACTGAAGGGGCATTTTGCACAATAACTATGAGTTAATTGCATAGACACATTACTTCTAAGTAAAGTATGATTCATTTTTGCAGTACTGGAAAATAATAATAATAAAAATTGTTAACCTGATGGAATCTCAGTCTTTGCTGAATTTTTCTTCTGTTTTTTCTGCCAGTGAATAGCAAAGATGAAAGTTAAGGAGGCTGCTAGTAGAATACCCAGAGAGAAGAGTACTGCTAAAGAGACAACCTCCTTGTGTAAAGTTAAAGGCTCTGGGGAGTAAAAGGCAGGAAACATAATGGAATTCAGTATCTTTCTGCATTACAGTCTATATTTTCACTTACAGTGTATTAGAGCAAATTGTAATGATATGTGATGGATGGCAATTATAAAACTGAATGTTGAACCAACATAATTTCAGCAACAACATACTCACCAGCCATTTTATTAGGAACACCAGTACATCTGAACATTTATGTTCAAATCAGTCAATCGTGTAGCACAATGCATAAAATCATGCAGAATTTAAAGGCAAGAGCTTCAATTAATATTCATACGAACATGCAAATGGGGAAATGTGATCTCAGTGACTTTGACCATGGCATGGTTGTTGATGCTAGGCAGGTTGGTTTCAGTATGTCATAAACTGTTGATCTCTTGGGATATTTACATAACAAAAACATCCAGTGAGTGGAAGTTCTGCAGGTGGAAACGGCCAGGCTGATTTGAGCTGACAGGGAGGTTATGCTCTAAAAGAATCTCAGGCACAAGGCACAACACCTCAAACTGGCTACAACAGTGGAAGACCACATCAAAGTCCACTCCTGTCAGCCAAGAACAGGATACAGATACGTTTTTTCCAACCGGCAACTGTTCAGTATCAGTATAGGTGTTCCTATTAAAGTGCCCAGTGTATGTACCGGTACAGAGAAAAAGTTTACCTTTTACATTGTGTTGTACTTGAACAAAGAAAGTTTTCCTAACAGCATCCACAATATCTGCTGCAATCTAAACAAAAATAACTTTTAATGTACAGCTGTGTATTAAAGATACAACACAACTCAGTTATACAGTTAAGGTAGAGAAGAAAATGATTAGGCTTGAAAGTGGGCTGGAAATATTCCTCTGCTAAAGCACCCCAGGATTTTTTTCTTACTGTCAGGGTTACAGAGGAGTCCTAATATATTGTAAGACCTATGTGACTAGTGAGAAAAATTTAATAGTTCTTTAGGGGAGAAATATAAAAAAAAGAACAGGTGTGTGACTTTCATTGACTTTGCTTAAGACTCACCTCACAAGAATAGTTGGTTTCTATGTGGAGGTTGAGCAAACGGTATGTATGATAAGTGCTGTTTACAGTGAAGTCCTAAGAGGTGAACCACAACAAAATCCATTACTCTGCATTAAAGCAGAACAACTGGACACAGTGTTGTATGTATATATTTATTTACAGTCAGAATAATGAAAATATTTTTTATAATAGTTCCAGATATTTTAAGAGCCTACTGACAGTAGGTTCATATAAATATATCTTTATTACATTACCTTTTTTGCATTTAATTGCAAAATAAATAAGATTATTTTGTGTTGTAAACAAATGTGTTGAAATTTTTGATGTGTGTTCATCAAGAATGAATGATATGGCATTAAAATATTTACTGGGTGAATAATTTCAAAGCTGCGTGAGCCCCCTCCATAGCATGATAATAAATAGCGATTGATTTCCAAATCCTTAGGTGCCAAGTTAAAAGTCACAGCAATATCCTTGTTGTCCTGGTGGACTTCAAGATATCTGGGATACCAGTCTTTAAAGACAGACAGGAAATACAAACAAGTTACATACTGCTCAATAAACTCTGTATTCAGTATACACTACACTTTTACACATCTAGAAGCAGTTAAAAAAAAAATAAATAATAATGAAAAGAAAAAAAAAGATGCACTTAATTACCTGTTTTGCAGTGCTCCAGGCCATTTTTCTCAGGACATGCTGTAGAGAGGTGGACTAAAGTTGAGTAATTTATGATTTTTTTCTAGCCAGTATTAAAATGTTTTATATATAAGTGGCAAGAAAATGATGTAACGGATTAGTTTTTGTCAATCTTGATAGGCTTGAATATTAACGATATCATGTTTAAACAGACAGTAAATAACTAGGTGCAAGAACACATACAGCGTGTGAAGAAGAATTTGCTATGATAAAATTTGTCCCAGATCTCAGGAACTGGAAGGGCCATGACAGTCACAGCATACTGGGTACCCAGAGAGAGATCTGTGAAAGGATCAGAGTAATACACCTGCACAAAAAGAGGGGCAAAAATGCATAAAGTAGTTCTAAAAAATATTACATACCAACAATAGTGTACAACTTTAAAACAACAACAACAACAACAAAAACATTTTAAAGATCAAGGCACACATCTAAAAGTTTTATAGTTATGCAAAATTACTAGACAAATCCATTTCATCAGTTTATTTGGTTCAAGATAGGCAGGTATTGCTGTACCCTTTGAGCATGCACAGCGGAGAGTGACATATTGTTATGAAGGAGGAAGAGCTGACATGTGATCTGAGTGCCACCTAAAGTCTGGAGGGAAACTAGGAAACCACGCAAAAAAACAATACCTGCAGCAATATTAAAAAAAAAAGCAGAAACAGAGAATTTTTAAATAATTATAGCATTTTATTTAATATCATGAAATCAAACAATTAAACATAATATTTAAGCATTTACAAATATTTAACGTAAGTGCCAATTTAAGGATAGACTGCCTTTTATTATTACCGTATTGGCTAGGCCTCCAAGACACAACAACAGTATCATACTCAGGATTCTGACTTTCCATAAACTCAATGGTGACATTCTGCGGAGCATGCACATAATGTTGGCAGATCTCAGGACTCTGCAGACCTAAAAAAGAGTGACACAGCCATGGCATACAACCTGGCCCAAAGCAAAGTGTCAGCACTGCTGGAAAATATACAACACAGTGAGGCATTGGTCTACAGGTTGCACATACAGAAACGGGCTACACCTACATACAGAACACTACTTTTTTCAATATTCTTGCATTTACCTTTATATATATATATATATATATATATATATAAAGCCTTTTCATTTTCCAGACTTTTATGTGCACACTTCCTGCTATTTCTAAAGGGTAATTTTATGCATCATGAAAAAGGAAATGAAATTATGAATCTGCAAAAAATTAATAAAATGTCTGGAGACAATGGTTTTATACCCCTAGTGTCTCTAGCTCTATATTACATTGATAAATGAATATCTACACTTTTATCCAAAACACTCTTTTTTTCTGCTTTTCTATGTCTGGAATTAAGTGTCTCCTTTATATTTCAGACATACAGTCATGGACGAAATTATTGGCACCCCTGGAACTTTTCCAGAAAATGCACCATTTCTCCCAGAAGTGTTGCAATGACAAATGTTTTGGTATACACATGTTTATTACCTTTAAGTGCATTGAAACAGCACAAAAAAGCAGAAGAAAAAAGGCAAATTTGACATCATTTTACAAAAAACCCAAAAATTAGGTCGGACAAAATTGTTGGCACCCTCAACTTAATATCTGGTTGCACACCCTTTGGAGAAAATAACTGAAACCAATCGCTTCCTATAACCATCAACAAGCTTCCTACACCTCTCAACTGGAATTCTGGACCACTCTTCTTTTGAAAACTGCTCCAGGTCTCTCAGATTTGAAGGGTGCATTCTCGCAACAGCAATTTTGAGATCTCTCCATAGGTGTTCTATGGGATCTATCCGGACTCATTGACAGCCACTTCAGAATTCTCCAGCGCTTTGTCTCCAACCATTTCTGGGTGCTTTTTGAGGTATGTTTCGGGTCATTGTCCTGCTGAAACACCCATGACCTCTGACGCAGACCCAGCTTTCTGACACTAGGCCCTACGTTATGATCCAAAATCTTTTGATAGTCTCCAGATTTCATGATTCCTTGCACACAGTCAATGCACCCAGTGCCAGAGGCAGCAAAACAACCCCAAAACATCCTTGAACCTCCACCATGTTTGACTGTAGATACTGTGTTCTTTTCTGTGTAGGCCTCTTTCTGTTTTCTGTAAACAGTAGAATGACGTGCTTTGCCAAAAAGCTCTACCTTAGTCTCATCTGTCCACAAAACGTTCTCCCAGAAGGATTGAGGCTTACTCAGGTACATTTTTGCAAACTGCAGTCTGGCTTTTTTACACCTCTGTGTCAGAAGTGGGGTTCTCCTCGATCTCCTGCCATAGCGCTTCTTCTCATTCAGATGACGACGTATGGTTCGAGCTGACACTGATGCACCCTGAGTCTGCAGGACAGCCTGAATTTACGTGGAAGTTGACTGAGGTTGCTTATCCACCATTCGAACTATCCTGCGTTGCATTCTTTCATCAATTTTTCTCTTCCATCCACGTCCAGGGAGATTTGCCACAGTTCCATGGGTTATAAACTTCTTGATTATATTGCGCACAGTGGACAAAGGAACTTTAAGATCTCTGGAGATTGACTTGTAACCTTGAGATTGTTGATATTTTTCCACAATTTTTGCTTCTTAAGTCCTCAGACAATTCTCGGCTCTTCTTTCTCTTCTCCACACAGGCACACAACACAAACTTTTATACACTCTAACTGGCTTCAGTTTTGATTTCTATATTGCCAGCACCTGTTACTTGCCACAGGTGAGTTTAAATGAACATCACATGCTTGAAATGAAATTATTTACCCACAGTTTTAATAGGGTGCCAATGATTTTGTCCAGTCCATTTTGGGAGTTTTGTGTAAAATGATGTCAAATTTGCCTTTTTTCTTCTGCTTTTTTCTTCTGCTCCAATGCACTTAAAGGTAATAAACACGTGTATACCAAAACATTTGTCATTGCAACACTTTTCTGGGAGAAATGGTGCGTTTTCTGGAAAAGTTCCAGGGGTGCCAATAATTTCGTCCATGACTGTATACATGCTTTCCATGCCTGTAAAAGAAACCTGGTTTTGAACTGCTATCCCTGTACCTTAATAGAACAGCTAAACATATACTCAGTGAAAAAAGAAATGTGTAACATTCAACTGCTTTCCCCCAGCAAATTTCTTAATGTGTGTAAATATTTGTATCAATATAAAAACATTCAACAACTGAGACATAAATGGAACAAGCCTCACAAACATTTGACGAACAGAAATGGAATAATGAGTCCCTGAACAGTGGGAGGGGTCAATATTAAAAGTAACAGTCAGTATACGGTGTCCTCCAGCTGCTTTTAAGTACTACAGTGCATCTCATCCTCATGGACTGCACCAGATTGGTCAGTTCTTGCTATGAGATGTTACTCCACTCTTCCACCAAGGCATTTGCAAGTTCTCAATCATGTCTGAGGTGACGCATGTTTACATGTAATTTTCCACTGCAATGACAAAAGCTGTCCTTCATGTCTCCCTGTAGCACTGTCTTAGACATCTTACATTACAGACATTGCAGTTTATTGCTCTGGATACATGTGCAGTCCTCATGCCTCCCTGCAGCAGGACTATGGCATGTTCACGCAGGTGAGCAGGAACCTCAGGCATCTTTCTTCTGGTGTTTTTCAGAGTCAGTAGAAATGTCTCTTTAGTGTCCTAACTTATTGTAACCGTGACCTTAATTGCCTACCACCTGTGAACTGTTAGTGTCTGAAGGACAGTTCCACAGGTGCAATAATTGTTTATGGTTCATTGAACAAGCATGAAAAACATCGTTTAAACCCTTTCCAATAAAGATTTAAAATAAAATACAGTCTCCTGAAAAAGGGACATTTCTTTATTTGCTAAATATATTTAGAGGAGATTGCCAAGTACCCTATTCTTGTACAAAAAACACCCCCCTGGTAACCAGAATTAGTAAACTAAATTTATCTATATTTTTTCCTCATAGTTAATAGTTTATCATGGTGGAAATACTGAGCATACTGCCTTCTACTAAACCAAAGGAAAAATTATGTTCCTATGTTTATGACATCCTTCTGCCTGAACTGCATGATACAAATGTTACAGTCCTCACTGCTCCTTGGCTTCTTCTTACAGAATCGTGCTGGTCTGGAAACATTTAATTAAGAGTGTTTCAGATGTGTCCAACTTACCTGCAAAGAGACCAGCAGAGGTGAGGCCAAGTGTAGTTTCAACATCAGCTTTGCTGATCCTGCAATACTCACATCCTGGGGATCCCTGTAGTAATAAAACCATGACAAATGTGAATCTTATTAAAGTACAAAAGCCTGCTAATAGTAGGCCATTGAGTTACAGCTGCAGGTGGGATCACTGAGCAAAAGTACATTTTAATATTTATACAAGATAAATATTAACCTACAAAAACGTGAATAACTAATCAAGCATGCCACCTTCATGTTCTAGAAGGGGCCACTAATTCTCCTTATATAGGAAACGAGATGAATTTACTACTTGCCAGCTAACACTGTGACAGATCATTATAAGGATTACAGATACACAAAATATGGATTAAAAAAAATCTAAAATAAAAAAGGCAACCCAAAATGTAATTTTGATAGATGTTGCTACATTCAGTGCTACGAACTGCACAGATTAACCTAGCAAATTATTTTAGACCCATATCTTACCTGGCAAACACACTGCAGTGTACAGTTCTGAGGTCTGAAAGATGTCTGGAACCCCTGGCCTATCATAAATACAATAATCAACAAGAGCAGAGATGATTTGTCTTGCCACATTCTATCCTGTGTTCCCCTGGATTAATTCTTTGGTTGTTTAAGACTGAGAACTTGTTGTAGAATAAAAACAGAAACAGACGCTGAATGAGTACACAAAAGTGTCAGCATAAAAAAAAAAGAAAGAAAGAGAAAGAACGCCAATGAGAGTGTTCTTTAGAACACAACAACAGGGGTTGGAGGAGTGGTACCCTAAGGCAAAAGGCGTTTACCCACAGTCCAGGTATTTCTTGTTATACAAGCAGTTCTTGTTGAACATTTGCTGTGCAGTGTGGCTAAACACACTCGTGATGACCTGGAACACAAATCTGCAAATACAATATTGCAAAGGGCTTTTTAAAAAAATAAAAAACAACTTTATTTGCTGGCTGATATTGAAGTGATATTATATGTGAAAATACATTATAACGTTAAGTAACACAATATAATAACATTTATACAGTGATTTGTGAACCCTTAAGAATTTTCCATCGCTGCATAAATAATTGCAGTTAATTTGATGGTGAAATTAGTCAGGTGATTTCAATCAATGGGATGACAATCAGGTGTGAGTGAGCTCCATGTTTTATTTAAAGAAGAAGGATCTAGAACAGTCTGATCGACACAACAGGGACTACGTTTACATGGACCGCAATAATCTAATTATAGACCTTAATCTAAGTAAGGTAATAATGTGATTAAGGTGTTTACATGAGTCCCTTTTAGAATACTCCGGTCATGTTTCCGTTTTACATGTTCTAGATCATAATTAGATTAAGAGCCCGCGTCATTACGTCACCGCGCCACGCCGTTCGACGTCACTCCAAAATTTCACGTATCAACATACAGTTCGGTCGCTATGGGACCGTATACAGTTTTGGGTGTTTTTGTTTAATTTTTTACGAACGCTTTAAGTGCAGTTAATTATTAGTCATGCTGTACGTGCTAATAGACGACTGCTTGAAGCCGTGGGCTGCGTCTCAAATCGCATACTTACCTACTGTATAGTAGCCGAGATACATGTATTTTCCCCACTACAGGACTATAGTAGGCAAGTATGCGATTTGGGACGCAGCCGAACTCTCTTGTTCGCCGTAAAACGTAAAACTGCCGTGTGTGATCGTGTCCTGTCGCAAAACGCGGTGAAAACTCTCACACGACGTTCATAATGTGATTAAGGTGTTTACATGTCTGTAATGCACCTCCATAATACGATTAAAACAGGAATACTCCACCTGTCTTAATTCGATTAGAGCTTACTTAGATTATGACCTTAATTAGATTAAGAGTGGTGTTTACATGGTAGTTTCTTAATCAAAGTATGGTCTTAATTAGATTAAGAGTGGATTGTTGTCCATGTAAACGCAGTCAGTGTGTCATGGTAAGAACAAATGAGATTTCTGAGGACCTCAGAAAAAGATTTGTTGATGATCTTCAGGCTGGAAAAGGTTACAAAATGATCTCTATAGGAGTTTGGCCTCCACCAATACACAGTCAGACAGATTATCTACAAATGGAGGAGATCTGAGAGCAAAGATCACTCCAAGAGCAAGACATAATAGTAATAGTCTGTGAAGTCACAAAAGAACCCAGGGTAACTTCTAAGCAACCAAAGGCCTTTCTCCCAATCGGACAATGTTAATGTTCATGAGTCCACCATCAGGAGAATCTTGAGAAAGTGGGCCATGCAGCAAGAATGATTAAAGAAGAATAAAGTTAATGTTTTGGAGTGGCCGAGTCAATGTCCTGACCTTAATCCAATAGAAATGTTGTGAAAGGACCTGAAGCAAGCAATTATTGTGAGGAAACTATAGAATATATTGATAAAATGTAATCGATATGTTTGACTAACATTTGGGTGTTAATAAAGTAAATCAATATGTAAAACTTTAAGGCTGGTACTGAGATGCCTGGGGAGAACTACACTCTGAGGACAAACGACTCCTACGAGAACGAACACTTTCTCTCTCTCTCTTTCTCTCTCTCTCTCAGAATTAGCATCTCCATCTGAATTAGCACATCATGCTGAGTGGAGACTAAGAGATCCTCACTACATTGTTTCCTCTCCTCTCTCCTCACACCCTTCTCTCTGTCAAGATCACCTTAAACACACCCAAGGTCTATATGCATTAACATTTTTTAATGTGAATAAGATGTTGACTAGGAGTGCACAGTGGCTAGCATGTTCACCTCATGTTCACCTCACACCTCCAGGGTCAGGGGTTCGATTCCCACTGTGGCCCTGTGTGCGCGGGGTTGGCATGTTCTCCCCGTGCTGCGGGGGGGGGGTTCCTGGGATAGGCTCCAGTTTCCCCATGACCTTGAAGAGGATACAAGTTTTGAATTTATGTTGTATTATGTTTTGAAATTGACTAATGTAATGCTGAATGCAATTATTTTTTCTTCTTATTAATAGTATTATTGAATTTAGATGTGTTCATACCTGGTTAAATTGACTTCTTCTGAAATGATCGTCTCTAGTAGATTACATTAAGTCCTTGTTACCGCAAATCTGTGACCAGGTTAGTACAAGCTAAAATCCAGGTTTAGGTGGAGCACTGGGGCACACCAGCTGAGATTTTAGAGTCTAGGCTAACAACCTGGTGTTAAGTTAAGTGTACCAAGTGTGCACAGGCTCGATAGGAAATTTCTGTTTAGGATAACAAAGTTGATCGGCATTGTACGAGCCCACGGGCCACATACAGCCCTTTGGTTGACTCTGACCGGCCTGCGTAAGGTTAAGTGGAAATTACAAAAACATTTTCCAATTTTTCCTCATGCATGGACTGAAGCTGCATTGGTTTTATTTTGAAATAGTTTTTTTTTAAAAATTCATGTACATAATGACACAATACGTAAATCAATACGCGCGCATGATTGAATCTACACAAGGCGATTTTAGCCCTTAAAAATGTTCACTCATGCTAAAAAAAAAAAAAAAGGTAGATGCCGAATGCAGGGCTTTCAACAAAAAATGGACTGCTAAGTATTTATTTACTGAAGTCGGAGGTAAAGCCGTGTGCATAGTTTGCGGAGAGCAGATCGCCGTGTTTAAGGATTACAAGTTGAGTTGGCATTTTGAGACGAAACACGCAGAGAAATACAAAAACTTGACTGATGCTGAAAGGGTGCGGACATCGAAAGATTTTCTAGCTAAGCTACAACAGCAGCAAGGCTTTTTTTTTACCAAGCTTCACACATCCAGGGATGCAGCAACCAAGACCAGCTTTGTGATATCCCCATTGGTTCTCTTTGGCTCTACCTACATGTGTGAACAAACATTCTGTGTTGAAGTTTGTCAAATCCAGGTCCAGATCTAGATCCTCTCTCACTGATGCTCATGTCACCTCAGACATTCAACCTGACTTTGATGCACTCGTTAAAGCCCAATAGAGATTAGATTTCTCTCATTGAACAAGAAAAAAATAAACAACAAATGAGGTGGTTAGACTACAAATGTAGGCATTTAAAAGGCACCAACTAGGAGTGAACTGGGACATTTCCTTTGGAGGCCTTTCTTCTCAAAATCACAATTCAGTGTCAATCATTATTATAATATGATGCACCTTGCTTAATATTTGGAGTACAATGTTGTCTTTAGAAAGCTACAAATCTCTTTCCAACAGTATATGAAACTCAAAATGTGTTTTGGGGTGAATGTGACTGAAAATGATCACTAATATAATAAGGCACAAATGGTAATGTTCACATTTTGTTTTTGAAATTTGATTGAAAAAGTGAGGTTGCCTTTCAAAAAGTCATTTATTTATTGATTAATCATAAACTCTTACCAAGCTTACCAACTTGTCAAAACTATTTACTGCTTTTTATAAAGAAACAATTAATATTATGCAGAATTGAGTTTAGCCTTTTGGTCCGGCCCTTCACAATATTTTCATGTGGCCCCAAGGAAAAAATAATTGCCCACCCCTGACCTAAGGGAACTAAACAAAGTACTTTTTAGAAAAGGCCAAGCATGGGGCAGCCATCTAAATAGTATTACTCAATGACCTCTGGGTAATGACCAGGACTGGGGAGTTTGTGACCGTGAGATCCGTGTACATGACCGGTGCGAGACTCTGAGCGACATGGAATCCGGATAAACAAACAATTTCAACTATAGAATAAACTAGAATTAATCAAATGTAAAAAATCTAAAGTATTTACAGATCTGCGATCTACAAATAATTAGGAAACAAATACAACATTGAGGTTTTTACAATTGGAGTCAGATTTAATTCAAGAGAATCAAACAATTAGAACGACAACTTTAATAATCTAAATGTATTTCACAGCGCTTAAGAAAAGACAGGAACACGCAGGAATCCTTCTACCACATCATTGGATACTGTCGTTGGACCAGTGAGTGGACCCTTACATAACCAACATTTAGAATTATTACTTAAACTATTATGTATAATCAACATTCAGAAGCTTAATCTAAAACCCTAGAACACTTCTTAATCGAGTTATATTCGAAGTGTGTTCTGAGCTAGAAGACTTCTGTGTTTTACTGCACAGCAGGTGTTTTTCTGCATCTCCTGTGTATTTCCTGTGTAAGCGGAGTTAGAAGAACCTTGTATTTTGTCTACAACTTCACTCTTTGGCAATAAATTACCAATTTGACAGTGTCAAAATAACCGATCAGACTTACAGGATGAAGTGTACCAGGCTGGGACTAAAGCCAGAAAATCATTAATGTATAAGTGTGTGTATATATATATATATAAAATTATAAAGGTAAAAACCTGGTCCTGATGAAACCTTTAAGAAAATCCAACTGACAAAGCATGCGCCACAAATATAAGATATCATATATACATAATTAAGACGATGGAGATTGGTTTGTTTTTAGAAAGAATAGATTTATAGCCTACCTACAGATAAGATTACTGTTTGAGAAAAGTATATAAAAGGCTTGCATGTGTGTATAATTTCTGACTTTCTGCAGACTGTCTCACTTTATTGTTTCAATAAAGTTTAATTACTTTTTCACATCTACTAACCCTCTGTCTCTGAAGTTTTTTTGTTCGGTTGGAAAGATTGTTTCCCCATGACAAAATCCACCAACATCACATGAGTTGAAGCTGTTCTGTACTGAGGAATGACCTAAAATTCCTCCAAGCTGATGTGCAGGACTGATCAACAGTTACCGGAAACATACAGTTGCAGTTATTGATGCACCAGATACTGAAAACAAAGGTTCATATACTTTTGCCATTCACAGATATGTAATATTGGATCATTTCCTCAATAAATAAATGAACAAGTAGAATTTGTTTAACTGGGTTCTCTTGATCTACTTTTATTTTTTAATGTAATGGTTTAGGTCATATTTATGTGCAAGAAAACAGAATTCACAGAATGTGGAATTATCAGAATGTATGCAACAGCGCCACCTCATCGGATCTATGAAAAAAAAAAGGGAGGAAGAAAATATGTCTTAATATAGTGAGTACAGTTTAATGAAACAATCACTAACATGCAGAACTTTCACATTTATGTAAATAACATACAACGTATAACAATTACATAAAATTATACACAGACTACACAGACTAGGGGGGGGGGTCGGGGTTACGAAAGCTATTGTGTCAATTCAATTTTCCAGTTTAAATGGACAGACGATTTTGCATATTTGGAAGTTACGTTAACGTTAAGTAGTGTTCAGTTTACTCTTACTTACATAGTTCATCGTTTATTCATTTACCATTTGACGATACTATTAAAGTTAGTTAAATGCCTACAGGCAAAATATGAAATGTCCTTTATTACATTACTACTTTTGATAATTATGCAATAATAGTAAAGACACTAATAATAAGAATACATAAAAACATCAGAAAATGTGTTACCCTTTCTCTGGGTCTTTAAAGAAAAATTTATCACTTTTTGGGTTTTTATGGCCCTGCCAGCTGAAAAGGATTCTGAATGCTGCTATACAAGGTGTGTATTTATATTGCTATTAGTCAATTAAGAACCAAAGTCATAAAAATGTTATGGATCTTTGAATCTGCCATAAAAAGTGCAAGTGAATGCATTTTAAAATGCAAAAAGCACAAAACTTATATTTACCGTGTATTTGTCCCATTTTTTTTCAGGATCATAAGGCTCCCAGCGGCTGGCAGGAAATATGTGTTTGTTTTTTTCATACCAGCTCCTCAGAACCACTTTTCCTGCATGAGACTTTAAACACACACACACACACACACACACACACACACACACACACACACACACACACAAATTAACATCTGTGGACAAAATTCCATGTCAAACAGATTTATGTGAACTGTTCTTTCCTAATGAGGAATTTATTTTAGACTTAATGTTTAGACCACACCATCATGCCTTTACCTCATCTTTCTCAACTGTAGCATCATTTACCAATCGGATATCGTCATGAACATCAAAACTGAAAAGTGGTCCTGGATTAAGACACACAAATTTGTTCTTAGCATTAAAATTGATACAGGTCAAGTGCTTCAGTTCACATCAAACATCAGTACAGGGGAAAATGTGATCTCTGTGACTTTGATTGTGGCATGGATGTTGGTACCAGAAGTGCTGGTTTGAGTATTTCAGAAAGTGCTTATCTCCTGGGATTTTCACACACAACAGAGCTTACACAGAATGGTGTGAAATACAAAACACATCCTGTGTATGGAGGGTATCCAGGCTGAAACAGCTTGTTGAGTGAGATCAGAGGTGAATGACCAGACTGGTCTGAGCTGACAGGAAGTCTATAGGAACTCAAATAAGCACTCTATAATCTTGGTGAGCAGAAAAGCATCAAATATTGAGTTGGATTGGCTACAACTGCAGAAGAACACATCAGGTAACTGTCAGCCAAGAACAAGAAACTGAGGCTATCATGTGCACAGAATCACTGAAACTGGACAGTTGAATACTAGAAAAAGAGCAGGTGATGTTCAACAGTCTCATGGTAGTCTTGAATTCCTGTTCTTGGCTGACGGGAGTGAAACCCACTGTGGTTGTGAATAGTGATTATTTGAGTTACTATATCCTTCCTGGCAGAAATTAATTAATTTGGCTATGGTCATCTGACCACTCTTCTAAACAAGGCATTTCCACCCACAGACCTGTTACTCAGTCAATGTTTTTTGTGCCATTCCGTGTAAACGCTAGAGACTGTTGTGTGTGAAAATCCCAGGAGATCAGCACTTTCTGAAATACCCATCTGGTACCACAAACAAAGTTTTCTGTTCATTCTGATGTGAACATCTTATCGATCGATCTAATATAAATATATTATTTATATATATATATATATTTATCATATTATATATACACACACACACACACAGATGCTTGAAAGTTAGAAAATATAATCTGCATAAATGTGACGGAAAACATCAGATTCAAATGCAAGTCTTAAAAGTAAAGATAAATAATAAAGAGAACCCAATTAAACAAATGAGACAAAAAATACTTGGTGATTTATTTATTGAGGGAAATGATCCAATATTATCTGTGAATGGCAAAAGAATAAAACTCTAGGATTAGCAGTTCATTTGAATGTGAAATTACTCGTGTTTTCAATCAATGCGAAAAACAATTCCCAAAAAAACATGGATGAAGATTCATCCACAGAGTAAATACGCATTATGGAAAATGTCTCAAATCAAGTGTGGAAAAGTTTGTTGGAAGCTTGTCAACCGTGGTTTACTTCGTTTATAGTGTATGGTTAGCTTTTTATTTTTATAGATTGTATTAAGGCTTCAAACTTGAAAATGATCTTGGAGGACAAAATGTGTTTAGTATTGTAAACTTTTGTTGATTACAGAGATTATCTTTTGCAATAATCCAAAAGTCTATGTGAAAATATTATTGGGTTTTTGTCGAGGGAACCGGTGTGATAACTTCCGGGTTCTGGTTTAAAAAAAAAAAAAAAAAAAAGGTCACCCCTGCACCTCTCTATTGGGTGATTTGTCTTGCGCATCTCCTCGTGTAAACACTGTTATAACCTTTTCTGCATACACCGGAATTGTTTTCATTTGGTTGCATATTGTTATATTTGATGCATATTTTCATTTGGATGATGGCATTTTTATTTTTACTTATCCTATACTTTGGGTACACTTTTATTTATGTTCAGCTTCTACGAGATGATGCACTTTAAGGACCAGTCTAATTTGATGTAAAGATTTGTACATTAGCAGGAATGTAGCACAACACGGAGGTGAAAGCAGCGGTCTGTTGTCCCAAAAATCAATCATTAATCGTAATCTAAATATTGTTCAAAAATAATCATGATCATTTTGGCCATAATCATGCAGGTGTAACTGTGCGGTCACAAAGGAACCCAGGGTAACTTCTAAGCAACTAAAGTCCTCTCTCACATTGGCTAATGTTAATGTTCATGAGTCCACCATCAGGAGAACACTGAACAACAATGGTGTGCATGGCAGGGTTACAAGGAGAAAGCCACTGATCTCCAAAAAGAACACTGCTGCCCGTCTGCAGTTTGCTAAAGATCACTTGGACAAGCCAGAAGGATATTGGAGAAATGGTAAGTGGTCTGCACTTATATAGCACTTTTTTAAACCTCAGCGGATCCAAAGCGCTTTACTCTGTATCTCATTCACCCATTCACACACACACCAATGGTAGCAGAGCTGCCATGCAAGGCGCTAACTTGCCATCGGGAGCAACTTGGGGTTCAGTGTCTTGCCCAAGGACACTTTGGTATGTGGAGAAATGTGGGCTGGGAATCGAACCTCCAACCCTACGATTAGTTAATCCTATCTTCACAAAAAATGCTTTGTGGACAGATGAGACCAAAATGTGTGAAAATCTGATGTTTTAGGTCATATTTATGCAGATATATAGAAAATTCTAAAGGTTTCAGAAACTTTCAAGCACCGTTGTGCACACTCACTCCCTCTCTCCATACATACACATAAGTCATGAAAACAAATGTATATGCATTGGAATACTGGTTTTAAATTGGCAGAATGACTCAAATAGTCAGACATACTTAGGTGTTAAAAATATCAGAAGCATGCTTACCACTTTTGCCTCTAGCTTTCGTCACAATGAAGTCATAGAAGCTGTGGTGCTGGAAGAAAAAAAATGAAAGCTTTCTAATTAGGAGCCAAGTTGAAAGCCTATAATGTACTGATAAATTCTCAAACCATACAGCATCTTGTCCAGATGAATTACATGTGTCACCTGTGCAACATGCCAATAGAATTCATTTTATATGCATCCAACTGTCTGGAGAAACATTGGAGTAGCGGGAAAAAGTAAAGCAAAATACAAAAGTATCAGAAAGTCCACATAATTTTTATGCAAGTAAAAAAAATAAAAATAAAAAAATAAATAAAATAATTCTATATATATGTGGTTTCTGGTTTGATCCCTGGTTTACTGCCACCTGTCAAAACATACTGGTATCTGGACTGGCTACTCTAAACTGACACCAAATGTGAATTAACGTGTATGGCGACCTGAAATTGATTGGCGTCCCATTCAAAGTATATTCTGGCCTCGCAGCCAGTGATTCAGGGACAGGGAAGTGAATATATGGAAATATACACACACATACAGTGGGGGTTTGGAAAGGATTCAGAACCCTTCCATATTTGCACACTTTAGGTTAAAAATGTCATTTAAAATTTTTTGCTCATCAGTCTACACATAACCCATAATGACAAAGCAAAAATGCTCTTACAATTTTTTGAAAATGTATTTAACATTGAAATCTCTCATTTAGATAAGTAGCCAGACCCTTTATTCTGTATCTTGTAGAAGCACCTTTGCCAGAAATGACAGCTTTTGAGTCTTTTTGGGTCTTGATAAGCCATACAAATGGATTTGGGCAGCTTCTCCCATTCTTCCTGGCAGATCCTCTCAAACACAGTCATACTGTATGGGGAGCATCTCTGAACTGCCATTTCCAAGTCTCTCCACAGATGTTCTATGGGGTTTACAGCTATTACACCGAGAATTTAACAAATGTGGGTACTTTCTAACCTCATACAATTTCTCATCCATGAAGCCATCCTTTGTTGTTCCAACTTGCACCCTATATAAATATATATTGTATACTGATAATTATAGTCCTAAATTAATAATAAAGCTCACTCACTGTAAGCAACGTTCACTGTTACTCACTACCTTTGGATTACTTTGATCGTAGCATTTTAATTTGACATTACAGCTCTTACTCGTGCTCCCACTGTTTATCACCATGTCTACACTGGGAGTGAGGAGCAACATGGCCTGGTTACTATTAGATCACTTGTAGATCGCAGCTGTTATAATGAACAACAGAAGTAACACTGCAAGCGTGCAAATACAGCATATAATTATAATAAACTTGAATTCAACTAAACCTTTTAAGTAATTCACACCAATTTCCCCATCCCCATGCAGTAGAGCATTTTGGATAGACATAATTTTGTGCTCGTGCATCACTGTCGTGCTTTCATGTTACACAAGCACCACATTGAAAAGTTTGCAGGTTACAATCTTCTTTGAGGCATTTAATATAAAATGCTCCCATGCCTTACAGGACCTGGAGGCCGCACACTTTTTTTTTTCTTCTGCGGTTACTTGACAATTACTCCTCCATCTGATGGTGACTGAGGTAATGTTGGGCACTAAAATTAATGTTGACAAACAGAAAACAACAAAAGCATTTTTGTTGATTTATGTATTCTGCTGAAGATAGCGCTGTCGCATTACATGTGTTTGATGATGAACTGTCTCTTTATAATGAACTGTCTCTCTACCTCCAAGATCCTGAACAATCCGGTTTCAAAGTGGCACATTCCACAGTCCGCACTTTTGGCCGTCACTGAGAAGCTACATCAGGGGTGGGCAAACTTTTTGACTTGCGGGCCACAATGGGTTCTAAAATTTGACAGAGGGGCCGGGTCAGGAGCATTTGGACACGCAATGTAATTTATTATTTTTTATACATTTCAATTGAAGGTGCAAAGTTAAAGAAATCAACATTTACTTTCAACATTCAAAACATATATTACCCAACGAAATACTCAAGGTCAATAATTAATAGTTTCAAACCCCGCAAAATCATGGACGGATCATGGGCGGTGCTGTTTTGGGGTCTTGTGACAGCGGACAGGACACCAGCTGAAGTGACTCGTCAATTTTTTCAAAATCAGAGAACCGACGGCAGAATTCTCTGTGCATGTCGTCCAGTGATTTGCAGTATTTCTTCACGTTTCGGGTGGCCTCTTTCTGCATGGCCAGTGTGGGAAAATGAGCGAAAGATTTGTTTGACATTTGCCTGGAGAATAAAATCAGCTTGGATTTTGAAGGTTCTCACATTTGTGTACATGTCGTGCACAAACTGATCTTTCCCCTGCAACTTAACGTTCAGCTCATTCATGTGTGACAATATGGCCACAGCAAACGCAAAGTCACAAAGCCAGTCTGTGCCGCTCAGCTCAGGGAATTCGTCGGATTTCCCCATTAGCTCCAAAAACAAACGGATCTCCTCTTTGAGGTCCCAAACTCGTTGACACACTTTCTCCAAACTTAACCAGCGGACACGAGTGTGGTAAAGTAAGTCCTGGTGATCCGCATCGGTTTCCTCTAGGAACGTAATGAACTGACGGTGATTAAGTCCCCTTGCTCGTATGAAGTTAATGAGTTTTACAACTGGATCCATGACATGATTAAGCTGCAATACAGACTTACTCAGAGATTCTTGATGAATGATGCAGTGAAGAAAAATAACATCCTGGTCAGGGTTTTCTTCTTTCACTTTATCCTGGATTCTTTTCAGCAGCCCGACGTTTTTTCCAGTTAAATTTGGCGATCCATCCGTGGTGACACTGGCAAGTTTACTCCAAGGCACCTTCATTCTCTCGATGACAGCAGACACCTGTTCATATAAGTCCTCTCCTCGCGTTTTCCCCTTCAGCGATTCCATGCTCAAAAGCTCCTCCGTTATCTCAAAACTGTCCTTAATCCCTCGGATGAAAATTAGGAGCTGAGCAGTGTCTTTTATGTCGTTACTTTCATCCAGTGCTAGTGAATATAACTTAAAGGACTCCGCCTTTTTGTTTAACTCGCTGATTATATCTTCGTCAATCAGTTCCACACGGCGAGTCACTGTCCTGCGTGATAAACTGATTTTTTCACACTTGCCTTTGCTCTCCGGACACAAGAGATCTGCTGTCTCTACCCGCTGCTAGCCTTTGCTAATTTGAATGCCAGCAAAAAACTTTCCTTGGTACTTGACTCTTGAATCGCAGTTTGTCGGTGAAATAAATTCTGCTGAGCCTGTAAATTAGCTGCCAACCTCTGAGCAGTAGCCGCCCGTTCATCTGTTGACTGCTTGCTAACATAGTTTGCATGCTTTGTAGCAAAGTGACGGCTGATATTGTACTCTTTGAAAACTGCAACCGTTTCTTGGCATATCAGACATACAGCCATTGATCGGACCTCAGTGAAGAAATATTTTGTTGTCCACTCCTTTTTAAACACTCGGCACTCAGTGTCCATTTTTCTTTTCTTTGGTCCGCTCATTTTTACCGAAGGGCGAAAACGGCAGTGGGAAAGTTACACTCCAACTAAGTTCGGCGGGCTGGACTAAAAAGCCTAATGGGCCGTATGTGGCCCGCGGGCCGTAGTTTGCCCATGTCTGAGCTACATGCTACTAGATCAGCCAAACTGTCATCAGTCCTCATCCTCCTCGACCTCTCAGCAGCATTTGACACAATCAGCCATAAGACTCTTGTCCACACTCACAAATCTCAGAATTCATGCATACAGATGCTTAGAAACTTTGTGAACATTTAGAATTTTACATATATGTCAACATAAATATGACCTAAAACAATCAGATTTTCACACAAGTACTAAAAGTAGACAAAGAGAACTCAATTAAACCAATCAGACAAAAATATTATAATTGGTCATTTATTTATTGAGGAAAATTATCCAAAATTACATACGAGTTGAAAAAAAGTATGTGAACCTTTGCTTTCAGTATCTGGTGACCCTCTTGTGCAGCAATAACTGCAACCAACATTTCTGGTAATTGTTGATCAGTACTGCACAAAGGCTAGGAGGAATTTTAGCCCATGCCACCGTACAGAAGAGATTCAACTCTTGGACTTTGGTGGACCTTCTCAAATGAACTGCTTGCTTCAGGTCAGTATCCACACCAGATACTGAAAGCAAAGGTTCACATACTTTTGCGACCTACAGATATGTAATATTTGATCATTTTCCTTGATAAAGAAATGACTACATATAATATTTTTGTCTTATTTGTTTAATAGGGTTTCTCTTTGTCTATGTTTAGGTGTGAAAATCTGATGATGCTTTAGTATGTAATTTACGCAGAAATAGAAAATTCCTAAGGATTCAAGCATCTCTGTATACATACATGTATACATACTCTTCGAAGAAGATGTAAGCTACTGAAGAAAAAAAACAAAAACTGACATGATCTTCCTTTGACCCCAACATAGACCTGGACAATAATTCAATATCAATATATATCGCAATATACATTTTTTTAAATAACGGTGACAGTACACTCAGAAAGAGAAGAGAGAATACATCAAAGAGAAAGCTGTGTTGGAGATGCTGAAGGGAGAGAGAGCTGTTATAGTAAGGGAAGAGGAGTCCAGAGAAGAAGCCATGGGAGATGCTTCAGCTGCAGTGACACCAGCCAAGAAAACAAAGCGGTCTCTGGCTAGCTTTTCCCCCCCAAAAAGGTCCACCAGTACCAACACAGAAGGCTTGAGTGTACAGCAGGCAGTTGAGAGGGAGCTCAGCAACTACCTTCTGTCTCCAGATGCTGACAATGACTCAAATCCTCTGGATTGGTGGAAAGTCTCTCATAAGAACTTCCCCAGAGTAAGCCAACTGGCAAAACATTACTTGTGTATTCAAACCACAAACTACCCCTCCGAGAGGGTTTTTAGTACAGGTGGCAACATTGTCACATGCAAAAGAGAATCTATAAGCCAGATAATGTAGACCAGTTTGTATTTCTTGCCAGAAACCTCTAGAGCCTGTCATAGGGTGTCATCAACCCCAAACAATGTCCCTGCCCCAGCAACATGTGTAGTTGTTATTGCTCACACTTTTCCTGTTTTCTTCAGCAACTCTGAGCATTTTTCATATTTTTTTATTCTGGCTGAAGCACTTTAATTTCAGTCTATAAGAATAAAATAATCAGCCTATGTTGTAGTTTAAAGTGAAATATTAATATTGACTAAGGTGAGAGTTTTATGTTTATTTGACGGTGATTTCACATTTCTTGTTTGTATGAAGGTTAAATTCAAATAAAAGGTGAACGTTCATTTATTTGTACCATTTCAAATTATATAGTTTTATAGAAGTTTATAGAAGTTTGAAGGTACAGACATCGGTTGTGGGCGTCCTTTTTTCTGAGGATTTATATTGTTCATATCGATATTGGAATTATATTGTATCGACTGAAATTAAGAAATATATCGTGATATACATTTTGGCCATATCGTCCAGCTCTACCCCAACACCATTTGAATGTGTTCCAAAATCTAGTTAGTTCAATTATACTGCTGGTTCCAATGATAAAAATTCCATAAAAATTCCACCACTTGTTGAACCACATATTGCTGTATTAAGAATCCCAGACAGTTGGACGGACAGAAGCATGAACAAACTTAAAACATAATGCCTCTACTGTACAATGGTGGAGGCATAAAAAGAACTCTGCTACATTCTTAGAACTTTTGAACTATTGGAACAAATGTCAGAAGTATTTACTTTGGTCACAAAGCAGCTTTACAAAATCTTATGAGCAAGCTGATGGTGCCAAGGATTGTTGGATGATTAAAAACAAAAAGCATGTGATGTCAGAAGGTTATTACCATGTGGATATTTCTGTAAAGCTGCTTTGAGACAATGTCTATTGTAAAAAGCGCTATACAAATAAAGTTGAATTGAAAGTTATTTAAAAGTACATTTAGAAACCAGATACCTGTGGTTAAAGGAAACAAAAAAATAAAATAAAATAAAAATTATATTATATGTGTGTGTGTGTGTGTGTGTGTATATATATATATATATATATATATATATATATATATATATATATATATATATATATATAGAGAGAGAGAGAGAGAGAGTGTATTGAAGCATTATACTGTAAAATCAAACAATTACCAGCCTTTTCTACTTTCTAATAAAACACAACTATAATAATCAAAAAACAAACAAACAAACAAACAAAAAAAAAAAACACTGCTCAAAGTCTCATTAGTAATGTTTAAAGTTGATTTTTAGTGCCTTATTTTAGGGATTCATTCTGTGTTTGACTGCTCTTACATGAGGGATGATCAAATCCTCCTTAATGTACATGAGCTGCTCCACTCCAGCAGACCTGTGGGGCACAAATACAATGATATTCCTTAACAATGCAAAATCAATGAACAGATCCACAAAACAATTAAATATGAATGTACATAGTATTGCTTAACAATTTTTTTAGTTTGTACGTATAGACATAAACAAAAATGTATTCATAAGCATAAACAAACATGTATAAAACACCTAAACTGATAAGGAAAATATATTCGGACAATATTAATACCCAGCATTAGAACTTTGTTGTAAAGCTGTTGCTGGCAATTACAGCTTTCCGATGTATAGGGCAAGTTGTTGTTGGCAAGTTGTTATTATTATTATAATTATAATATACAGTGGTGCTGGAAAGTTTGTCAATATAGAATTTTCTACATAGATATGAACTAAAACATCAGATTTTCACACAAGTCCTAGAAATAAAGAGAATCCAATTAAACAAAGACGACAAAAATATTGTAGGTGGTGATTTATTTATCAAGGAAAATAATTACATGTGAGTGGCAAAAGCATGTGAACCTTTGTATTCAGTATCTGATATGACCCTCTTGTGCAGCAATAACTGCAACACAACGTTTCTGATAACTGTTGATCAGTAATGCACATGGACTTCTAGGAATTTTAGCCCATTAGCCCTCAGTAGAGAACAGCCTCAACTCTGGGATGTTGGCAGGTTTCCTCACATGAACTACTTGCTTCAGGTTCTTCCACAACATTTCTATTGGATTAAGGTCAGAACTTTGCATTGGCCATTCCAAAACAGTAACTTTATTCTTTTTTAACCAGTCTTCGCTAGAATGACTTGCGTGATTAGAGTTGTTGTCTTGCTGCATGACCCACTTTCCCTTCAGATTCCCTTCATGGACAGATGTCCTGACATTTTTCTTTAGAATTTGCTAGTATACCTCATTGTTCCATCAATGATGGCAAGCAGTCCAGGCCCAGATGCAGCATAACAGGCCCAAACCATGATACTACCAACCACCATGTCTCAGAGGGAATAAGGTTCTTCTGCTGGAATGCAGTGTTTTCCCTTCCTCAAACAGAACACTTTTCAAATAAACCAAAAAGTTCTATTTTGGTCTCATCCATTCACAAAACATTTTTCCAATAACATTCTGGCTTGTCCACATGGTCTTTAGCAAACAGCAGATGGGCAGCAATGTTCTTTTTGGAGAGCAGTGGCTTTCTCCTTGTAACCCTGCCATGCACAACATTGTTGTTCAGTGTAGTCCTGATGGTGGACTCATGAACATTAGCCAACGTGAGAGAGGCCTTTAGTTGCTTAGAATATGCAATTTGTTCCTTTTTGACCTCAATGACTATTGCACATTTTGCTCTTTGAGTGATCTTTGTTTCTTGACCACTCATGGGGAGAGTAGTCTCCATTTGTATACAATCTGTCTGTGGATTTGTGGAGTCCGAACTCTTGAGAGATGGTTTTGAAAACTTTTACAGCCTGATGAGCGTCACCAGCTCTTTCCCCCGAGGTCCTCAAAAATCTCCTCTTTTCGTGCCATGATACACTTCCACAAACATGTTGTGAAGATCAGTGATGATCCCGATTATATTGATCAATCTCAGAGATTGAGATTATTTATGACGATTATTTTAGGGACAACATTTATATTGCACGTTCACATTTAAATAAACAGACCGATGCTTTCACCTATATGTTGTGCTACATTTCTGATAATGTACAAATCTTTGCATGAAATTAGATTGGTCCTTAAAGTGCATCATCTCATAGAAGCAAAATATAAATAAAATTGTACCCAAAATATAGGATAAGTAAAAATATAACAATATGCAACCAAATGAAAACAATTCAGGGGTATGCAGAAAAGGTAATGTTTACAGGAGGAGAGATGCAGACAAATCACCAAATAGCCCGGAAGTTATCATCACAGCAGTTCAATCGACAAAAACCCAACAGGATTTTCCCATAGGATTTTAGATTATTGCAAAAAAAAAAAAAAAAAAAATAAGATTAACACGTTTTGTCCATCAAAATATTTTTCACAAACCAACACATTTATGAAGTTTGAAGCCTAAATACAATTGGCAGAAATAAACAGCTAACCGTACACTATTAACAAACTACACCACGGGCGCTTGACTTCAACGTCACCATCACCAACCTTCCGATTACTTCTCCAAACTTGATTTAAAACATTTTTCATAATACGGATTTACTCTGTGGATGAATCTTCATCCACATTTTTTTGGCGGGAATTGTGAGAACCAGCTTCAGGGCTCTATAGTAAAAATTTCTTTACAATTACAAAAATTTAGGAGCACAGTTGAAGTTGAGGTTTTTATTATTTTAATTTTTTTTTTCGAGATGGTAACATTAATGTGCCACAATAAAATACAAAACTAGGCATGAGAAAACTTGAACTTGACATTTATGACAGAATTTAGGAACATAGTGAGCCATAAATTAATTTACATTCTGATAAACTAAATTTTATATTTTCTGTTAATTTTACAGACTGTAAGCAAAAAACAACCATTAACCTGTTCCACCTTGTAAACAAACACTATAAACCTCCATGTTGAGTGTTTGAAGTCTGCTCCTCTTAAATATATTTAAAGCTACACTGTTAGACATGTTCCACTGTCATGGTTCTGGGCTGGAGTCAGTTCTCGACCCGCTCTGTGTATATTGTGTAGATATCTGAATAATCTCATACAGGATGTGATGGAGTTCATTTACCCGTCAGATGAGAAGTGCTTTAGTGTAATGGTGTTCATTAGGGACGCACAGATCAGGATTTTTACGACCGAAACTGATCCAGCTCTCTGCTCATGGTCACTGTTAATTGAATTAAAACAATAGCAATGAGAAATACCGTTGGTTAATTGATAAATAAACAAGCATAATTTTTTTTTTAAATATCTTAAACAATAAAGACTCCTAATTAAAAGTAGACTAACAAACATGATCCATACTAGTAAAAAGGCTAATAGCTTTCTAATGAAATAGCGAACTAAGTGTAATGTCAAATTGATATTAAATGCAACCCATAGTAATTAAACATTTTATTTATATTTAATGAAGTTATTATAATATCTATTTTTAATATTTAAATTATTTATTTAGAACTAGTCTTTACATATTAGTAGCTTCATACATGTATGTATTTTTCTATTACCCCCCCAAACCCCATCAGTTGTTCCTTCCCCAGTACAGTGTTGGGGGATTAAATCAGAACATGGAAACTGGAGTTAACTATTCCAGTGATATCTGGCAACCCTGTGGTTTAAATGAAGTCAATGCTCTAGAGTAGGTGAGCAGTAGCGTGCTGTATCTTTACAGACTGTACAGTTGCTACTCTTGATTATGGTGAGGAATTATTTAATAAAGAAGTTTGAATTAAACCCACCTTATAGCTTTAGCATTATTATTAATTTACTCCGCCCGTTGCCGTTGTGTCTACACGAGCAGGTCACAGTTTGTGAGATCTTGAAGTTGAACCAGATATTACTCTGGTCATCATAATGGCTTCTCTGCAGTATTTACACACTTGTTCGGTTGACTGAGGAGATGAAAAGCAGTGTGAAAGTAACTGTTGCGCGGTGTAACTGTATTTTGGACTTCCTGTACTTTTTATTCCGATTGTATTATACAACTCCAAACAGGTCACTCACACCGGTGTAAATAAATATTTATTCACAGTCGCACAAAGTACTTTTCAGTCGTAAATGCGAGTGAAATGGTCGCACAGTAGAGCCCTGCATTTATCTGCAAAGTTTTTCCCTGTTCGGCATGATAACGTTTAATGTCCCCGACAACCTCTGTAGTGTCATGATTTCTGAAGCTAAGCTAGCCGCTCGAGTGCTAAAATGCTAACCCCGTTTCCGGGTTTTGGCACTACAAAATGACGTCATCCCTGCGCTGCTCTATGCCGATTGGCTGTAAGTTTAGGAAACGCTTGATTTGATCTGCAGCAGAGTTTTCTATGAGCGGAGGACGAACTTTAAATGTCAATATTGCAGTCGATCATGTTCATTTAATCGTGGGCAGTCAAAACCGTAATCTTGATCGATATTCAATTAATTGTGCAGCCCTAGTGGACACCATTATTTTCCAGCACTGCCTTAACCCTCTTGGGCATGGAGTTCACCAGAGCTTCACAGGTTGCCACTGGAGTCCTCTTCCACTCCTCCATGATGACATCACGGAGCTGGTGGATGTTAGAGACCTTGTGCTCCTCCACCTTCCGTTTAAGGATGCCCCACAAGGTTTAGGTCTGGAGACATGCTTGGCCAGTCCATCACCTTCACCCTCAGCTTCTTTAGCAAGGCAGTGCTCGTCTTGGAGGTGTGTTTGGGGTCATTATCCTGCTGGAATGCTGCCCTGTGGACCAGTCTCCTAAGGGAGGGGATCAAGCTCTGCTTCAGTATGTCACAGTACATGTTGGCATTCTTGAACTGTAGCTCCCCAGTGCCGACAGCACTCATGCAGCCCCAGACCATGACACTCCCACCACCATGCTTGACTGTAGGCAAGACACACTTGACTTTGTACTCCTCACCTGGTTGCCACCACACACGCTTGACACCATCTGAACCAAATAAGTTTATCTTGGTCTCATCAGACCACAGGACGTGGTTCCAGTAATCCATGTCCTTAGTCTGCTTGTCTTCAGCAAACTGTTTGCAGACTTTCTTGTACATCATCTTTAGAAGTAGCTTCCTTCTGGGACGACAGCCATGCAGACCAATTTGATGCAGTGTGTGGAGTATGGTCTGAGCACTGACAGGCTGACCCCTCACCCCTTCAACCTCTGCAGCAATGCTGGCAGCACTCATACGTCCATTTCCCAAACACAACCTCTGGATGTGACGCTGAGCACATGCACTCAACTTCTTTGGTCGACCATGGCAAGGCCTGTTCTGAGTGGAACCTGTCCTGTTAAACCGCTGTATGGTCTTAGCCAACGTGCTGCAGGTCAGGGTCAGGTCTTGGCAATCTTCTTATACATTTATTCACTTGGCAGACGCTTTTATCCAAAGCCAACCCAAAGGGTGTACAAATAAGCAAAGCGATATATCAAGCAGAGAACAATACAAGTAGTGATACTATACAAGGTCCATTAATTGAATACCAGAGGAAGAAAAGTGCACAGAGTAGAGGTGTAAGTGCATTGTGTTTTTTTTCTTCTTTTTTTTTTCTTATACCCTAGGCCATCTTTATGTAGGGCAACAATTCTTTTTTTCAGATCCTCAGAGAGTTCTTTGCCATGAGGTGCCATGTTGAACTTCCAGTGACCAGTATGAGGGAGTGTGAGAGCGATGACACCAGATTTAACACACCTGCTCCCCATTCACACCTGAGACCTTGTAACACTAACAAGTCACATGACACCGGGGAGGGAAAATGGCCAATTTGGACATTTTCACTTAGGGGTGTACTCACTTTTTTTGCCAGCGGTTTAGACATTAATGTCTGTGTGTTGAGTTATTTTGAGGGGACAGTAAATTTACACTGTCACACAAGCTGTACACTCACTACATTACATTGTAGCAAAGTGTCATTTCTTCAGTATTGTCACATGAAAAGATATCATAAAAAAATTTAAAAGATTCAAGGTCACATTTTTTAAAATATATTTTGTAAATATTTTTTTTGTAAATACATTTTTTGTAAACAAAAGTGAGATACTGTAGCTATATATACACACACAGTATCTCACTTTTGTGAGATACTGTATATATAGCTACAAGCAGTGATGAAATCCATGTGATTATCCATGTGTCAAGTATCATCTAAATCACCCATTACATGCTGAACATATTAACTAATGAGTCTTTAATGGTCACATATACAGTAGAGCACAGTGAAATTGTTTTCTTCGCATACCCCAGCCTGTCAGGAAACTGGGGTCAGAGCGCAGAAATGCAGAGCCAGCAATTTAAAAAAATACATCCACATTAAATCCAAAATGACTGACGTTCTGTTGAGTGGAGCTAATGACTCATTTTGAAAATTGTTCTTCTTGATGAGAGCAGTAAATATACAGAGTTTGGTGACTGTAGGTAAAACTGACCCCACAACTTTAGTCAAAAGGGGGCGTTACAGAGCATATATAGAGCATTTATAGCTCAAGTTTCATCTAAACACCTCCTGTTGGGTGGAGATAATGATTGTGAAAGTAGTTTGGGTCGATGAGATCATCATGTCTACTGAGTTTTGTACATATACATACAAGTATGCATGATATATGCACCAAGTTTATGTACCATGTAAAAGAGGGCACTGCAGAGCCCCTCCACCAAGCCAATGTTTGGGCCCTATATATAGCTGCAAGCAGCAATGACGGGTCCAATCACTACAGTGCCATCCCACCTTGTGGGTGTATGAAAACTATGCATAGTGAAGCGAGTGCTGTAGAGCAACGGTCCCCAACCCCCGGTCCACGGACCGGTACCGGTCCGTGGGTCATTTGGTACCGGTCCGCACAGAAAGAATAAATAACTTACATTATTTCAGTTTTATTCATGATCTGGATCTGAAAAATGACCGGATTCTCTCCGTTACATCCTTCTACGACTCACTCTTGACGCATGTCAAGACGCTTGTCTCGGTCACGTGATACGTTGAAACCTTACCATAGAGACCAGAGAGCGTTGGTTGGGGGGATGTTACGAGGACGCTGCTAATAAAGTTGCGATTTCACATTGGATTCATGTTTATTATTATATTTTTTAAAAATACCCCAGTGTTTATGCCGGTCCTATCATTTTATTTTGTTGTATTAATCCGCCACACCTTAAAGGCCGGTCCGTGAAAATATTGTCTGATATTAAACCGGTCCATGGTGCAAAAAAGGTTGGGCACCGCTGCTGTAGAGTAACTTTTTTGTGCTGATGTGTTAAGTTAAGCCCAAGTCTAAGGCTTTACAACAACTTCCATGTCCAAAAATACAGCTCATATTGGATGATATAATGCATAAAAAAGATGAGATGTTATCTTTATTATTCATTAATTAACTGCAGTGAAGTAATGTTTGTGTGCACATGCATTTAAGGGGGTGCAACATAGCTCCGTTAATGTGATTTTCTCCTAGTTTTTGATTTGATTTACAATGTAACATTGGGGTTGGGATCCTAAGGCTCTTTCAGTGATTGACTATAGCCCAATGGCGGGGAAAAAAACAACAACAAACAAACAAAAAAAACAAACATGAAAGCTAGCGTGTCAATTCAATTAAAACACTATATATTTTTTTTTAATTACATAACACAATCGGTGCCCGTTTGCCATGTATGCATCAACCAATCGTGATGTTGCACAGCAAGCTCAAACTACATTCGACAGTGTGGAGCAGTGAGGAAATTTCCCAGTCTAATTCATAAATTGGGTGAAAACTACATAGTCTCTTCAGGTTTTTATTTTTTTTATTTTTTAAAGTGCAATTTCTAAATGAAGAAAGAAAAAAAAAAAAACTACAAAAAAAAAAACGATCCTTCCAGTACAAACGGACAGACAAATTGACATATTTTGAAGTCACATTAATGGTAAGTAGTTTTCAATTTACTCTTACTTGCATACTGAATCGTGTATGGATTTACAATTTGAAGAAACTATCATAGTTGGTTAGATGAATTCCAAGTGCCACTTACTAGGTGAAGTGCTGTTAGGTCAAGAACATGCAACATGTGAAATCTTTATTACATGAGCACTTTTGATAATTATGCATAGTTAAAACAGTCAGGATAACTATAATAATAATAAGAATACATATAGACTTTTCTCTGGCTCTTTAAAGAAAAAGACAACTTTTTTGGCTTTTATGGTTTTGCCACCTGAAAAGGATCCCGACATTTAATATAACAGCCACGCAAAGATTAAGTGTAATTTAACCTGCATTTAAGTGGGCAAATATAAGAGGACTATTGCAAAGTCTGTTGTATGTGCCACACTTCCTGACTTATTTAAGCTCTTTTTCAGTTAAATCAGCGTTCTTACCTTAACTCACTGAAGTCTTTTCTCAGAACCTCCAGGGCTCTTTGGAGAAACTGCTGAATAGAATTGCCCTTCTTCATCTAGAGTAAGAGGTATGATTACACACAAACACAGAAGTATGTAAATAGCCAATTCCTTTATTTTTGCTATACACTGACATTTGAGTTTGAGATCAAAAGATGAATATGAGCAAAAGATAAAACACAAAACATTGGAATTTCAGCTTTTATTTCCCCGATATCCACATCTAGCTGCTAAACAACTTAGAACATTGCGACCTTTAGTGACCTCTAGAGTAGCCAATTTTTAGGTGAGCAAAAGCATAGTAACGGACGGCCTTAAAGTAAATAACACTTAATATTTGATTGCATATCCCTTGCTTGCATTAAGGCCAACCCATTGACATCAACTGTTGCTTTCTTCATTTGTGATGCAATTAGGTGCGAGTAAGGCCCTATTTTATTTATAGAACAGTAACCTTTCAGAGTCTGATCTTCACAACACACGTTTGTGGAAGGAGACTTCTGAGGACCTCAGAAAAAGAGTTGTTGATGCTCATCAGACTGGAAAAGGTTACAAATCCTTCTCTAAAGAGTTTGGACTCCTCCAGTCCACAGTCAGACAGATGGAGGAAATTTAAGACCATTGTTACCCTTTTCCAGGAATGGTCGAGAAACAAAGATCACACCAAGAGCAAGACGTGTAATAGTCTACGAGGTCACAAAGGAGCAAAGAGTAACTTTTACGCACATTAACATTGGCTAATATGTTAATGAGCCTACCAGCAGCAGAACACTGAACATCAATGGTGTGCATGGCAGCATTCCAAGGAGAAAGTCACTGCTCTCCAAAAAGAACATAGATGCCCGTCTGCAGTTCATGCGGACAAGCCAGAAGGCTACAAGAAAAAATTTTTGTGGATAAATAATATATTTTTTGTTTTAAATGAGAAGGGTTAAGTTGGGAGAAAGGAAAACACAGCATTCTAGCATAAGAACCTTATCCCATTTGTGAAACATGCTAGTGGTAGTTTAATGGTTTGAGCCTGACTTGCCATTTTTGATGGAACAATGAATTCTGAACCAGCAAATTCTAAAGGAAAATATCACTATACTGAATGGTACATATTGTACCAATGGCAGAGCAGTAGCTATGGTCACTGTATGCAATTTCAGATACAGCCATGGTTTGGGAATGCATGGTTGCTTCTCTAATAGGCTCACTAATCTTTATTGATGTGACTCATGATGGTAGCAGCAGAATGAATAACAGGAATTCATTTAATGAATGTTGTTGTAGTGAGGAGATGTGAGGATAAAAAGGGGAGAAACGAGAGCTGAGAGAGCGAGCAGCCCGCACAAAGCAGTATGCGTACGAGTGTGTGAATTAAATACGCTGGAAAATAAAAGAAAATAAAGCTCCGTTTGAGTTTCCTAATTTCTGCCAAAATAATATTGAATGTACTATAAGTGTTACATACTTTAATTTACTTTAAGACATCTATTCCAATACTTTAGCTCACCTAAAAATTGGGTGGTCTGCCACCAAAGGTGCCCTTTTCTAGGTTGTTTAGCACACCTAGATGTAAAGATCAGGAACTGAAAGATGAAACTTTGATCGATCGTCTCGTATTCATCTTTTGATCTCAAACACAAATGTCTTCAGTGTAGTAAAAACAAAAGAATTGGCTTTGCAGTTCCAATAGTTTCCAATATGCATCATCATATCCAGAATATTATACATATAGGAAAAAAAGTGGAAAAGATCTGTCTGTTCTAATATCAATGCAATAAATAAGAAATTAAGGTTTAATGGGAGAAAAAAATATATATATTTTGCTGTTATTAGGGGTACCTTGACTGTTTTCCGGTGTCCAGATCCATCCCAGTAACTGAAAGTGATTTCAATTTCTTCACCTGAATAGAAAAAAAAAGTAAAATTTAAGTACAATTTGTTAAGTTTATTCAGCCTATTAGCAACTCGTTTTTATTTCACCTACTGAGCATACTCGAGTTCGGACACTTTTTGGGCCTCAGACTAAGGGGCCAATGTAGATTATTATTCAGGTGTATGATCAGTACATATGAGTTAAAAAAAAAAAAAAAAAAAAAAAAATACTAGTTACTGGTGAATTCAGGAGAAGAATGGATCCTGCTCCTTCTAGGGTGAACTACTGATTTTTCTTCTCTCTTACCAGTTACTTGGTCTTTAATCTCTTCACGAGACCCAAAGGACCCACTCACCAAAATTCTCATAAGGTTATCAGAGTAATAGATTTTACTTTGAAAACCACTATCCACTACAAACTGACACACTCATTCCTAATTGAAGTAGAATTCTTCACATCTCAAGCACATGAGAAGTTCCATTACTTATTCACAGTTAAATAGACTTCAATGAATCTGCAGTGAGAATGAAGACTTTTGTCAGAAAATTAAGGAAGTGTGCACTTTAATTAATTTATTTTTTTACAACTTTTTATCCCCCAAGAACATCGCAGATTTTGTCATGGCCCAGGTTAGCACTATTGAGAGAACAGATGCACAGACAAATTTTTTTTTTTTTACTGCTAGAAACGAGAGAATTCCTTTGCTGCGCACTTGACAATAAAAAAAAAAAAAGAAAGAAAAAGTGCTGCGCACTTAAAAACTTCTAAATCGTACAGGACAATTCTGAGACAGGTTCCCTTTTTAAGGAACCTCCACTAACTTTCTTCAGACAGAACAAAAACATCAAAGAACAAATTTTTTGTAGTGAATTAAATGATCAGGCCAGTAGAATTAATGGTACTCTTGCATGAAACCATACAGTGAGGGGAAATAAGTATTTGATCCCCTGCTGATTTTGTACGTTTGCCCACTGATAAAGAAATGATCCGTCTATAATTTTAATGGTAGATGTATTTGAACAGTGAGAGACAGAATAACAACAAAATAATCCAGAAAAACGCACTGAAATATGCTCTGTAACGCCCCCTTTTGACTAAAGTTGTGGGGTCAGTTTTACCTACAGTCACCAAAACCTGCACTGAAACCTGTCTCAAAAAATATCTTGATTTTGGTCTCATCACACCAAAATCATTTTTTTTTTAAACTTTTACTGGGTCACTTATCAGTCTCTCCAAGATTGTGTGATTACAGAATCACATTAATGCAAAATCAAAAAATGAATAAATAAAAATTCAAAGATGACAATTTTTCAAAATTACTAAAGATTTTCCACAGATTTGGGCCAACATATCATGTGACATCACCACAACACATTCATTCAAAGCCCTCTTTTATCTACATGCATCGAACATGAGTACAGCTAAAAAAAAAGTTTAACAAACATCACTCATTCGGAAAAAATGCCACAGCAAAATTAAGCATTTTTGGCCACAAAAATCACAAAAAACAAATAAACTGAAATACCATCTTTCACATGGCTCTTTGACAATGATTTCCTTCTATACAGCCTCCAGTACAACCCACAATTATACAGGGCTCTGAAATGGTTGTCTTGTGTACCTTCACTCAGCCACTATACTCTAACTTCTTCAGCGTGACTACTGAGTCCCTGTGGCTTCCCTCTCTAGTCTCTCTCGTTTCTGTGTTTGTTTTGAGTTTTGACTCTACAATGGTGCTTCACATTTTGTGAACCCTTTAGAATTTTCTATATATCTGCATTAATAGGACCTAAAATATCAGATTCTAAAAGTCCTAAAAGTAGACAAATAGAACCCAATTAAACAAATGAGAAAAACATCATAACTTGGTCATTTATTTATTAAGGAATATTATTGATATTATTATAATATTACATATCTGTGAGAGGCAAAAGTATGTGAACCTCTAGGGTAAGCAGTAAATTTGAAGGTGAAATTAGAGTTGGGTGTTCTCAATCAATGGGATGATAATCAGGTGTGAGTGAGCACCCTGTTTTATTTATAAAAAAAAAAACCAAAAAAAACAAAAAAAAAACCCAGAGCTCTATCAAAGTCTGTTTTTCAAAACACATGCTTGTGGAAGCACATCATGGCACAAAGAGAGGAAATTTCTTAAGAGCTCGAGTTACAAAACCATTTCTAAAGAATTTGGCCTCCACCAAACCACAATCTGACAGATTACTGTATGATCAAATGAAAGAAATTCAAGACCACTGTTACCATTCCCCGGAGTGGAGACCAACAAAAATCACTCCAAGAGCAAGATGTGTAATATTCCACAAGGTCAGAGAGGAACCCAGGGTAACTTCAAAGCAACTACAGGCCTCTCTCACATTGGCTAATGTTAATAAGCATGAGTCCATCATCAGGAGAACACTGAACAACAAATGGTGTGCATGACAGGGTTGCAAAGAGAAAGCCACTGCTCTCCAGAAAGAACACTGCTGCCATTCTAAACTTGGACAATCACATGGACAAGCCAGAATGCGAATTGGAAAAAGGTTTTGTGGATGGATGAGACCAAAGCAGAACTTTTTGGTTTAAATGAGAAGGGTTATATTTGGAGAAAGGAAAACACTGCATTCCAGCATAAGAACCTTATTCCATGTATGAAACATGGTGGTGGTAGTATCATGCTTTGGGCCTGTTTCGGTGCATCTGGGCCTGGACAACTTGCCATCATTGATGGAACAATTCTAAAGGAATATGTCAGGACAGCTATCTGAACTGAATCTCAAGAGAAAATGGGTTATTTAGAAATACAAAGCACACAAGTCATTCTACCATGTTTTGGAATGGCCAAGTCATGACCTTAACCCAAGAGAAATAATGTGGAAGAAACTGAAGTAGGGCTGAGCAATAATTTGATAATTATCGCAATATAATTTTCCTTGATATAATTTTAACAAAAGCACAATAACAGTCTGATATATGTTTATGCATCGCACATGATATGCATATGTGCACAAAATACTGTGCAAGTGCATGTTGCAGACCGGACAGCTAGTGTAGTGTTGTTTACCAACATGGTGGTGGCTAACAGGATTGTAGTTAGAGTGGAGAAATGAGCGACACTGGAGCAACTGTAGTGCTGCCAATGACCAGCTCAAAGGACGATGACATCAGCGACAGAAAAGGTCATACAACTTTGGTAATTTGGAGAGCACAAAAAAAAAGTTCATGACGGGTTGCAAAGAACCTGCTCTCCAGAAAGAACACTGCTGCCATTCTAAACTTGGACATCACATGGACAAGCCAGAATGCGTGGAAAAGGTTTTGTGGATGGATGAGACCAAAGCAGAACTTTTGGTTTAAATGAGAAGGGTTATATTTGGAGAAAGAAAACACTGCATTCCAGCATAAGAACCTTATTCCATGTATGAAACATGGTGGTGGTAGTATCATGCTTTGGGCCTGTTTCGGTGCATCTGGGCCTGTTTTGGCTTTTTACGATCAGACATAACAGAGCAGTGTGCACGGCAAAACCGTGCCACAGATACGTGCCAGCAAAGGCACCAACAAACCACAAACCTCTCACCATTTAAAACATCACCCGTTAGAAAGTCACGCAGAAAGTCAGAAATTACTATCATAATAAATAAAACTCACGAGCTGGTTACCACCGATCTGCGCAGAGTATAGTGTAGTGGGGGAAACTTTCCATCAATGTGTATATGCTGTGTGCACAGATAATTTAAAAAATTAATGCGTCATTGTACCAGGCTGCTGAATGGAGTGGAGGCCAATGAAATCGCATACCGTAATTCCTTGGAGTATCTTGTGTCACAGGTTTGTGCCTGTGGTTTGTACCACAGGTTTGTACTCTTTGCTTGTGCATTTACCCCCCAACATTTAAAGTATCGACATAGAGTTTATGTGCTATAGTTAAAGCAAAAAAAAAAATAAATAAATTTCGACCCTTTTATAGAAATTTTATAGATAATTAGCATTTCCATCAGCTATATCAGCAAACATTTTAACGTGCTAAAGCCAAACCAAAAAAATCTTTGATGGAAACGTGGCTAATGTTTATAGGCACAGTTATTCAAAGAAAATTCTATTTTTTTTCCAATGTTTGCATTATTCTTTTCCATATCTGGTGATGTAATAATGGACTTTATGTCATTCGACTGCTTAGCTTAACCACACTTAACCATCTTGATTTACCAAAACACACAATAGAGATTCCTGTGAAACAAAAAAGTAAACATTACCAATAATTAAGATTCCAAATAAGTAATAGCCTACATATTACACCAGCCTTATTCATGTCTAGACACATACAATAATTATTTTTATATTACTTACTCTTGATTTTCTCCTGCTTCCGCTCCCATTCCTGTCTAAGCTCCTCTCTCAGGCGATTTTCCTCCTCCTGGACACAATAAAGACACAAAAACAAACAACTCGTTTAAAAACCAAACAAAATAGCAAGTGGTGATCTGAAGGTCCAAGCACCCTTGCTAAGCGATTCAGAATTATAAGGGCACTATAGATTAACATACTTAATAGGTTTTCTGATTTTAACTCAATGCTGAATAATGGGAATTCATAGCAAATACTATACAAAAAAAAAAACACCACACAAGAACATTCTATAAAAAGGAATAAAGCAATAAAAAGGTGGAGATGATATTAGATCGTCAGAGTGAATGTGGTACAGGAAAAGGCCTGCGCTGGCTTGTCATGTGAATCAAACTGCCTCCCTCAAAGTCCTGGTCATGGTTATTCACATAACAGAATGTTAGCGAAGGCTAGAATTCTATTTTGCAGGACCACGGACAAGGCTGTCAGGTCACTGTGGTAACTTCTTGACTAACTGAACACACCCCATGATACATAATACAGGTACTTTGAAAAACACATTCTACTTTTTATTTAAACAAAAGACATTGTTATTTTTATTTATTTATTTTAACTGTTCATTGGTGCAGGTGATGCTATTTTCACTGTTGCAGGTTTTTTCTCTTCCATACAGTCTAGTCTAGGGAAGTGCATCAAAAACTTTTACCTCTCTTTCGCGGTCTGGGAGAAAGCTGGTGTCGACATCAGGATTCTTCCCCAGATTCTTTTTCTTAACTGGGGAGTCTAGCAAACATCAACAAGTCAAATTAATAAAAATAAAAAATAAAAAAGTTGAAATCTATATTCACAGCAACAGGATGAATCAGGTTGTCTATGCAAATGTCAACTACTAGGAAAAAAAAAAGTTCAGGTAAATTTGCAGGGCTATCGCTATGTTCAAGTAGTCTTTGAAACTGGAAAATATAACACTAGAACATACAATGAAGTCATATTTACAGGTAGGAAACTTGGGATTCTGCATGAGGGGTTTACAAGATGTGATGCATAATGCAAACTTTTAGCCCAGTGAATTTTTTTGTTACAATACTTCCAGTGTAATTGGAACTGAGAACAATCATATACAGTGATGCTTGAAAGTTTATGAAACCTATAGAAATGTCTAGATATCTGCATAAACATGACCCAAAACATTATTAGAATTACACATAAGTCCTAAAAGTAGATAAAGAGAACCCAATTAAACAACGGAGACAAAATACTAAAATTTGTAATTTATTAAGGAAAATTAACCAATTACATATCTGTGAGTAGCAAAAGATTAGCAGTTACTTTTTAAGGTGAAATTGGACTCAGGTGTTTTCAATCAATGGGAGGACAATCAGGTGTGAATCAGTTCCCTATTTTATTATTTTTATATTATATCATATTATATATATTTACAAAACCATGTCCAAAGAGTTTAGACTCCACCAATCCACAGACGGACAGACTGTGCACAAACTGAGGACATTAAAAGCCACTGTTACCCTCCCCAGGAGTGGTTAAGAAATCACTCCAAGAGCAAGATGTGTAATAGTCTGCAAGGTAATAAAGGAATGTTCATGAGTCTACCATCAGGAGAACACCAACAGTGGTGTGCATGGCAGGGTTGCAAGAACAAACCAGTGCTCTCCAAAAATAACATTGCTGCCTATCTGCAGTTTGTTAAAGATTTTGTGGACAAGCCAGAAGGCTATTGGTAAAAAGATAACCTTATCCCCTCTGTGAAACATAGTGTTGGTGTCATGGTTTGGGACTGTTTTACTTCATCTGAGTCAGAACAGCTTGCCATAATTGATGGAATAACGAATTCAGAATGATACCAACGAATCCTAAAAGAAAATGTCAGGACATCTGTGCATGATCTGAATCACAAGAGAAAGTGGGTCATGCAGCAAGACAACGACCCTAAACACACAAGTCATTCTACCAAAGAACGGTTTAAAAAAAAAAGAAAAAAAGAACCAAGTTAACAGCCAAATCAATGTACTGACCTTAATTAAACAGAAATGCTGTGGAAGAACCTGAAGCAAGCAATTTATGTGAGGAAACCCACCAACATCCCAGAGTTGAAGCTGTTCTTACTGAGGAATGGGCTAAAATTCCTCCAAGCTGATGTGCAGGACTGATTAACAGTTACCCCAAACGTTTAATTGTAGTTATAGCTGCAAAAGGGGATTACACCTGATACCGAATGAAAAAGGTTCACATACTCACAAATATGTAATATTGGATTATTTTCCTCAATAAACATATGACCACATATATGTTTGCCTTATTTAATTAATTGGGTTCTCTTGATCTACTTTTAGGAGCTGTGTGAAAATATGATGGTTGTTCCTTTTAGATTGGTTCCCCAGTACATCTGCTGATAATATTGTTTTTTGGGGGACTAAATCAAAACATGGAAACTGGAGTTGACTTTTCTGATGATATCTGCCAACCTTAAGTTTAAATGACGTGACTATGCTATGTATTTAAGTTAGTGAAGAGCATGAAGGAGAGCAGCAGTGTACACCTTCTGAAAAGTTGCTAATCTTGATATTAAATAGTTCCTCACCAATCATAAAGAAGTTTGAATTTTCTACATTTCTGCTTAAATATGACATAAAACAACAAAAACAGAAAACAAATAAAATGTAAAGACAGAAAATGTGCTTTGTTATAAATAACTCATTTAATATAAAAAATATATAATTCATAAAACATCAATAAAACAAGAAATGAAAATGTTTAATTACAATGGGTTGCATTTAATATCAATCTGACATTAAGATAAGTTTGCCATCTCCTTAGAAGGCCATTTAGCTTTTTCCTAATATGGATCATGTTTGTGTTAGTCTACTTTTAATTAGTCCTCTTTATTGTTTAAGATATTTAAAAATAAATATTTTATGCTGTTTATTTAGCAATTAACCAGCAGTATTTCTCCTTGCTATTATTTTAACTGAATTAACAGTGACCATGAGCAGAGAGTTTACATTTAACTGTTTGTGATAAACCTCCTGATTAAAGTTTAAGCAAAAAGATTGGTATCTGGATCGATTTCGGTCGTAAAATCGGTGCATCAGTAATGAACGCCATTACACTTAAGCACTTTGGGTGAGTTCATTTACCGGTCAGTTGCAATCACATCCTATATGAGATTATTCAGATATCTACACAATATACACCGAGCGGGTCGAGAACTGACTCCAGCCCAGAACCATGACAGTGGAACATGTCTAACAGTGTAGCTTTAAATATATTTAAGAGGAGCAGACTTCAAACACTGAACATTCAGGTTTATTGTATTTGTTTACAAGGTGGAACAGGTTAATGGTTGTTTCTTTTACATACAATTTGTAAAATACACTGAAAATATTACATTTAGTAGTTTTGTTTTTTTGCCTTTGCTTATTTATTCATTTACATGTAATTCATTTACATGTGGTTCATATTCATGTGGTTCATATTCATGTGGTTCCTTTACCTTTTCTCCGCTCCCTTCCCCAAATATTTCATCGAGAAGAGAGAGAAGGGAAAAAATAAATAAATAATTTTTTTTTTAAACTTTTTTATTTTTTTAAATTTTTGACTTTTTTAGCACATTAAAATAATAAAGAAAAAAAAACCTAATAAAATGAAATAAACCCAGTCAGAGCGACAAAACAGAAGCACATTAATACAGAAGTAGATTTAACAGGAGTGAGTCCACAAATTGTAGTTGAAGTAATAATGCACCGACAATATCTTCTATAAGAATTCAAATACTGTAGAGCTGGAAGGCAGAGTGCAAAAAAAAAAAAAAAAAAAAAAGAATAAAGAATAAATAAAATAAATAAAAAGAAAGAAAGAACTATGTAGGTGATGCAGTTCACCCCAGTATTAAGAGTTTAAATATTACAACCAAAAAAATATTAAATAAAATAAATAAATAGATAAATAAAATACATAAATAAAGAACGCTACGCTATGTAGGTGATGCGGTTTACCCCGGTATCAAGAGTTTAACGTAGTCTCCTGCTTCCTCTGCTGAAATAAAGTCCTTCTGGACTCCGTTGTATGTAATGCGAAGCCGAGCTGGATGAAGTATTCCATAGCGATCGCCCTCAATATCACGAAGTTGACGCCGAACCTCGTTAAACACGGCCCGGGCCCGGGCTGTCTGGACTGTGTAGTCAAGGAAAACGGAGATGGTCAGATCCCTCACTTTAATCTGCTGGAGCTCTCTCGCGTGGCGTAAAATATCAATACAGTCCCTGTAATAATGGAATCTGCACACAATAGCTCGTGGTCGTTCACCAGACTTCGGCTGAAGGGTCCGGTTGGACCGGTCCAGAACCGGCTCCTTCTCCAGACCAAATGCCTCCTTTAACAAGGTCGCTACTGCAGCGGTTGTACAGGTGTCAGCGCCCTCTGGAACTCTGACTATCCTAATGTTATTGCGCCGTGACCTCAACTCCAAATCCTCACATTTATTCTCTAATTGAGTCACGGTCGCAGTGAGAGACTCGATAGTAGTCTTCATACGAACTTTATCATCGGTGCAACCGGAGAGCACGTGCTCCATCTCCCCAACAATACCTTTCACTGTTGATATGGTGGCATCGGTAGCGACTTTATCATTAACCTGCTGTGTTTTCATGACCTGCAGGTCGAGCTGGATAGTAGACAAAACATCCCTGAGAGTCTTCTGAAGATTCTCCTGTTGCTTCTCCTGGTGCTTCTGATGTTCCTGGAACTCCTTTTTAAAAATATCGGCGATGTCCTTCCTCAGTACAGCCAGCAACTCAAGCCTGAGTGCGCCGAGGTCAGGGTCACCGCTCGGGGATGCGGATGCGACTGTGGGTTCACGGGGAGAAGGAGGCACGGGCTCATGGTGAGGGTGAGGCGTGGCTCCAGATTCATGGAGGGAGGGAGGCTGCGGATTCACGACCAGACGGAGACGCACTCGCGGTGCGCACACTGGATCTCAGTTTTGTCTGAATGCTACCACCGATTTTCGAGTTTTTCCCCGACATCTTAACGAACCACCGAGTTAAAAATACAAATAAGGAAATGAAATATAAGTCAAATATATTAACAAAAAAAGTGCTAATTACAATTTTTAATCGAAATCAGCAGGAGACTCAAACTTCGCGTCTTAATCCATTGAACACCGAATTCAAACCCCTAAATTATACATTGTGTGTTCCTTTGGCACATAAATGTTACCATCTCTAAAAAACAAACAAAAACAAACTTCAACTGTGTTCCTAAATATTTGTAATTATTATTAAAGAAATTGAGATCAATATTGATCAAAATAATCAGGATGATCATTTTGTCCATAATCGTGCAGCCCCAGCCGTAGACCACAAAAAGTACACGATACCGAAGTCGATAACACGGTATAATAAAATGTTTTATCAATCCTGGAGGACATCCTACTCTGGCTGATATGGGGAGGGAGGGAGAGAGAGATAGAGAGAGAGAGAAAGAGAATTTTAGCGATCACTCACTGTCTGACAACGATTAATAAAACTGTGGAGGCTACAAGTGCTAAGGTGCACTCCTAAATGCATGCACACCCCCCCCCCCTATACTCTGAATGTAAGCATTAGATTAAATTCACTGATATGGTGGCAGGACAGAAAGATTTATTAAAAGCATGAAGATGTGAATAATTATTAGTGACATTACTACATATAGCGGACAGGACACGGGCTGAATGGAGATGCATGGTGGAACGTTAGGAGGTAGTTTAGAACATTACAATGCGTTAGCGTCGTTAAGAAATAACTGGCTATCGCTAACATTACATGGAGCCTAATGTTAGCTGGGTTCACGGCAACAATGCAGCTGCCTCAAACAAAATACAGGACCATCTTTCAGGTGCTTCGTCAAATTCCAGGAGTGTCCTCACTTTGTTTGAAATGAACAATAGCATCGGTTGCACACCGGCTTCAGAGCATCAATTATAACTTTGTTGTCATCCGCCTTGACTCCTACCACTTTTCCTCTCAACAAGTCAACGCTAAACTTGTCGCCATCTTCTGTAGTTTTTCCTCGTGTGTGTGTAGAGGTTCTTCTCCTTTACCACTTGTGGACCGACCAACTACAACACTTACGCGTATTTGCTGCCCCCAGCAGTTCCGTAAGAATTGAAACCTTGGTACCTCATTACCAACGGTACCAACGATACTGCAGAAACAGAAGTACAGTCACATTTTAAGAATAATGGTACCGACTTGGTACTGAAGTATCGGTTCTCGTGACATCCCTAATTTATTAGCTTTAACATTTTATATACTCAAAGTGCAGATCTCAACCTTGCACCTGTCCAAAACTTTACATCACATCTTTACATCACATGAAATCATTTATATTCACAGTGCATTCACTGTGATATAGGTAGATATTAATTATAATACAGAATTAATAATGAATATCAATAAAAAGAAATAATTAAGACAAACACCCCTTCTCAAGTACGTGTAAAGATACTATCTCTACTGATCCTTCAAGGTATTGTGGAACGGAGTTATTTCTGAAACCCAGCAACTCACAAATGGGGTTCCTCAGGGGTCAGTTCTGCATCCACTGCTCTTTTCTATTTATACTACATCTCTAGGGCAGGTGATTGAGTCTCATGGCTTCTCATATCATGGCTATGCTGATGACACCCAGCTCTATTTGTCCTTCCAGCCTGATGATCCATCTGTTTCTGCACAAATCTCTGATTGCCAGTCTGACATCTCGGACTGGATGAGGGAAACACCACCTTAAGCTCAACTTGGCAAAATCTGAGCTTCTCGTCATCCCAGCCTGCCCCTCAATCAACCATAACCTCACTTTACTTGGCTCAATCACAAACAATCCAACCAGGAACCTTGGGGTGACTTTTAATAACAGCTTGATCTTTACAAACCACATTTCAATAACTGCACAGTCCTGTAGGTTCATTTTGTATAACATCAAGAGAATCAGACCATATCTACTGTCAGGCCTCCCAGCCAGCTCCATCAAACCTCTCCAGATGATTCAGAATGTATCATCTGCCCCCTTCATCTCCCTCCACTGGTTTCCTGTGGCTGCCTGCATCAAATTCAAGGCCCCTACCTCAACACTCTCCTGAAGGCTTACGTTCCCTCACGTCGATTAGTGACCGATGCTTAGTAGTACCTACTCAGTGTGGCTCAAGGTCCATATCCAGAACCTTCAGACTAATTGTCCCTCAGTGGTGGAATGAACTTCCAACCTCAATCCGGACAGCGGAATCGGTCACCATCTTCAAAAAACAGCTAAAAGACCCACCTCTCATGTGAGCACATACCTAATCCCTAAAATACCAATTCCACATTATCCTTTAAAATAAATAAATAAAAATAAAACAAAGGGGGTACAAGGGTGCAGGAACTCTTGTAACTTCTAGTATTTTTCTTCTGCTTATTATCATTTTCTGCCTTAAAATGAATCATGCAGACCAAACCATGAATCCTACAGACATAAAACTTGGTGAACAGGTAGAACCCCCTCCCCGCTACTCAAGCAAGGTAAATGGGCTGTATTGGCTTAATGGCCTAGCGCACAGAGTTTTACCTTTTGGTCCACATCTCATCGTAAGCCCCACAAACAAAAATCTGTTGAAGATAGGTATGCATCCAGATGCTAGACAAAGTTAACGAGAGTGAATGCAACACAGGGGAAAATCTAGATTCTTTAAGAGGAAATAGTAATCTCCTAACTCCGGTATTAAAGCCCTTAGTGAGATGAATGGGTAATGATTCGGTGAGATCATCGCAAAACCAAAGCTAAGGCTAAACCCACAGGAACACCACACCTCTTTTCACATGTCTAACAGGTTTGAACTGCTGGATGTCCAGGTGGTGGTCCAAAAACAATGTGGACTTTATAGATAACTGGACTGATTTTCACTCCACTTAAATTTGATTTGTATAGGTGTTTTTAACAATGGACATTGTCCCAAAGCAGCTTTACAGAAATATTTAAATTCAGAATATACATTTTAAATGTATGAATTTATACCTAATGAGCAACCCAGAGGCGACGTTGGTAAGAAAAAAAACTCCCTGAAACGATATGAGGAAGAAACCTTGAGAGGAACGAGACTCAAAAGTGAGCCCATCCTCATCTGGGTCAGGGCTCTACAGTGTGACCATTTCACTCACATTTGTGACTTAAAAGTACTTTGTGTAACTGAAAAAATATTTAGTTGCACCGGTGCTAGTGACCTGTTCGAAGTTGTATAATAAACCGGAATAAATACTACAGGAAGTCAGTTAGTTTCGCACTGCTTTTCATCTCCTCGGTCAACCGAACAAGTGTGCAAATACTGCAAAGAAGCTATTATGATGACAAGAATAACACTCTACATCATCTGCTTGATCTCAACAATCTCACAAACCGCCATCTTTTATTGATCACGCAAAATAATGACCTGAACCTGCGACATGCTCGTGTAGCCACAGCAGTGTTGGGTGCGAGCAAATTTATAATAATGCTAAAGCTACAAGATGGTTTTAAATTCAAAATTCTTTCTTAAATAATTCCTCACCAATCATATTCAACTTTTTAGTCTGCAAACGTACAGTACGCTGCCATGCTCCCTTCACCAACTCTAAAAGACAGTGCATTCACTTAATTTAAACTCAGGGTTACCAGAGATCACTACAAAAGTCAACTCCAGTTTTCATGTTTTGATTTAATCCCACAAATCCGTCGATCAAGATGACTAGAAATCGGTATCGGCTGTAAAAATCCTGATCCGAGCATCCTTAATCACCATTAAACTAAAGAGCTATGCATTTGGCGGGTAAATGAACTTGCCCAATCACGTCCTATATGAGATTATTCAGATCTACACACACAATATACACAGAGTGGCTCGAGAACTGGCTTTGGAGATTGTGGAAAATGGCTAATAGTGTAGCTTTAAATATATTTAAAAGGAGAAGACTTCAAACACTGAACATTGAGGGTTTTTTTGTATTTGTTTACAAGGTGGAACAGGTTAACAGTGGTTCCCTTTCAAAGGGAACTTCGACATTGCATGTAGAATAACAGTATGGGAGCGCCGTGCACGCGTGACCGGTAAATTTGATATTTTCAGTAAATGTTACTGGCTGTATGCAAAAAAAGTGTCAGGGTCAGTATTATGCTAAATGCAACGCTGAAGTTCTCTTTGAAAGGGAACGTCGGGGTTATGCATGTAACCCTGTTCCCTGAGAAGGGAACGAGATGTATGGGAGCACCCATTTTGTTCTGAACAGTTCAACGCAACGTTACACTATTTCAGGCAGTGGATAACATACAAACTTTATAGGTTATTTTTGCCATTCATTCGGGAGACGAGGAATCCAACATCTACTCAGTTCACCATCTTGCCCAAAATACAACGCTACACTACAGTGCCACCATGAGGTCAACTGCGCCCATCTCACAGATGAACTGAATGGAAGAAGAGCTATAACCATGACCAAGTTTTGTGTCTATGACCTACAGCTGAGCAATAACAGAATATACAAATCTGAACTCTAAACATTGGAATAACTTACCGTCTTCATCCTCTACGTCGTCTGGATTGAAAGACAAACGGGCGATTTTTCTTTTCTGTTCCTCTTTTCTCTTTTTCTCTTTCTGCTTCTCTAATTTCCTAAAAAAAGAGAACAATAGATTAAAAGTCCAATAAGAATGACTTGAAATTTAAAGCAAATTCAATAAATTGATCTGGGATGTTTATAAAGATTATAGATGATTAGCAGTAAATGGCTCACAGCTGAAGCTCTTTAGACTGCTCCTTCTTAGCCAGCTGCTTTTCACGCTCTTTTACAAGGGCTTCTTGCTTTGCTTTCATGTCATTCAAAGTCACCAGACCTAAAAGAAAATTTATTTTTCCATGTCAAAAAAAATATATATACACATTTAATCGGCAGCTTAAAAAAATAAAAAATAAATCTTAAGCAGGTCTGTACTTCACAATTTTTTGTGTTTGAATATACTGTAACTTCTGTACTGTACAGAGCTTCATGTGTTATAGCATCTTGTGTAATAGGCAAACTGTGGGATCTACTGTTGCATTTTCATGGACTAGCACTAGCTAATCATGTTGTAGCAGCCCAGTGCATAATACCATGCAGATACAGTCCAAGAGGTTCAGTTAATGTTCACATCAAACTTCAGGATGGGGGCGAAAAGTGTAATCTCTGTGACTTTAACCATGGCAGGGTTGTTGGTACCAGACGAGCTGGTTTGAGTATTTCAGAAATGGCTGCTCTACTGTGATTTTCCCCACACACAACAGAATGGTGCAAGCAAAAACAAAACATTGAGTGAGTGACAGGTGGAAACACCTTGCTGATGAGAAAAGAGGTCAGAGAAAAAGAAAAGAGGTCAAAGGAAAATGTCCAGATTGGTTCAAGCTACCAGGAAGGCAGCTCTTTACAACCATGTTGAGCAGAAAAACATTTCAGCATGCACAAAACAAACCTTGAAGTGGATGGGCTACAATGGCAGAAGACCAAATAGTGTTCTACTCCTTAACAAGATCACCCCCCCCCCCAATATTCTTAAGTGTGAGGTGAACATTAACTGAAGCTCTTGGCCTGTATGTGCAAGATGTTATGAACTGGGTAGCTGCCATTTGAATGGCTGACAGGATAACTACACAAATGAGCAGGTGTACAAGTGTTCCTATTAAAGTAGTCAGTGAGTGTGTGTATACAGTCATGTGGAAAAAATAAGCACATACGATGGAAATGATTGTTTTTACATATTTAGACAAGCAAAACATTTGATCCTCTTTGAAACATTACCTATTAATGAAGTTGATACACTGGACTTATTTATACCGCTCACATCTAGTAACTGGTTTTCCCTTTTGCTATTGAGGTTTGGCGTGGTCAAGCCAAGATAGAAATAGTTCGATAAAGCCTTCAGGAAAAAAAATGGTTGTGGATGTCTAGGAGTCTGGCAACGCATTTAAAAAGAAAGTTCCACTTTCGACTCATCGGTCCACAGAACATTCTCCCAAAAGGTTTGAGGATCATCGAGGTGTGTTTTGTCAAAAACGTTTTGTGGGGCCAAATAGTTTATGGATTTTTTTTATTCTTTAAAAAATATTTTTAAAAAGACCCTTGAACTATACATAAGTGTTCAGACTCTTTCGAATAAGATTTAAAATAGTCCGAATTGCTGAGAGTCTAAATGCTTTTTGTAAAACTGTGTAAAGTTAACAATATAAAATAAGGAGAACAGTACAGGAATGTCTTAAAATGGAGGATTGAACTCTGAAGCTTGCTTACCCACAGTGCTGGACTTAAGCTCTTGCTCAACAGCATCATAGTGAGCAGAGAACTTTTTATCAATGTTGGATTTCACAATGTTGTCCTGAAAGGCAAAAAATAAAAAAAAGTTACATCACTTGCACACTGATATTAAGGCGTGTGTATATTGAATGGGTTGTTTCTTAGAATACTTGCAGACAGCATTTTTTTTTAATTTGTGTTGACAAATAATGAGCAGTGGCATTTTACTTGAAAATATGCTGCAAGACCATATTGCTTATACTCAATTCAATTCAATTCAATTTTATTTGTATAGCGCTTTTTACAATAGTCATTGTCTCAAAGCAGCTTTACAGAAATAAAAAACAGGTATAAACAGTCAGAAACATCTAAAGAGAGACAAACAGGAACAGATAAACAGAGACAAACAGGTATAAAACAAATGGAATTTATCCCAACTGAGCAAGCCACTGAGTGGCGACGGTGGCAAGGAAAAACTCCCTAAGATGTTTTTGAGGAAGAAACCTTGAGAGGAACCCGACTCAGAAGGGAAACCCATCCTCATCTGGGTAACAGAGAATGTGAAGGTAACACAGATAATGTGAAAATGAGAAGTATGGCCTTAGGAGCAGCCGTAGTCCCAGCAGAAGATTTGGGCTCATCCAGAGGCAGAAGGGATCTGGATCTCCAATATCTCCATAAATTACGTGTGGGGCTCGGCAAAAAGAGAGAGAGGGAGAATTATACCATATTGAGAGGCACCAAACAAGGCCAAGACAGTGAAGATGCTACATTGCGAACGGATTTTTCATATATTGAACAGTGTTGCCATGGCAAGGCGACAAACTTATGGCATAAGGATGAGATATAGGGAGAGCTCTCATCTATGATTTGCATTGTGTGAAAGAGATTCAGAGAATAATATTTGGTACTGGGGGCTGAACACAGGGATTTGACTATTGCGGGGCTCCGTTAATAGTGCCATCAACTGGCAGCAGGAAGTTTGGCCCTTTATACATACATTGGAACAGCACTCCCATTTTTAAGAGAATACTTTAATCCGCAGATGGAGAAATTAGGGAATTAGTTCAAACTTTTCTAGAATACGGTGAAGACAATCGCTCATCTGTCAACACAAATCAATATTAGCACCATGCTTTAAAACTGAGATATGTTTGCTCTGGCTATGACATGCAAGGGCTGTACGTCCCCCCTCATCGATTATTCTTTTCCCAAATGAATCGCACTTTTTTTTTTTAAAACACATACAAACCAGGGAAATTTCGATACACATGTAACATGCCAACACGTACAAATAAGTCTTTTTTGAGGCCTAAACATGCTCGAAAACGCATGAAACTTTGCAAAACATTTCTCAGAGCCTTATCCTAAACACAACATGAAGTCAGTCATTTTTAGATTTCTCTGCAATTCTTGCTCAGATTTGGCCTTTTTCCTGGCCTCGTCCTTCTCGAGATTTCATCCGATCAATATATTTGGTCAGTCTAATCTATAGGCTTTGTTGATGCTAAATAGAAAAGCTTTTGAGTTTTCAATGCCTGGCGTGGACGTCTGACAAATGTCACTGTTTCACCATGAAAGAGGAAGTTGATATAACTCAGACATACAACGTCCAATCTCTACCAAACTTCACGTTTGATACGATTCGTAGCCTGAAGACACCTACAGGTCATGTCATAGCACCACCTGCTGGCGAACAGGAAGTTACACGTTTTACCTTGTGATAACTCTCAACATCATAAGTACTAAAAGAGACATTCCCCTGGCAGAGCAACCCCAACGAGCAGCAGGGTGCAAGAGCACGTTCATCGTTGCTGCAGCTTTAAAATGTTTACTGATTTCTTCTTTGTATGTTCATGTCATAAAGAGGAATATTAAGCTAATAAAGAATGACATTAATAGGAAAGCTCAAGTTAGTCCATTTTTAGAAGGCAAAAAAAAAAAATGGTAATTGAATCAGATGTTAAGTATTATTTGAAAGAATACATTTCAACTATGAGGAAATAGATCAACTGATTTAACCAAGGTTTCGTCTGGTCGGTAGTGGGGGAGCAGGGGAGCGCTGGAATAAAGTCGGCGTGACGTTCGATAATCGCGGAAGTTAAGGGACCGTCTCTAAAGTTACATACTGTATTTTTTTTTATACACGTTTCTAACTTCAATAGCATTACAGTCACAAACCCAACTGGAAAGTGTTCATCTATGTGTCTAGATGAACACTTTAGAGCTGGTTTTGTGACTGTAACTCATTCCCTTCGAATGCTATTGAAGTTAGAACCGTGTTTAACAATGTCGTATGTAACTTTAGAGACGGTCCCTTAACTTCCGCGAATATCGAACGTCTAACTCCACGCCGACTTTATTCCAGTGTCGGGACCTGACCCACGGGACCGAGGTTCAAATCTCAGTGTTTAAAGCGGATGTGTTTAAAAGCGTCTCACGTGCCTCTGCTATTTTTTGTTTTAACTGCTCCAGCTGCTCTCTCTCTCTTTCGCGTTTTTTCATCAACTGCATGGCTCTTCCCGCCTCGCTGGCCGCTCCTTTGTACTGCGCCATTGTGAATGTTTCTTTTAACTATAAATCGCGAACTGTCGAATTCCGTGTAAATAAATCAATGTACGCGTTCGACAAACAAGCTCGCTGGAACTGAAGCTGCGTTTTCGTTCTGATTCTTCTTCTTGTACTATTTATTGGCGGTTGGCAAAACAGATTTTAGTGCATTACCGCCACCTACTGAACTGGAGTGTGGTGCGTCAATGCTTAGGAATAAATAAATAAATAAACAAATAAATATACAATGAAATATCTTATAATCTTGTATCATTTCCTGTTTCTTTTAGATATCTTTTCACAGCTATTCTAATATTTTTGTCCCTTTGCTGTTTACTCAGCAGATGTTCTAAAGTCATATTCTTTTCACCTTCTCTCTGTACTTGTGTTTCCAGTATTTGTAGTATGCAGTACACTGCAATAAAACATGTTCAGCATTTTGATTTATGCCACAGTGCCTACATAATCCATTTGGATGTTTCCATTCTGCGTTTTTACTGTTCTAACGTTACCACTGTTCCGCTTGGATGACCACAGAGCGAGCATACTATGGATATTATACAAAAAAAAGAAAAATGTATACAATAAAGTCTCAATAAGTAAAGAACAAGTAAACAGACATGTGTGAAGAGAAAAACACTAACAAATGAAGAATAATAAAGAGTAATACAGAAATATACACCACCACCAACATAAACTTTTCGAGTATGATGTGCTTATTAATGACTCTTTTTAAAAATAACCTTTTAATTATAGGGTTACAGCTCTGCTCTTGTGTATGTAGATATTTGTTCTCTTATACACAAACAAACAGAGTGCATAAAAGATAAATAAATATCTAGCACAAGGTTTGTTTTGTATAGTCTTAATGCATCTAATAAATAGGAGTGAATCCAGGACAGGTGGATGCCATGGTGGTACTGAAGCCCAAACCAGGTGCTACTTCAGCAAGTGGAATCAGGTATGCAGAGTAAGTGTAAACAAGCACGCTATATTATACTGTGTAGCAAAAATGGTTATTGATTGCCTGATAATGTTATTGCAGATCTGCACTATACAGGGCCTACAGTGGTGAGCTGCCAGACCCATCAAGCCTTGACCCCAAAGCTGCCTATGCTGACTTCAAACCAGGCTCTCTTCCCCTTACCTGCACAATGAATCTCTCACCTGACAAGCCACTCGTGGACTCGATCTTCAATAAGGTACAAGCTGGCAGTATCCTATCGTATCAGCATCCACTATCTACACCTGATGGTGCTATCACCCATAAGGATGCACCCCCATTCCCAAAAGTGCCACCAGACGGGCTACCAGTTAAAGCCAACAGATTGTACATATGTGCCAACAAACCGTGAACAGCTGCATCTCAATTCACTGTCTTTGACTTTGTCATGGTCACACCTCATTGAAGAAGCAACAAGATGTCAAAGTGCAGCAGCTGAGTGGCATTCACTGAGGAAGTAGAAGGTGACTGCTTCAAATTTTAGGGAGGTTAGCCACGTTAGAGGTCCAAATGCTGCAGTAGACCTAGCTGAGAGGATCATCCAAGGGATAAGACAAACAGCACACATGAAGAGGGGACTGGATTTGGAGGCAGGTATCTTAAAGGACTATGCAACTCTGAAAAACGTAAACTTAAGGAAATGTGGACTGGTGATTCATCCAACCTTAGCTGGGTGTGTTCATCCAGATTCATCCAACCTTAGATGGGTTGGTATATGACCTGCTTGAGAGACCATCATTTGGCTTGGTTGAAATAAAATGGCCAAATACACTAAGCTACTTTATGTAAAACTGTGTAGATCTTATTTAGTTCTGGGTTGTCTCTTGTGGTTAGTGTGTTGTTTTATGCAGCACCATTGTCCTGGAAAAAATGTTTTTTTCATTTCACTGTGTACTGTACCAGCTTTATATGGTTGAAATGACAATGAAGTGAACTTGAACCTTGAAAATTTAAACTACATTGACTGCAGATACCTCAGAGTTGACCATGGCACATACAAGTTGAAGAAAAGTCATCCTTATTATTGGCAAGTGCAGAGGCAGTTGCTTATCACAGGTATGGAATGGTGTGAATTTGTTGTCTGTGCCCATGATGATGATGTTTTTGCAGCACATTTACAGAGACACTTCTGTTCTAAACTCCCTGAAACAGAGGTGTGATTTGTTTTTCTTTTATACATATCTATCAAAATACCTCTTCATGCACAAATAACTGAAGAGGAACAGTCCTGAGGAAATGAATTTATGCATGATTTTACAAACGTAATTTTATTTTGTCACGTCATCTGATTTAAGTATTTGTTTCACAATTCTATATTTGTTGACAGTTTCATTTTAAATTATGTCAGTATAGTGAATGATATGAAGGGCTCATTCTAAATTTAAAACCAAAATGATTTGTTTCAGGTGATTATATACAGTATCTCACAAAAGTGAGTACACCCCTCACATTTGTGTAAATATTTGATGATATCTTTTCATGTGACAACATTGAAGAAATGACACTTTGCTACAATGTAAAGTAGTGAGTGTACAGCTTGTGTAACAGTGTAAATTTACTGTCCCCTCAAAATAACTCAACACACAGCCTTTAATGTCTAAACCGCTGGCAACAAAAGTGAGTACACCCCTAAGTGAAAATGTCCAAATTGGGCCCAAAGTGTCAATATTTTGTGTGGCCACCATTATTTTCCAGAACTGCCTTAACCCTCTTGGGCATGGAGTTCACCAGAGCTTCACAGGTTGCCACTGGAGTCCACTTCCACTCCTCCATGACGGCATCACGGAGCTGGTGGATGTTAGAGACCTTGTGCTCCTCCACCTTCCATTTGAGGATGCCCCACAGATGCTCAATAGGGTTTAGTCTATCACCTTCACCCTCAGCTTCTTTAGCATAGCAGTGGTCGTTTTGGAGGTGTGTTTGGGGTCGTTATCATGCTGGAATACTGAATACTGATCATGTTCTGCCTCAGCATGTCACAGTACATGTTGGCATTCATGGTTGCAATGGGGAGGGGGGTGGGGCTGTTCACTGTGTGTGTGGAGTGGGTGAGTGTTTTCTCTTTAATTTAAATTTTTTATTCTTTATTTTCTTTCACTTTTTACTTTTTCTTCTTTTATCTTTGTTTTTGTTTTTTTCTCCCCCTCCTGTTTCCTCTCCCCTTTTCCTTCTTTCAGAGGTGAGGATTCATTTTCATTCTCTTCCTGCCGTAAACACTTGATAGATGTCCACTAATTCTGGAAATTCTGGCTCACATGTGAACTTTGTGAGCTGGAACATTAAAGGTATGGGGAGTCCTATAAAGAGATCTAGGGTGTTTGCTCATCTGAAACGGCTCAATGCAGACGTAGTGTTTCTACAAGAAACTCATATGCACACCACAGACCAGGTTCGGCTTAAATGTCCATGGATTTCTGAGGTGTTTCACTCTAATTTCAACCCTAAGGCCAGGGGAGTTGCCTTTTTAATTGGTAAGTCAATTTACTTTTCATCCTCCAAAGTAATATCAGATGAAAATGGCAGATACTTAATCATTTCAGGTAAATTGTTGCAAGTCTCTGTATTATTAGTTAATATTTATGCCCCAAATTTTGATGACCCACATTTCATGAATAAGCTCTTTGAGCGCCTCCCTTCATTACATAATACTGTCCTTATATTTGGAGGAGATATGAATTGCGTTATTGATCCTAAGTTGGACCGCTCTTCTTCTAAGACCATGACACCCTCACTGGTGTCAGGTACACTTTCTGATTTCATGTCTAAAAATGGTTGTGTGGATCCTTGGAGATTCCATAATCCCAGTAACAAGGAATATTCTTTCTTTTCGCATGTGCATAAGTCCTTCTCTAGAATTTATTATTTTTTCATCGACACCAAACTTCTCTCCAAAGTGTCGATGGTTAAAGACCATCCTATTGTGATTTCGAACCATGCCCCGCTTTCTTTGGATATTCAGCTTTCTCCCCAACCTCGATATTCAACAGCGTGGAGGTTTAACACTCTGCTTCTGTCAGACGACAAATTGAATACATTTATTGCAGCTTCAAATGACGATTTTATTGAAATCAATCAGAACGAGCTTGAACCTATTTCCTGTTCCCTGCTGTGGGAATCACTAAAAGCATACTTGCGGGGCCAAATAATTTCCTACTCCGCACATTTAAACAAAACACGTACGGCCATACTTCAAGAGCTACATTTCTAGCTTTTTATGATGTGGTAAGACACCCAGAATAAGTAAGTCAATTCTTCAGAGATGTAAGCTCAATGCTGGCCTCTCTCTTCCAAATTTCCAGTTGTATTACTGGGCATCACATATTCATAAAATTTTATTTTGGTTGAGACCAGCGCATTCCCAATGGTGTACATTAGAGGTACATTCATGTGGCTCGTCCTCTCCAATGGCTCTGCTTACCTCATCCACTTCTACCAACTTCTCTGGCTTTACAGACAACCCTGTGGTTAGCCCAACTCTAAAAATCTGCACACAAGCGCATTTTGTGCTCATCTCTCCTTGATACAACGCAAGGTATTACACAGGATTCGTTTATCCAAAACATGTTTATCAAGATTTATCCCACTGTCATTGACCGCTGTGATAAATGTCACGCCTCTCCCTGCAATCTCACTCACATGTTCTACTCCTGCCCATTGGTATTCTCCTTCTGGCAGAAGTATTTCGATAGCACCTCAGAGATACTGTCCATTACTGTTGAACCCTCTCCCCATATTGCCAAATTTGGGTATACGGAGGATTATAACAGGTACAATTCGAACCAATTAGATCTCTTGGCGTTCACTTCCTTGTTAGCAAGATGGCGCCTACTTTTCCATTGGAAATCCACAGAGCCTCCCTCCAGCGCTCAGTGGCTTAGGGATGTAATGTCCTTTCTAAAATTGGAAAAGATTAGGTATTCTCTGGGAGCCAGTTCTGACAAGTTTCACAGAAAGTGACGGCCTTTCTTAACCTTCTTCAAATCTCTGCCATCTTTGCCATCTGATTGAGGGAACCCCTCTCCCTTTTATTTATTTGAATTAGTTTATGTTTTTATTTTATTTATTTAGTATTATTTCTTTATTTTTTAAACTCATTTCTTTTTTTTCTTTTTGTTTCTATTGGGTATGTATGGACGTATGAATGTGTTTTCTAACCTGTACAAAAAAATAAATAAACTAGTTTGGCTCCCAATTTGTTGAGTCACTGAAATGGACAAAACAATTTCTATAACTTTTTTTTTCCTTTTACACTTGTGAGTCTCAGTGTACTAAAGTTTGTTTGCTTGTTTCTCTTTCCAATGTGCCATCTCTTCCAATAAAAATATATATATAAAAAAAGGCACCATTCCACTGCGACTGCATCCTGCCTCCTTCCCTTCACGTCACGTCCCGTAACAGATTGACAGATTAAACCGCCAATCATGGATGCAGCAGAGGAACGGAGGAGACGCCGATCTTCAACCAGCACGTTAAGTATCCCCGCTTTGGACTCCATGCGCTTCGTGCAGTAGACCCCGGAGTACCTGCCTGCGCGGTATGCTAGCCAGGATTACCCGGACTATTTCATTTTGAATGTCAGCAATATTTTGTCAGCCTGTGCGACAAAAAGGACTCATGCTGAGCCTCTTCTCCATGTGTACTATGAGCAGGCGAAACAGAGAAGGGAGAAGAGCAGAGAAAGCTCCAGTCAGGGTTCCAGTCCCAGCCAAGTCAAGTTTCCTGTCCACGCCAAGTCTCCGGTCCCAGTCACAGCCCCGGCTCAGCCCCCTATCATTGCCAAGCCTCACGTTCCAGTTCCAGTCGCCCAGAGTAAGAAGGATTCTGAATCTCCCAGGAGGAAGAGCGAGGCTCAGCTGCAGGAGCTCCAACTGAAACACAACGAGAGCGAGAAGCAGAGGAAGGGAATGGCTGAAAGAATGAGCTACATGCAGTTGGAGTTGGAAGGTTTGCGCAGCACCCTGTCTGAAGTGGAGAGTCAATGCGTCAAAGCCACTAAAGAATCCTCATCTGTTAAGTTGCAACTGTAGGCAACAGAGGATTTTTGCTACTAGAAGAGACATGCGGAAAACGGGTTTGGACAAAAAGGCTTCGGCCAACCAAGACCCCAAAAAAAAGGCAGAAAAAGGGGGTTGGAAAAAAAAAAAAAAAAAAAAAAAGAGTGCAGAGAAACAGCTTCACACCTGTTCAGACACAGCTGTCAGAATTGAAAAAGAAATTGGAACCAGTGCATGAAATGGAGGCAGAGCTAGAGGATGAGAGGAAGCAGAAAGTTCTGGCTGTAGCAGCAAAGAAGAAGCTGGAGGCTCAACTCATCCAGACCATTGAAGCTCGAGGTGAAGCACAGGGGCAGCTGAAGAAGGTAAAGGATCAGTTGCGGTATGTGGATGACCTCCGAACGGCGAGTGATGCTGCACGGAGCAGCGCCGAAGAGAGTGAATGCAAGGTCAAGAGTCTGGAAGCTGAAAATGTACATTTACATGAGGATCTGTCTGCAGCTGATCGCAGTCAGAAGCTGGTTCTGCAGGAGAGAAATGCGCTGCATGATGAAGTGACCAACTGTAACTCCAAGGTATCTGCATTGAATGATGAGAAGCGGAGGCTCGTATTTCTCAGCTGGAGGAGGAACTTGATGAGAAACAGGGCAACATTGAACTCATTAATGAACGATTGAAGAAGGCTAATGCACAAGTGGACACGCTGAGCTAGCGGGTGAGCGCCGCACAGCTCAGAAGAGTGAGACTGCGCAACAGCAGCTAGAAAGACAGAATAAGGATCTAGCTGTCAAAATGCCGGAGCTGGAAAACTCGGTCAAATTGAAGTCTCAGGTCCACGACGTACAAGTCCAGACCCAATCTCAAGTCTCGGACGCCCATGTCCAACCATGTCTCAAGTCTTAACGGTCCAAGCCCAAGTCATGTCCCAAGTTCCTGATGTCTCGTCTGAGCCGGCTGTTCTGGAAAATCCAATTCAGTTTAGGCCGGAGGCTAGCCCAGAAATTTTTTTGGGGGGGCTACCAGGACAGCATGGGGAGGTCTCAGTGGTGGAGCTCCGCACAGCCGAGGAGGCTGTCCTGCTGCCCTGCACAGCTAAGGAAACTGTCCTGCTGTCCAGCCCAGCCGAGGAGGCTGTCCTGCTGCCCTGCACAGCCAAGGAAACTGTCCTGCTGTCCTGTTCTGCTGAGGACGCCGTTCAGCAGCCCTGCTCAGCTGAGGACACCGCTCAGCAGCCCTGCTCAGCTGAGGACACCGCTCAGCCTCCCTGCTCAGCTGAGGACGCCACTCAGCCGCCCTGCTCAGCTGAGGATGCCGCTCAGCCTCCCTGCTCAGCTGAAGATGCCGCTCAGCCTCCACGTCCAGCTGAGGACATCACTCAGCCTCCACGTCTAGCTGAGGACGTCGCTCAGCCTCATTCCTCGGAGGAGGACATTGCGCCGCTCCCAGGCACCGCAGAGGACATTGCAACGCTCCAAAGCGTCGATGAGGGCATCGCTTAGCCTGTCTGCCCGGCGATAGTCCTTGCTCTACTCCCCTGCTCCAAGGACACTGTGCAGTTTCGTCCTGGCACTACTTGGGACATTCGGCACAAGGGCCCGGGGCCACCAAAGTATGAAATGGACTTTTGGCACTCCGGGAGGAGTGCCTTTGGGGGGGGGGGGATCTGTCACCATTCCCTCGCGCAACTGTGCATGTTGACACCCTTCCGGGGTGACGTCATGTCTTCACCCCGTCGCGTCAGATATGCGTACACGGAAGTGTGCACAGCTGTTAGCGGTTGCGGGCTAATGACGAGTCTATTTATACTGGGAACCGTGTTCCACACGGCGCGGTTCAACTGACTAACTGACTGACTGTCTGGCTGATCCACATATGGACATATCGACGTGTGTGTATAACGGAATGTATGCTTTGTAAAGCTAAAAGGCGACTATCGGGAATCGCCGTTTCAGTATGTTTGTGCCTTAGACATAGCATTAGCGCTAACCATAGTCAAGTGAGCGTAGTTAGCTCAGGAGTTTGTTTATCGTGTTTTGTGTTGCATTCGTCACTGTAAATAAAAGGCACCGTTCCACTGTGACTGCATCCTGCCTCCTTCCCTTCACGTCACATCCCATAACAAGAGCGTAATGGAACTGAGGCATCAGGAATCTCCAAATATAGCAATCAATTGGCAAGATTTTAAATCTATTCTGAGAATAGTGGACATGATAATAAAGAAACCAGTCCAAAAACCATAGAGACCAGGGCAAAAAAAAAAAAACATATGGCCAACACTCTTCACTTATTTGTACTCCTACCTCCATTTCCCATGCATTTTTAATTTTGGTACTCGACTACCTAACGCCAGAATAAAATCATGAATCTTAGAAATCATTCCTCTCCGATGTGGATTGTTTGAAAACAAGCTTTCCAAAGCCTGTTCAGGAAGTGCAGAGGGGAAATTAGGAAAGACGGTTAATATCTACAAGCCGTATCCCCTGAGTACTGAGTTCAGCCAATCAAACCCATCTTGCTAGTGTGTGGAGGGTTGCATATCACAGACCGCATGTGTTCAATGATAGAATAAACATTATGTGTCTGCATGACGAGGGGACGTGTGACATCGTGTGGGTAGCACTGTTGGCAATGATTCTTCTGATGAAAGGCGATACAGAACAGTTTACAGAGGCGGCCAATATCTTGACATACGGGCTTTTAACTAGTAATTGTCATCCACTCTGCAGCAATATTCTACTAATGCACTTTGCAGGCTTATGTGGGACCTATAGAAATCAAGTCGCCTTAGGCACTTAGTCCCATCACCACAATCAGCTTAATACCAAATTTGGGTAAAAGTGTGCGTCATGCACGATTTCTGCTGCAATGATGTGATTGGCGTGATTGATCAATAAGTTTTCCACCTAATAAACTTCAATATCACACTTTGGTTTATCTTTCCAACTTAAGGGTCTACCCCTGGACCCCCAGTATTGTCAGGAATCATCCCAGTGATTTGTGAGTTTATTTCTGTGACAGTAGTCTACGGTCAGGGAGCTTTGGGGCATAAGAGGTGAGGTAGCAAAGTCACGTCGTCTAACCTCTGTCCTGGTCACGTGGCTATATGGTTTGCACTAATGAAGTTCAGTCCTCCTAAGAGTACAGTTTCCGTGTCATCAACATGTCCGTGAGTTTGCAGGCTACTAGATACCACTTGGTGTGAGAATGTGTGTTTGAATGCAATGTGTCATGTTTGTGGGTGTGTATATGCAGATCGTTGCTCGGGAGCGTAGGTCCTCCTAGAGGCCTCTTGATAGATAATTACTGTCTAGTTCTCCTATTGCAGTCCTGTCTTCTCCAGCTCTGTGCTTGGCTCTTGCACTTTCCTGCAGTGACTCGCATGCACCCATGTGGCTCTCTGGTTGACTTTCACTGCTGAATGGGTGACAAAGAGAACCTGGAACGGCCCAGACCACCATGGCTTGTTCCACCTGGTCCTGCAGAAGTCCTTGATCATGATCCACTCTCCGCGTTTCAGATCATGCAGCGGAACCTGCTGCTGTAAATGAAATTCAGAAAAAAGTACAAATTATTTCTGATAAAGTTTTAGTTTGTGAATGGAGTGATAATAAACCAGGGTAAAGTAGTAGTGATGATATGAAGGTCACATTATTAGACTTTAACATGTGTCTTGTGGCTGGTTACCACACACAGGCAAATCTTTTTTTAAGATAGTTACATTTGCCTTGCCTTAAGCTACTGTATGTTTTTCAAGGCCAATTCTAATGTTTTCATGATACACTAAAGACATGACATTTGTGTCACGGTTCAAAGTTTGAGATGGATGCAAATGCAAAATTTCAAGACACAATAACACAAGGCAAAATATTGTGGCAAAAACTAAACACGGAAGCATCGACAAAAGTATAGAACAACAATAACGTGAGACAAGGAAGCAGTTCAAAACAGTGGCTCTATAAAGCGTACTCGTTAACTGACTACAGGTGCAGGCTGCTGGGAAATGAAGTCCAGAGTTCCTTCCTTGATACATGACACTTCAAGTTTGACATCAAAAGATGAATATGAAATGGCAGATCAGAATGTCAGCTTCTATTTCCTCATATTTAAATCTATGATGTGTTAAACAACTTAGAACATGCAACCCAAATTCTCTCTCTCTCCTTTTTTTTTTTTCTCTCTCTCTCTCTCTCTCTATATATATATATATATATATATATATAAAACAATACAATTGACCTTGCTGTTCCAATACTCTGAGTGGACTGTTATATATATATATATATATATATATATATATATATATATATATATATATATATATATATATATATATATATAAAATATTGATAATATATACATATAAAATTTATCTATAATTTATTACATCTTTACCCTATATATATATATATATGATAAACATCTTCACTCAAAACAAAAGTTGCCACCCACAGTGATTAAAATTGCAACTTTTGTTTAACTGAATAATATATATGAAATATATTCAGTGGTAAAGATGGAATAAATTGTGAGATCAATCTTGAAATGTAGGGATGAATTCCTGGAAACTGTTTGCAGTCAACCGATATCATATTTTCAATTGAATTATATCTGTGCTCTTCTTTCAGCCATTTAACATTCTCATTTCATGTCATCAGCACCTCAACTAGTTTCCTATCAAAAATGGTTTCAAAGAAAAAAAAGGGATATATATATATATATATATATATATATATATATATATATATATATATATATATATAAAAAGTTCATGAAAATACAAATAAAGCTGTTTTGTTATTGTATCACACTATATTGTGTCCTCCAGTTGGAGTTGACATTTCAGTGATTTGATGCATCTCATCCCACAGTTATATAGTCTGAGAGCGAGAGTACAGAGTAGACTTACATTCAGTGGCAGCTCATAACAACAAGTTCAAAATCATTAAGTTGCATTTTCAGTTGAATTTGGGGAAACCTCTTGATGCATTCACTGTGTCAAACTATTTCAATTGCTTTTGTTTGATTTGTAGTCTGTAAATGTTGACAATAAACCTGATTTACAATGTGGTTTGAATAATTTTAATTGCAATTGTAGTGTGTGTCTCTCCAGTTTTTGGGCAGTGTGTATCTCTCTTTTCTCCTCCATCACATTATACACATATAATATGTGTATATAATATCATACACATGTTAACTTTCAAAATCTCAGAGTTCCAGACAGCTCACACTACATCACTTTAATGGCTTGTGGTCAGAAAGGCACCAACATTAATATGTAACTAGGAAATTAGGGCTAAAATTGCTAGGCTTAACTGGTCCTTCTTTTCTCTGAGTTTCTCTCGTGGTGCTGTTTATCTGCTCCTCTTCTCTTTGATCATGCACTCATTTATCTCTTCATCCAACTGCTTTATTTAAGGTTATTGCTATGTCCTTGCCTCCCATCCCTCCATCCAGTTAAGACTGATGTGGGACTTGTGCGTTTGATGAATGATGCATTTATTCTGCATTTCAATTTAACACACGCAGGAACTGACAGGTCACTACAGAGTTTATTACATCTGACTGTAAACATACAAGGACTTCAGACTTAATAAAATCTGAGTTGAGAGAAAGAAGAAAAGAAGAATAAGTGAAAGAAAGAAATGAAGCAATAAAAAAGAAAGGATCGGAAGTTAAAGAGAAAAAATTATTACAATTAAAAAGTAAAAAAAACAAAAAACAAGAATGAGCATTTTAATCATTTTGTTATTTGGACTAAATATGAATTTTCAGGATGATTACAGTGGAATAAATGAATATTACAGAAATAATAAATTCATCTCTATTCAGGTCCATTCTGTGTGTCGATGGTGCTGCGCTGATCACACAGTTTCCTCGAGCCCATTTTCACTGCTGAGTTAAAACATCATTTTAGTAAATCACTTTAGTGACAAAACACCAACAAACACTCTACACAAACACAATGCATAATAACATAATAAAAACACAACAAACTGTAATCATCACTTACACATGTATTCATTAAACCATTGCTCAGATCGATCCACCAAACAGGAAATCCACTCGCTCATAGTCACTTTATTATTCCTGTTACTGTCACATGACCTACACACGTGCACACACACACACACACACACACACACACACACACACACACACACACACACACACACACACACACACACACACAAACACACACACAGAGCCTTTAACACTTCAAGCTTCAGGTTAAATACAGTAAACACATAATTATAGTGATGAACTTTAGCTCTGTTAATTTGCCTGTTTGTATCTTGTGTTTGTCCTGTGGTCCTGAGTTGAGCACCACTAGTTCCCCCAGTTCTCCTTGTTCAACTAATTGTGTAGCTCCTATAGTCGTATGGGCATTTTACACTGCACATATATTTTCTATTGTTAAAGGGCTATACAGTCCCTCCAGGATTTTACAATTTTGTAATCGCAGAAATTTATGCAAAATCAAGCAAACTTCAATATTCGGAGGAGCTCCAATTTTTCAGAATTACTGCAGGTTTTCAGCAGATTTGGGCTGAGATGCATAACGTGTTGTCATCACAAAGCACATTCAGCCAATTCAATTCACATGAGTCGAACAGGAGTACAGCTAAAAAGTTACATTTACCAACAAACTTCACTACGAAAGACTGTGCAGAACTATTTTGTGTAATTGCTATTTCTCCAATTCAAGTAGTTTTCCGCGCAAAGGCCCAAAAAACTTCACAAATTGCATGGGGGAAAAAAAACCTACAGAATAACCAAGCTTTTTTGGGGGTGCAACAATCACACAATTGAATTTATCAAGAATCAAACCAGTAATGAATACAATTAATATCTTTCAATCAGAAATGTACATTCAATAGACAATAATGAATAAAACAAATGAGCACTGATGAAGCCATTAGATCAGAGGACACCAAACTGATTTAAACACTTAGGGAAGAAAAAACTATTATGGACAGATTGATATTGAGAAAGGACACACACACACAACACACACACACACACACACACACACACACACACACACACACACACACACACACACACACACAGAGATGGATATAATTATGCAAATGTTAAATATGGCTCACACAATTATATCTCACACTATAAAAGGTCAGTTAGAGTGTGTGTGTGTGTGTGTGTGTGTGTTTGTGTGTGTGTGTGTCTGTCTGTGGCCCACTTGAAGAATTTGTTAGCACAGTGTTCCAGTGGAATCTTCTTATAGTGAAGCTTCTTGAGATCCTTCATACTCATCTTCCCATTTTTATTGCGATCCAGCAGCAAAAACCAGCTCTGACAGAAAGAGAGAGAGAGAGAGAGAGAGAGAGAGAGAGAGACAGACAGAGAAACAAATTCAATTCAATTCAATTTTATTTGTGTAGTGCTTTTTACAATGGTCATTGTCTCAAAGCAGCTTTACAGCTTTACGTAAACATGGTATACAGATTTTAAATGTGTGAATTTATCCGTATTGAGCGAGCCGGTGGTGACGGTGGTGAGGAAAAACTCCTTAAGATGTTTAAGAGGAAGAAACCTTGAGAGGAATCAGACTTAGAAGGGAACCCATCCTCATCTGGGTAACGACGGATAGTGTGAAAGTAAAAGAAAGCTCATTCTGGTTTTTATATGAAGTCTGTTTGTTGAACTAATCCAGCGTTCACTAAAAGAGACGAGAGTGTAAAACTGTATGTGGTAACTGCAGTCTCAAGGCCATCGTTGGAACCGTAACTTAGAGGTAATTTATGTGGCTTCTTTGTTCTATACTATATATACTGTATATATAGTGGTTAGAATATTGGACTATTGTTTGGAAGGTTGAGTTCACATCCCAGCACATCTGCCACTGCTTGGCCCTTGAACAAGGCCCTTAACCTTAACCATTTCTGAAATAAGACATAGTTGTGCTCACAAAATTACTTACCTTGCAGAATCTGCAAAATGTTAATAACTTAAAAAAAGAGGAATCATTAAAATGGAACTTTGTTTTTTTTTTTTTATAACAAATTACACCGATCATTCTGTTCAAAAGTTTACACCCCCTGGATCTTAATGTAATGTTGCCTTCTTGAGCATCAGTGAATGTTTGCACCTTTTGTAATAGTTGGGTACGAGTACCTCAGCTGTCCTCAGCATGAAAAGCTGGATCTCAGCATCAAATAGCTGCTGCTGGAAAGGGGTCAAATATGCAGAAGATGCTAAAAAAAAGCAAATAATGTGTAGGGAAAAATTTAGATTGGTTTTCCATCTCATGTGATTTGTTTTGTTTCTTGTTAGGACAGCACTTTAATAATTTTATGCAATATTTCTTCCATGTTTTGGACTGCACTTCGATGCCACTGAAGACTCTGATTTGGGTTTTTTCAAATCTCCTTTAATATCTTCAAGATGACAATTGGTCACTTTTATAAACTTTGTATTTCCTCCAGAATTATTTTCATTTATAAAATAATTTATTCTCATGATGGTTTAGCTGAATGTTGGCATCTTGTTAATGGACTAGCATGCTCGCTGCTCCTTGCACTTTTGGCACAATCTCAGATGGCTCTGCTGTGCCTTCATTTTTTTCTTTCTGTTGTTTTGTTCGCTGCGGGGGGTGGGTTACCTGCGCAAGCTGTACTCTCTCTCTGTGTGTGATGCAGCTTGGTGTGTGTGCTGCTGTGTATCGTTTTCCCATTCTGCTGATTAACAAGAACCAGTCAAGCAGCCTGTAGGGGAACTGCAAGAACTCCTGCTCTGAACACACTCCAACCTCTACACACACACACACACACACACACACACACACACACACACACAGAGGGTGGTAGACAGAAAGAGGGATATAATTATGCACGCAACCTGGAAGAACAAATAAAGTACCACAATAAAACTTTAAAAAAATAATTGAACTAGTAATACTCAAAACATATGTGTGTTTTTGTGAACAGTTTTAATTTACAATCATCATAATGTGGAGATCAGGTAAGTGTGTGTGTGTGTGTGAGAGAGAGAGAGAGAGGTGTGTGTGTGAAATACCCAAACATGGTCCATTGTGTGCCTTTCCAATGCGGCGTTTTTTGCGACATGCCTCTTTGTGAAGGAGACAATCATTGATGTAGGTTTTACCCAAAACACTGCACACTGGTGCCCCCTGCCTACACACACACACACACACACACATACACACACACACACACACACACACACACACACCACAAAACCAGTTGCCTGCTTATATGCATTAATAATTAGTATTTATACTGACTATTTGAAGTGTTCTGATTTGTGTGCGTTGTGCATTTTCTATTTCCAAGGCATATTGCTTTGAGTTTTCTATCCCGACGTTTGCCATCTTCCCTGGTTGACCCATATGTTTTCCCTTTTTTAACCTTCCCGTTTTATTTAAATCTTCACCAAATTTCAGACACAACATTTTTGCCACACTTCAAATTGGATTTCCTTCTTGAAGAAGTTTTATCCTTTCCATTGTTTCAATTGACAACTGTCTTGTTGAGGCCATGTTTCCTTTCAATTCGCCAAGTCCATTAGCTTGTTAAGGTCTGTAAACACGTGTTTAACCTCAGACTAATTTGAATTGTTAGACTTGTGCCTTAATAATTTTTTCTCAACATTGATTGATTCCAAAATATTTTCCTCTATATGATCGGGAATAAATATGCTATTATTTAAAAAATCTAATTTCATTTGTTTGAGGTATGTGTCACGAAGGCAGAAAGTTCAGCTATTAAACAAAAATTGTGATTTGTTTATATGCTATGAAGTAAAAAAAGTGTGTGTGTGTGTGTGTGTGTGTGTGCATACTAACTGAGCGCAGGTGGTTGGACAGATACACTTTGGGACGGGAATGTTGCCATTCTTCACCACCTGACACTGTGATCCAACAGGACTATAACACTTCATTAACTCACACAGGGAAGCTGCAGAAACATTTCATTTTATAAATTCATTCATTTATTCACTTCTCTTCAGTAAGTGTGTAAAACTTGATGTGGTACAGGAGAGGACTGGATCTCAATCTTTAGTCTGAAAACTTGAACTAATCACATGTTCCAGGAGTGATCTGGTTGTGTTCCCGTTTTCATTTACATGGATAAAGTTACAGAAGAAAAGGTGATAAACACTTTAGGTCTTAACATGCACAACCTACATATTTGATCCATCAGTTAAAGAGCTGCTTGTCTGTTGGTTGAAAAACATAGTCTCATAGTCTCCCCTGTTGGTTTCATACCGAGTTGACTGGCTACATAACACAAAATTTTATTTTATGGTTCTTAATTATGAGACACATCAGTGTTGGGCTGCATGCTGGTCTCCTCACAGCTCCAGAGTCCTGGGTTTAATCCTGAGCTCTGGTTACCTTCTGTCTGGAGTTTCAGACATAAAGCGCTTACAGAATGTGAGTGAGTGTTCAGTTTTGGGTTTAATTTGATCTCACCTGCATCTACTCGACCCACATAAGGCTTCAGCTCATTGTCCATCTGCTTCTGTTTGCATTGAGCTCTCCCTCCCTACACACGCGCGTGCACGCGCACACACACACACACACACACACACACACACACACACACACACACACACACACACACACAGAGTTTACTGTACATTCACTGCATTCCTCCTCACACATGGACTGCAGATTCTGATTTACCTGCTACTCCTGTATGATCTGTGTGTATGTGTGTGTGTCTGTGTGTGTGTGTGTGTGTGTGTGTGTGTGTGTGTGAGAAGAGAGAGAATAACGCCAGAAAGAGAAGAATGTTTTTTTTACACTGTAAAACTAATATTAACAAACATCTGATTTGAATAATGACATTATCTGCCTGAAATAATTTGTACTTAATAATCATTCTCGTAAATATTTCTTGTTGCCATGGTTACTCACCAAGGTGATGCAGAAGTTAAAGGTCATCAGGAGGGAAAGCAAAAGGAGGTGTCTGAGCATCTGTTGTATTATTATTATTATTATTATTATTATTATTATTATTATTATTATTATTAATACTACACAATAATAGTGTTGTTCACATACGATTTATAATTACATTGTGTTTATTACATCACTCTGCCTTCCTTTCAGTAATCAATGTTAAATCTCTTACCTCACTCCCTTTGTCTGTCTGTATATCTCTCCACTGCTCTTCCTCTTCGCTTCCTCTGGTTTTTGTTCCTTTCTTCTTGGTCCTTTTCACTATTCTGTAGCAAAATCTCGACTCTCCCTCTCTTTATGGGTTTCCCCCCATCTGTTTCCATGGCTGTAAATCTTTGCAGTCATCCCTCTCTCTCTCTCTCTGTTCATCCCTCTCTCACTGTTTATTCCTCTCACTAATCCCTCTTTTTAATTGGCATCTCCCCTGGTCTTTTACCTGACATGCAACCCCCTATCATAAATGAGTGTAAATATGATTGTTTTCTCCAGACAGTCATCTTTATATGCTTCATTAGAATGGCACCAGACAAAAGTTCATCTCCTTGACCAATGCAGATTCACGATTCATCATAAACATTTTTAGACTTGTGTCAGTATATGTTTTAGAAATTCAAATTACAAGGTGATTTCATATTTTTTTTCCCCTTTTCCTCAACATTGAGTAATTCCACAATATTCTCCTCTACCTGATTTGGAAAAATATGCCATTAATTAAAACAATCTAATTGACTTTTTTGAGGTATGTTTCACAAAGCCAGAAAGTTCAGCTATTTAAAAAATGTGATTTGTTTGTTTGCTTTGTGGTGTAACTGTTTTGTTATGCGTGTAGCCCTGTCGGAGCGGGGAACACTTTAGGGGTAACACAGGAAGTAGAGGGGAAAAGGTACATTGTTGTTGCATGTGGTGCACGAGGTTATCAATAAAGCACGCGGTTCTCTTTTCAATAAAGTACTCTATCTCTTTATTATTCCACGTTACCAGAAACGGTAATGCCACAGCTATGAAGTTTACAAACAGAGCTGCAGAGAACTACATCATATATTCATCAGATTACTGATTACACTCACCTGGACTCAACCACCTTCACAGAAACCTCACATTATATTCTCAGATTCTTAGTTCTCGCACTCTTCACTCTGTGTCTCGTTACCATTTGACACCAAGCCATTTGTGCATTGTGTGATATTTTGATGCCATGTAAATCGGTGATCTTGCCTGGCCAAGTTGATGTTGTTTGTTTATTGCCTGATCCCTGCCTGTTTACTGACTACAGTTTTGGATTATGCCGTTGTTCACTTAGCCTTCTGTTTGATTTAATAAAATCAAACAGTACCTGCATTTTTCCTCAACTGCCTTCTGACACAAAGAATATTTAATCTGATAACTATGATAGGAATTTGATGATAACAGTTTGTGTGTAATTGTAATTGATCATATTCAGTCCTAAAGAAGTGAAAAAACTTGTATTGAGTCATAAACGTGTCATAGTATGAAAACTGAACATATTGAATCATGAAGAAGTGAAACATCTCATATTGAGTGACAAACATGTGAAACATATCATACTACCATCTTAACCCTCTTACCCCTAAGTTCCCACAGTATTATGTCCCACAACCCTATATTCCCCATAGAAACAGCACACAAAAATAATAATTAAATAAGGAATCATAGCAAAGTAATGCCGGTATACCGGACTTACGGGGATAACGTTTACACTGTAAAGCCGCTTTATTGCAATATCGGCCTTATGGGGATTTGGCATAGACGACCAAGCCGGTATTTCATCCTTACGGGAATAGATCAAAGACGGGCAAGCCGGATATTCGGCCATACGAGAAAAGAGGGTTAAGTCATAAACAAGTGAAACAGATCATATTGTTTTTTTTTTGTTTTTTTTTAAAGAATGTAAACGAAAGACTTTCATATTATTGCCATTATATATAATATTCAGGGATTGTTATGAATATGAGTACAAATTATTATAACGTTTGGATCATTAATTCATTTTCATGCATGAATATGTAAACATTTTAATAGTATTTTATTTTACATATTACATATTTTAATATGTAATGTCCTTTTAATTTTGCATTCTCGGGCTCTAAATTTCTAAACGTCTGATTGTGGAAACACAGTAAGTCTCCTAAATCAGCTCAATTTGTCAGAATATGTCTCATTCAGAATCAGATCCCAGGTTACAGACTCTGCCTAACTCTCTAGACCACAAGGACATGCAATGTACTATCAGCTAAGTCAAAACATTCTCATCAAAAAAAAAAACCAATATCCCTTATCTGAATCAAAAGCCCTTGATATGATGTTATTGTTAATTCTCTGTTACAGCAAGGTGCTTTGAAGCCCTGTGTGAGTCCGTATAACACGCCTGTTAAATTCTGTTCCTAAGCCTGTTCAACACAAGACCTGAGGCGGAAGTTGTGTTTCAATGTTGTGTTTTTCCTATTGTTCTAATAAATTAATAGCTTCACACCATGCGTGGTTTAGCATGGTAGATTGTGTTCTGTTGTTTCAGTGTTCAGCCACCGTTTGCATTTACACTAGGAGATGCCAGTTGACCTGGACACGCCTGCCAGAGGGCTATGTTGGCCCCATGTTTTCTTGTGTGGTGAGACGAGACTCTGAGACCCTTTGCAAGATTCCATGTCACAGACGACGCCAGTCAGAAGCTTGCTGCTGAACTGCAACCTTGAGACTGCTGGAACATCTAGCTCACAAAGGATTCAAGGTTCCAAGTACAACATTGCACCTATGTAAAACAAAGTCAAATGTTTGGGTTTTTTCTTATCAAAAGGACAGAGAAGGCTGTTGGATGGCCGGATGGCGTTCTCAGCTGCCCACTACAAAACAGCTCAGGGCCATCATAGAACATTCGATCCACGTTGTCTCCTGGGAAACATACTCACGTGACACACACACACACACACACCTGAGTTTTTGCATTTAAACATTTAAAAACTGTTTCATGTTCCTCTCTCCAGTCTGGGTCTGCCAGGCTACACAAAACTTTACCATCTGCCCACTGACACTCTGGGGGTGGCACAGGAACATGCTGGACTACCCGCACATGTCTGCGTGCAATGGCTGTAACCGCATAGAATGTTATTGGCCATTGTAGATAATTTCTCTAAATGGGTTGAGGCTTTTCTATGAGGAAAAATGCAAAAACTATTGTCAGGATTTTGGCGAAAGAGTACTGCCTGACATGCTGTTCTTACTGAAATTCTACTAAAATGTCTTACTGAAAATATCTACTAACCTTTCTCAGTTCACAGGAAGTGGTATTGATATTCATCTAGACGACTATGTGTCTAAATTGCTTGATGTGTTGTGTACATGCTAAATTAAAATTGACTTTACCCCACAGTAAATCATACTTTTTTATTCTAGGAGAACAGGTGTTCTGACCTCAAAATGACCGATATGGAGACATGCAAGTTGGTTAAAAGCTGTTAACAAACAAGCTCTGTCCATTCTATTTTTCCTCCACCTATTCTCTATGACAGGTTGCCCATTCGGGAACATACCTGTACCCCTGACAAGCATCGGTGAACGTGTCTACTAAGGAAGGAAGTTCTGTCCTGCTGGCTGGCCCAACTCACACTTTACACATATACGTATAGTTTTTCCAGTATTAGTTCTTATCACAAAACCCTTAACATGTTTTTACGTTATTGTCTTTTTCTGTTCTTGTTACTGTGTATTTATACCCCACATATCCATCAAATTCTGACAGTCCTACAGCTAAGTCTGATGTGTCTGATGACTTACATATTGAATATTTCAAAATATATCAAAATGCACATTATAAATATTCAGTTCTTACTGTCAAGCAAATGCGCCTTACCACATCCTGTTTTATCTGCGCTCTCATGCCTCATAGCACCCTTTTCTAGGTCCTTTCACCTTTTATCTGGTGCGAGAAACATGATCCCCTGCATCAATATGTTATTACTCCCTTTAACGTCACCACCACTAATTCCTTTTTAGGCCAGACGAGGAGTTGAGGTGGGGGACACGTGAAGTTTGTACAAGGACGGCAGACCCGAAGCTGTCAAGGGGGGGGGTCTGCCCTCAAGAGGCATTACTGTTACTAAGTCCATTCCAGCTGTCACCTGCTTAACTCTCCATTCAATTGCAGGCCAGGATGATAAGACAATGTGATGAGCCATGCCCTGGGTGTAAGTTCTAGCCTAACCTCTTCCCAAGGGTGGTCCTCCATGGTACATAAAGTGCCTGGGCTGAAGACAACCAGCATACAGAGACCAACGGGGAAAAAGATGGACTAAAACTGGAGACAGAGACCATCTATCTAGGTTATTACAAAATGTTTGTGATGTAACATGTAATATGCAAAGAAGTGTGAACGCAATCAGGCACAAGAAAAGTGTAAGGGGTGCTGTTGAGCACCTGGTGCTGGCAGGGTGGGAATTTTTCCTCCTTAGAGGTTTTTTTTGCCCACTCCTGAGTGCGAGGTTTGGTTTTTGGGGAGAAGCCACACACTGCGCAGTTCTGACAAATAGAAAACAGAGGGATAGGCCCGGTTGAGAAAGATAGGGATCCAATCATGTATTTACTCATATTAGCCACTCATACAAACAAGTAGTTACAGTCAGAGACTCGTTTGATGATGCATATCATTTGATGATGCTGTAATTATGGCCTCGTTATATTAATCCTGCGACAATTAACCTATGGCTTTAGTCATTCCTTTTAGAATATATTTTGGTTTATTATTGGTCAAGCAGGAAGCAGCGTCAAGCAGGAAGCAGCGTCCTTCGTGCTAACGCTATTATATTAATTTCTTATAATCTCTATACTTTAAAATTATTTACCTTACCTTATACAAATATAACTGACACTACTTTAGATAAAACAATCGTAACGCTGCGCTGTTGCTAAATTTGATCTGTTTTTACAAACATCCACGACTAGCTCGTAGCCCGCTAGCATCACCTACCACTAGCATTATTTCCGTTTCATATTTCTTATTTACTGCTGTTTTGTTTAAAAAACAAATATGTCTGCTGTCTCTCCAGTTTTGAGTGCAGATGAGGACTCGCTCGAGCTTCACATGGTGCTGCTGGAACTGGAGGATGTGGAGAAGCAGATCCGCGCCTACTCGACAAGCAGGCCCTGAACGTTTCATAGTATCATATTAAGGTATAAACAAGTGAAACAGATCATACTGAGTCTTAAAGAAGTGAAACATCTCATATTGAGTCATAAACATTTGAAACATATTATAGAAGTGGGTATCATGCCAGGAGTCTGGAGTGCTGGGCTGGACAGAGACCCTCCCAAACATGGAAAACAACATGCACAATAACACAATAATACTAAACAAAGTATACTAATATAATATAATATAATATAACACTCATACGCAAACCACACAGACAGTTGCTAATTATTCTATGTAATATAAAACAATTATTAGGCAGGCATGACATTACAGAGGAACATAGAAAAGAATAAAGATTATTGACAGACAGAGATAATCACTCAATTCAACTTTCAACTACAACAGTTCGGGAATACGCCACACAAGGGAAGAAAGAAAAACACTTACCCTGGTCCGGAGTAATCCCACTTCTGACAAAATTGTTCAATTTCCATGTATCTCAGGAATCTCAGATTATGTCTTTCAGTCCTCCATCATGCCTTGCCAGCCTTTTACTTCTATTAACTTTTAGCTTTTTGCTGCTATGAGCTAGAAAGTGTGATTTACCACAGAGAGTTCAGGTACGCCTGGAGGAGTCTAAATGAACACACACTCTATTGCTATTCATGCTATTCACACTTCCCATTTATTTAATCTAGAACAGGAGTTTTTATACACATTGATAACAGCATTGTGTAGTAGGTGGGTTTCTACTTATGCAGGTGCAGACAGATTTAGACAGAACACACAGCACACAAAGTCATACTACAAAATAAGTCTACATGTGTCAGCTATAATAAAAATGGCAGTTGATCAGCTTATTCAAAGAGGTAATTAAATGAACACATTCATTATAGGTATTTGACAGCACAGAGACACACAAACAGAAACTATAACCCAGTATTCCCCGTATCCAAGGTGTCTTAATACAGTTCATAATATGAGAGTACATGAAATAAGAGAATTTCCTTTCATAGAGTTGTACTAAACAAATTCTATTGTATATTTCAGAGTCACCTGCAACCATGGGTGTCCAGTCTCCTCCACAACCAGAGGTTATTTTCCAAATCAGTTTCTTACCCATAGATTTATCCTTCATAACTCTTTACCTTTTTTTTTTTTTATTGTTTTGGCAGTGTTCTTGTGTTATAGAACGGGACTGGAGGTGGATGCAGGTGCAGATCGAAGTCTTTATTGTACACGTAGCTCAATAAATAAAGAAAATGCGGTCTTCCCAGGAAAACGAGAAACTGGAATTGTGGCATGAAACGAGAGCAGGACATGAAATAAGCCCGCGGGAGGGCTGGAGCTCGGGACAGCTTCCTCGGCTGTGCAGGGCAGCGGGACGACCTCCTCGGCTGGGTAGGGCAGCAAGACAGCTTCCTCGACTGTGCAGGGAAGCGGGACGACCTCCTCAGCTGGGCTGGACAATGGGATGGCTTTTTTCGGCCGGCAGGAGCTCCACCTCCGAGACCTCCCCGTAGGCCTCATGCTGTAGCTCTGAGGTCACCATGTTAACCTCAGGCCAGAGCTCCACAGCTGAGACCTCCCTGCAGGCCTCAGGCTGGAGCTCCGCTGTTGTCATTCCCCCCCCCCAAAAAAAAATAAAGTTCTGGGCAAGCCTTCACCTCTGGTTTGGGCAGCATGGTGCAATTCCCCTGCATTGGGAAGCCCCAGGAGTTCGGGTAGCTTGGCTGGCTGTGTGGCGTGGCATAGCTCTGGGCAGCGCGGGCATCGGAAATTGCGCAGATGGTGGTGTGGCGCATGGACCGGCTTGCCGCAGCAGCTCTCATTGCGTTATCTGGTGATACATCCGAGCCTGTGCTTTATTGTACACGTAACTCAATAAACAAAGAAAACACGGTCTTCACAATAACGACGAGAAACTAGAATCGAGAAATAAGACAACTTAGCATGCTACCGCATTCACTACCGTGTTCAAACATAAACACTAAATACATGAGACTTCGGGTTACCCACCATGCGAACTCTACAAAATATACAAACTATATCACCAAATAACCTATAATACTGAGCGAATTGCTCAGTAACTTAAGGGTTTAAATAGTGAACATAATCAAACCAAAACCATGGACACATGAGGCAAATTAAAGACACTAAATGCTCAAGCAGGAAGTGAGCGAACCAAAACAAAGTCACATGACTTTGTTCTAAGACTTGTGTTCTTTTGTTATACTAACTATTGGTAAAGGATGAACATACCAGTGATGAGGGTGACTTCATGAATTTTATACATGCTGTTTAACATGTTTGTATTGTCTACTCAAAGCTTTATCTGTTTTTAAAGAGTAAACTTTCAAATTAGGACCAATTTGTGATCATTTTAAGTTATTAAATAATCTGTACAACTCAATCATATAGGTAAACATTATTTGAACTTGCATTAATGTAATTTTTAAATACTGGATGCTGGATCTGCTCCAGACTCAAGTTCAAGTTCAAGTCCAGTGCCTTATTCTCTCTGCAGTTGGCAAGATAGTGCACACGAGTTAGTTGACACCGACAGCTGACATGCCTTGAGCAGGCTTCAACTTGTGTAGGGGAGACTCCAGTGCATTCCAAGTCCAGTGCCATTTTCTCTTGGCCATCACAGGAATGAGACAAGACTTAAGTGCATTTCCTTGGCTCATTTAGGTTTTGATGTTTTATGTTTTGATCTTTTCAATGTGCCAACCTTCTTTACCAGCCGTAACCGCAGTGGAGCATGAGACAAAGCTTAAGAGCAACTCCTAACTCATTTACATTTTGATTGCTTATGGTTTCAACTTTCCAAAGTGTCATGCGTCTTTTCAAGCATTGGCGGGCTTTCCTCATTAGTATAGTGGACAGTATCTTCGGCTGTCATGCCGAAGACCGGCATTCTATTCCCCGATGGGGAGTTTGTTTTTCATTAGGCCCGACTGTATGAAAGGCACAGGGCTTGTTTGCTCTGCCAAGTGTGATTTTCTCTGCCATGGGGCATAGTTTCCATGTGACACATACTCTACTTTTTTTTCCAATTTTTAGGCTTTTACTACACCAGATGAAATCACTCCGATAATAGACAGTTCTCAGCTCCTTGCTTTGATGTGGTTGTAGTACAGAGGGAAAACCAATACATTCTTCACCACAGGGGGCAAGTCAGTATCAGTGTTGGGACATTGTGCCATGAATACAGCAGACCTTGCAAGTGGATTAAAAATTTTGCCAATTAAACACTCTGTATGTGACACCTGCTTTAATTAAACAGCAGGAGATTGAGTAGCAGTGATTTGACACCTATTGCTGATATGCTGAAATACTTCAGCTGACAGTACCTCCACATGTCACGCGGAGGCCAGTTGCACATAGGTGTGACTGTAGGTATTATACTGACTTCCCAATAGAAAGCGAGGAAAATCCGGGAGGCGGGTCGGACAAACCTAACGTACAAACTTCCGTTTGAATCCCACCTTGACTAAAATGTCCATCCATCTTCTACCGCTTTCTCCTTTTCAGGGTCATGGGGAGTCTGTACCAGGAAGCATCGGGCACAAGGCGGAGTACACAATAAGTGTTTGTGGCTTTGTAACTATTTACCAAAATCCAAGCTTATGCTTGGCTTGGAATCAGACATGCCATACACAGACCTTAAATGCTGTGTTTCACATCATCTCTGCATTCATTCCCTGTGCCTGGTACAGGGAGAGCACTTTAGCAGGACAGTAAATATGTTTGCTTGCCACTCCGGGGAAACCAGTATGGATATGAGGGCTATTGGGTCCTTTTTTGAGTGGCTGGTGGCAGAACTTGCACAGACGACCAGAATGATGCTCCACTAATGATTTCCTCTTACCCCTCTCTTCAATAACCCTCTTCCTCACTGCCCCCCTCTGCTTAGAGGCCTCCAGCTCCCGCTGAAAGAAGGGAGTGTCTGCAAAATCTTCAAATGGCATCCCGGGGTTGGTCAGGCCCTCTGCAGAGTATGCCTTAAAGACTTTTCTGGAGCAGTAGAAGTATGTAACATCACCAGCCTGATAAAAGAAATGCACCGAGGAGCCATCACCCAGGTAACGAGACTTTGGCTAACCACAAGCTAAACAGGATCTAATTAGTTTTTTTGGTGTCTGCTGCTGCTCTAGGATGTCTTTAACCATCTTCTCAACAGCTGCCTGTGTCAGAGGGGCGTCTTCAGGAACACTCTTTGCAGGTGGATTGAACTGAGCGGTTGGCAGTATCGACACGAGTTAAGACGCTGCCATAATTGTTGTGTCTTCAAGAGCCTTTCGGGGCTGGTGTTGAGAGAGGCATTTGTGTTTTTTTTTTTTTTTTAACAAGGTGTTTTATGTAACTTTTTATGTGTTGTTTTGTGGTTGAGTGCAGAAGGCTGTTGGGGTCAGTGCAGTCACTCTGTACCATAGCAGCATAATCAGCATCCACCCTTTTAAGGAGATCCTTGCTCCCGTGGTGCTTGGCCAGGAGACCATCAATGGCCTTTCTCATTGTATCCATCCATCTGTTGTGGTCCAACACAAAGACTCGACAACTTGTCTTAATGGGTCCAATGCGAGCTGCACGGGGAGAAACAACTATAGGCAGTGGTGGTGTGCTCAGAACTTCTAGAGGAGATTCACAAAATTACTTAACTAAAGTATTTCAGTCTTTGTGTACATATGAGACAGACAGGTTACACACATTAATGCCTGTGGGAATAATGTAATTACCTGCATCTAACAGAAATTCGTCAGACTTTTGTTCCTTTACTGTCACAAGTCTTGGACTGGAAAACTGGTGAAAAATGAAAGTCTGTGGACTGGCCTCTGGTTCTGCAGCAAGAGGGGTTTCAGCAATTTCATTCCTGAAATTGAGCAAAATGCAAGTGTGAAAAACAATCAATTATGAAGTAGTACAAATCTTTTTCTCCATTATCAAATAAAAACAAAGTGTAAAAGGAGTTCCTTAGATGGAATAGAGGACTCAAAGCTAGATGAAGACTCTTCTGGAATCTCCACATCTCCTAGGGCTGACTTCCTGGACTTATGTTTGGCAAAGTCGAAATGCACTGGTCAACAGCCTGGCTCCACATACCGTAGGAAAAACCACTCCCGTGTGTCCCGACTGGACATATGCAAGGCAGGATATTTGGGCTGTCCTGTCACGCTCACAGAGGCACTGTTGAAATTCATCATTAACACAGGTTCAAACACTGCAGGTAGTACGATCCCGGGCTGCTTCAGGTCCACCAGCCGCTGATAATTCCAGCGTGCCACCCAGTCATTCCCTGTGCCTGGAACAGCTCAGGAGAGACATGATTGCCTGTTACCCACTGAGCCTGGTGGAAATGAAACCCCTCCTGCTGTGAAGTGCCTCTTACAGGGATCCAAATGGGGACAGCAGCTCAATCACCCTTTACATGATTCCTTCCTCCACCTCAGGGTCACTCAGGCAGCCTCTAAGGATGTGTACACGCTGAATCCACCACACCTTTAGCATTGAGGGTTTAAAAAGGGAGATGTTGTTGGGATCCTTAGCAAGGTGGAAATGTTGAAGCACTTCTTCCACTCTTTGGATGAGCTTTCTGGGATTTGGCACTTTTGTCCTGCAGTGCTGTCTGATGTGCTGCTTGGTGGGATTAGCAGGCTCAATACCACAGAATATGTATGCTTTATTCAGTTTCTCCAGGTTGCTCTGATCCATTACAGAGAAGGCAGCAGAGAGGAACTGGCAGAAGGAGCAATACAGAGGATGGTGCTCTGACACACACTCCCTGGTGAACCATCGTATACAGTGAAATAAGTCCAATTTAACAATGATGTTCTCATTGTACTTCAGGCAAGCGGCACACAGATTCTTGAGGTTCTCTGAGGTAACCTCTGCCATGATAGCTTCAGTGGTCCTACAGGCATCCCACTGCAGGTGCTCATAAGGTGCTGGGTACATGACTCTGAAAGCGGCACAGCAGTCCCCAAGTACACAAAAGGGAAATAAAAAAATCCAGTTAAATATATTCACTACCTTTGCTTACACTACTTGATGTGTTGTGTGATGTGATGATTCATACCTGTCCACCCACTGGTACATTGACTCTAAGGACCGCTCACTTTCATCTGGATCATCCAGTTCTCATTCATCACAGTGTAGGATGACATTGTGCCAGATGACAGAGTCATGTTTCTAGCAACTTTGCGTGTGTATTCTGACCTGAACACCTGTCCCAAAGTGCCTTGTAGGACCTGAGGGAGAGCTGCCTCATGCCGCTGATATTCTTGAAGAAGGCACTCCACCAGATAGTGTGCAGTCACAGACACCCCATACCACCCATCAGTGTCCTCATAATCCCCAAACGGTGCTGGTGTGTCATCCTTCCTCAGTGCTCCAGTGATGGTCCTCTGTCCATACAGCCCTGCTTCAGCATCCCTAGTGTTCTGCACGCTGAGCAGGTAGGCTAGATAGGCTCTTTCGCACTTCAGGTGAAGCACCTCAGACAGCTGGTTGGCCATATCATTTGGTTATTTTCCCAAGCGCCACAGTTCATCCATCACTGTTTTACAGATTGCCTTCTTATGGGTGAATAAGGCTGGCAAGATGTTCGTAAAATGCTTTGGTAGCATGTCTAGCCACTGGGGTTTATCAGCAAACCAGTAACTTTTGCATGCTTTACAGCACAGACGAGAGGAAAGGATATAATACTGCCCGCTGGTATCAAGAATCACTCTGGGTCTTCCCACATCAGAGGAAACAACCTGAGGATGTGGCCAGCTGTAAAGACAAGGCAGGATGTAATTGTTCCTGAGCCTTTCCATAATACACTGCTCCAGTTTCCAGATGAAGAATGGATGGAGCTGGAAGTATTTTGGTGATGGCAGGCCTGTGCTGGTTTCTATAAGCTCAGACTGAGGAGGATAACACCACAAGGAAACCATGTTCATAAGATGTCTCACGGGTCGTGATCCTGGCCAGAGTCCCATGTCTTCCATATCTGTTCTCATCCAGATTTTTTGCTGGAGGGAGCAGTTCCAGCAATTAATATCTTGGATGTAACTGGGCACAAGAGCATCTGTCTGTGTGGAGGGCACTGGTGCATGTTCAGCAGGTACTGACGGCACAGCAGCTGTAGGTACTGTAGGTACTGACTGCACAGCAGCTGTTGGATTTAATTATACAACTATTGAAAAGACACACATCTACTGTAATATATTCTAACCTAGCCTAAAATAATTATTGTGTGTGATCTGCTCACTTGTTACTGTAACGTTTCGGGAGGTTGAGGCAGAAGCAATCGCAGATTTTAAACATTTATTTTAAACAAACAAACAACGAAACAAAGACACTAAGACAACTTGGCATAATACTGTGGCAAGAGACAAAACACGGAGACATAAATGACGTGAGTCTACAACAACGAAAGACCAGGAGAAAGTGCAGACAAGGACTATAAATACACATGAGTGCTCATTAACAAAAACGTGAATCAGGTGCATGTGGTCATGTGGTGTAGTGCAGTGGCTGATGGGAAATGGAGTCCAGATTTTCCGGATACGTGACAGTTACCAAAGACTTTATTTTACTGTGTGTTTGACTTCTGAACAAACAACAGACACTGAACAGTAGACAGTAGAAATTTCACCTGGCATACAAACGTATAATAATAGTCCTGAATTGACCCTATATATATATATATATATATATATATATATATATATATATATATATATATATATATATATATATATATATATAGTTACAAACCATTCAAATGATATTCATAATATACCGATGTTTCTTGTGAGTAAATAAGTCATTTTGTCATTTGTAAGTCGCTTTGGATAAAAGGGTCTGCTAAATGTAAGTGTACAGTTCACTTTACCTGAAGCCTAATTGTGCTTTTTTTATCAGGTAAAATGATGAATGTTAATCCGACGTCTGGGATAAAAAAAAAAAAAAAGAGATGAAAGCCGAAAAAATAAAGCCGACAAAGTATAGTTTATTCGCGAGATCTTCAAATCTAGTGATCTGTAGTGATAAATACCAAGCCTCGAAACAGCGCCATGGAATCAACGTGTGGCCAAGCATATATTGCATCCAAAGTGATAAATTATTCGTAAGTTCATTCATGATGATGTGTGAAATTAGGGCCCCTGTTATTTGCAGGACGAGAAGTCCTGCAAGCCTCCACAGTTTTGCCCATTAGAATATTCATACAGACACCAGCCGTGTGGCATGCTTGATGTCATTCGGGAAAATTGAGAGGAAGGACCTTCAAACAATAAAAATGACTTAATAAATTAGAGGTGGAATTTTCTGATGTGTTCTCGACTCTTGCACTAATCTCATAGAGCACCCTCTGAGACAACCCCATGGGTGGTGGTGCACAGCAGCCCCTATTAGCTGTCTAAAAAAAAAAGTTTTGTTCTGGACAGACTTAAGGCCATGCTTGACATGGGAGTAAGAAAGGAGTCCCAGTGACTGGAGCAGCATGGTATTTTGGTTCCCAAGATTGACAGGAAGGTCCATGGCTCATTTTTCTTCGACACAGGATTTAAAGGTATGTTGGGAGATCCCCTTGACTCCAATGTAATAAGTCATTTTGTCATTTGTAAGTCGCTTTGGATAAAAGGGTCTGCTAAATGTAAGTGTACAGTTCACTTTACCTGAAGCCTAATTCAATAATTATCAAAAAAAAAACCTTTTGATTTTCTCTCGTGATGGCTCATTAAAACATATGAAGAGGGCATGGCTTCTTATACTGAAATGGCTACATCTGAGGTCACATGCGTAAAATGGCAGACCTTGGCCATGTTGTGGTGCTATAACAGGTCAGATCATGAAATTGTTGCAATTATAAATAATTTCTTTCTATAGCAATGTACTACATAAAATCATAACCAGGTGACTCTAGTGCAGAACTGTTCAATTGTAAACCTAATGCTATCGTAACAATTGTAGTCCTAAGCCATTGTTGCAAAACTGTTCATATCAGTTGCAGTTCAAAGCCATCTGCATGCCTCATGCAGCTCCAACCAGAGGCCGACAGGGTGGCCTCCACAGCCCAGCTCCGACCAAAGGTCGATATGGCGGCCTCTACAGCCCAGCTCCAGCAAGAAGCAAACAGGGTAGCCTCGACAGCTCATGTCTAGCCAGATGCTGACAGGGCAGCCTCCTTCCCTGCAGAGCTCTAGTCAGAGGCCAACAGGATGGCCTTTCCTGTACAGCTCCTTCCAGAGGCAAACAGGGCAGCCTCCTTTCCTGCCGAGCTCTAGCCAGAGGTCAACATGGAGACCTCACTTCTAGAGCTCCAGCCTGAGACCAACAAGGTGGTCTCTCATGCCAAGCTCCAAAATGATGTCAGCGTGGTGACCTCATTTCTGGAGCTCCTGCCTGAGACCAACTAGTTGGTCTTTCCTGCTGTTCGGCTGCTAGAGGCCTCCCAAGTTCTGTTCCTGCCAGAGGCAGACGACATGTGCTTCCATGCCATGCTCAAGCTGGAGGTTAATTAGACTGCCTACCAAGCCCTATTCACGCCTAAGACAGACGAGATAGCCTCCCATGCCAAGCTCCAGTTTGATTTTGACGATGAGGTCCCCAAAGTCCTGCTCCTGCTAGAGGCTGACAGTACAGCTTCCCAGGTTGGTGTGATGGCCTCCCAAGCCCTGTTCATACTGGAGACTGAAGAGATGGCCTCCCAAGCCCCAGGGAAGGGGGTGGGGGTGGGGTTCCTGTCTCCTCCCTTTTCATGGCATTGGTTGTCTCACTATTGTGTCATGCTCACTCCCACCTGTTCCCGTTTCCCCTAGATTAGTCTGTGTATTTCTAGAAACAGTGTTTCCATGTTTGTTCATGAAGAATTGTTTCAGTGTTTGTTGCCAGAGCCATAATAAGCCTTTTTGTCCTTTGTTCATGTTTTGTGTTTCTCATTTATGCCTAATTTTGGCGATCTCCTAGACCCTGTGCTTGTACGTTTTTTTTTTTTTTTGTTTGTTTTTAGATTTGCCTTGCCTTTAATAAAACTTTTAACTGCGCTTGTATCTACATCCACCTTACCTTACATGACAGCTATATACAGGAAACCAGTCTGAGGTCATATGCAAAGTTTGGGGCATGATCCTGTATAAGGGGCAGGGCTGGGCTAAGTTCAAATAACTATGTCAGGAACTATAAGTCATACTGAGTTGAAATTTGGTAGCATGCATACCTGTAAGTAGACCTTTGCTGATGACCTGATTACTTTAAAAAACATAGCTGTAAATTTTTTATTAACTTAAAAATGTACTGCCATCAGACAATCAGCTTTCAGCAGGTATTTAACAGGATTAACACTGACCTATTTGATATATTGCAAGGAGGTGGAGACTAATTTACTAGAAAAGCGCTATATAACTGTAACTGTAAACATTTCAGGGCATACTCACACTAAACCTGGTTGCCTTGTACCGTGCCCAAGCATAATTGTCGCCCCCTACCCACTCCCCTGCTGGCCTGCACTAGGACATGCCTCCAAGCCCCAGCCATGCTGAGGACATCGTCCAGCGTTCCAGTGCTGTTGGGGGTGTCGTCCAGTGTTCCAGACCCACCAAGGATGGCGCCCTGACTTTCAATCCCGCCAGGGGTGGTTCTCTGTCTGTCTGCTGACAGGCGAAGGCCACCTCATTTTCTGTTACAGCGAGAGACAACTCACACAGGGGCCCCGGACCGCCGTTGGAGGGGGGTTCTGTTATGCTCCCAAGAGTGCAGAGTGCGCTTCAACGACGCAGCGCCAAGACTGCTGCTTAGCAGGCTGTTATATGGACATGCACTGTTTCTTTTGTTTTGATTCTCCCTGTATGCAAGCAGGTGTCTGTGATTTAGTATAATTATTTAAATGCCTCATTTTGTTGTGCATTTCGTGCAGTATTATATTAATTTACGTTATGTTGGATGAGTTTGCATGTAGTAGCGAATGCGTGTAGCATGCTAGCGGTCTTTGTTCCATGCCCTGTTTTGGTGTAATGCCTAGACTTTAGTCCCATGTGTAATCTAGCCAGTCCTGTTCAGTATAGACCATGTTCCTTGTTTATTGTTTGCTTGATTTATTAATAGACATCACTCCTGCGCTTACTTCCTGGTTACTGTCTCATGTCGTTACAGCTGAATTGCTTAAATTTATGTACTTCTACCAGAATTGAGTGGTTAAATTTAGATCTCTATAGTTGAGTTGACTCAGGAGCGGTGGGGAATTTCATTGACCAGACCACCACACAGCAGCACAACATCCTCGTTTGTCCATTAATCACACCACCCCGGATTATTGATGTGGCCGCTATTGGGGGGAGGTTCATCACACATTGTACTGAACCACTTATCAGGAGAGCATGGTGTTCTACGTCATGGTGTCTGCCAGATATCCAGTGGTCCTAGGCCTACCCTATTTAGAGCAGCACAACCCATGTATTTCATGGTCTCACAAGGAGATCACGCACTGGTCCCCCCATTGCATTAACCATTACCTTCAGACACCAGTGATCACCCTAGCAACCACCTTCATCAAGGTCCCGGATAAAACAACCACAGTCCACATTCCACCCGAATACCAGGACCTCAGCGAGGCATTTAGCAAAGAAAAGGCTAGTGGATTACCACCTCATCGGCCCTACGACTGCACCATCGATCTGCTTCCGGGAAGTATGCCAACCGAGGAAGGGTTTACACATTATCACAGACTCAACAGAGAGCTATGGAGGAATACATCCAAGCGGCACTAAAGCAGGAAGGGAGGAGGGCTACGACCATGCATATACTACAGAGGTCTTAACCAGTGCTGTATCAAGTATCGCTTCCGTTAGTACTAGTCACTCTAGAACAACTTTGTGCAGCCACCATCTTCACTAAACTGGACCTCCGCAGTGCATACAACCTGGTCCATATCAGAGAGGGAGATGAGTGGAAGATGTTATATTGATGATATATTGATCTATTCCAGTTCCAAGGAGGAGAAAGTTCACCATGTCCTTAAAGTCCTGCAAAGATTACTCCAGCACCAGCTTTACAAGCTGAAAAGTGTGAGTTCCATAAGGACACCATTTCATTTCTGGGGTACATTATCAGCCCTGAGGGGGTTAGCATGGACCAAGTTAAAGTGAAAGCAGTAGTAGACTCACCCACACCTGCAACCATGAAGGAGCTACAGAGATTCATGGGTTTTGCCAATTTCTACAGAAAGTTCATCTGAAATTTCAGCTCCATAGCACACCCACTGACATCCTTGCTGAAAGGAAAGCCCAAATGGCTACCATGGAACCCAGCTGCCCAAACAGCACTAGATCAGCTCAAGAAGGCTTTCACAAATGCTCCCATTATCAAGCACCCAGACCCATCCAAACCGTTCGCGGTGGAGGTCGATGCATCAGAGACAGGTGTAGAAGCTGTCCTCTCACAGCATTTCGGAGAGAAGCCCAAACAAAATCCTGTGGCATTCTTTTCACGTAAACTATCTCTGGCAGAACAAAACTACGATGTGGGCAATAGAGAACTCTTGGCCATTAAACTAGCCCTGGAAGAATGGCGACACTGGCTGGAGGGAGCTACACACCCTTTCGTCATATTTACCGATCACAAGAACCTAGAATATCTACGTACTGCCAACAGGTTATCACCACATCAAGCCCGATGGTCACTATTTTTCACCAGGTTCCAGTTCACCCTGTCATACTGACCCGGATCCAAGAACACTAAGGCTGATGCCCTGTCTCGTCTGGACAACAGTGAGGTTCTGGGGAACAACGAAGAGTACATCTTACCACCCTCATGTATTATTAGTGCCCTGGAGTGGGAGCTGGATCAAATGCTAGAGAACATTTCCCAGGCTCCAGACGATTTGTGCCCAAATGGTTCCAACAGGAACTCGTCGTCTGGGCCCAGATGGCGATTGGCACAGGTCACCCAGGGGCACAACAAACCTACAATCTGTTACGGGAAAAGTACTGATGGCCTAATATTGAGTGAGAGATACACAGAGTAGTGCTGTCATGTTCATTGTGTGCTCAGAGTAAAGTGCCATGGACACTCCTGGCTGGCAAGTTCAAACCTCTACCCGTACCAGAACGTCCATGGTCACATATCTCCACTTTGTTACAGACCTACCCGAGTCCCGAGGTTACACAACCATTCTGGTAACAGTGGACCGATTTTTGAAGTCAGTAAGGCTCGTTCCACTGCACCCCCTGGCCACCACATTCATTACTATTTCAGCATATCTTCAGGTACTTCGGCATCCCGGAGGAAATAGTCAGTGATCGGGGACCTCAATTCACATCCAGGGTATGGTCCAGTTTAATGAAAAAAATGGTCAATCTCACATCTGGTTATCATCCACAAGCTTATGGCCAAGTGGAACAAGTCAACTAGGAATTAGGCCGGTTCCTTAGGACATTCTGTGCCTCAAACACTGAGGATTGGAGCAGATTCTTCCTGTGGGCCGAATATGCACAAAATTCACTACATCACTCAGCCACAGGCCTCACACCATTTCAGTGTTATCAACCCCCATTTACTAGGTTATCAACCCCCACTGTTCGTCTGGAATGCGACCCCCAAGGAATCACCAGCAGTGGATCAGTGGTTCCAGAGGAGCAAACAGGTTTGGTCCAACACACACCAGCACAGACAGACGGCACACCTACAAGCGTAGAGCTGATTGCCGCCGCAGCGAGCATACACAGAACCATCCTGGCAATAGGGTTTGGTTGTCCACAAAGAACTTGAGACAACAAGGCTGCAAAAAACTCACCCCAAGGTACACAAGGCCATTCAAGGTCTTAAAACAAATCAATAAGGTCACCTATCGTCTGGAATTACCTCGACACATTCGCATAACTCCCCCCTTCCACATGTCACTACTCAATCCCATCATCACAGGACCGTGAGCCATGGAGGTGCCCTTCGAAACCCCTCCTGTACCACTGGGGATCGATGGGCAGCCTGCATACTTGATCAAGAATATCCTCAACTCTAGGCGCAGCAGGCGTAAGCTGGAATATTTAATCGAGTGGGAGGGCTACGGACCAGAAGAACAATGCTGGGTTCCGACGCAAAACATCCTGGACCCGCAGCTCTGTGAGGACTTCCATGCAGCACACCCTGAACTTCCAGGTCCATGACCCCAGGGAAGTCCCAGAAAGGACTCTGCTCCCGGAGTGACCCCTTTGTTCTGTCATATCTCAGCCCAGCCACGACTCGGTTTGCCGGGAAACACCACTTACTTCAAACATGGCTGCTACACTTCCCACACATGCATGCACTCTACTTCCCCGGAGTTCTAATCATACACACCTGCAGCCAATTACTATCACATTCTTACCACAGTATATAAGAGACTTTAGGTGTATACTGACTGTGCGAGGTAATGTTCAGCTGATTTCTTCTCTGCCGTTATCCAGCCTTATCTCTCGCGTTTTTGACAAAGTGACTCTGACCATTGTTTACCTTCCCGACTACAATTACTACCTTGCCCTTTTTGTTTTGTTTGCCTGATCGCCTAACCCCTACCTGTTTCTCGACTACAAACTTTGTCTATTCCTTTGGATTATTCTGCCCGAGTCTGTCGCCCGCATCTGTTTCCGTATTCAGCAACAGTACGTGACATATTGTTAATGATGACAGCCTGGTTTCCTGGATAAGTAATTGGGAATTCTTTAAATACAAACTTAATCAATTATTTATTTCTCATAGTAAACAGCTAAATAAATCTTATATTTTAGAAGAAACCTATATTATTAAAGAAATAAATTAATGTTCTAACAAATCAAGTTTAACGGAGGATAATAAATCAAGATTATCTTTGCAGTCAGAGTTGGATGAAATCTATATGAGAAAAGCTGGGGGGCATACATTAGGCCAAGAGGTAAATGGATGGAAAAAGGAGAGAAAGCTCAGCTTATTTCTGTAGGTTATAAAAAAGCATCAAAAACAGTTTTTAAAAACAGTTGTCATTTTCCCTTACAGTGACAAATTAAGCAGGTTGAATGTGTTACACAGGTATGCAAGTTTACCAATCCTTTCTTTGTCACCGAAGTGTACTGTCAGTGGTGACTTTTTTTCTGGAAAAAAAAATCTCAGTATTGGCTCTTTTAACACATAAACTCTCGCTAAGGATCCCCCCCTTGAAAGCCACCTGACTTCGGTGTGTAATAAAAGGCATTTGTTTTCTGCTTCCATTTCCTCACATAACTGTTCAAAAAGAAAGGAGCTGACTGCATTTCCATTGAGGTGGTTAATTATTTTAACAATGTCATTCAGTACAGAGTGAAGTTCTGGTGACAGTTTACGGCTGGCCAGCATTTCCCGGTGTATGACATAGTGTGTAGATTCACATTCAGGTGCAACTTCTTTGACACTTAACATCATGCTGCTGCTGAAGTCCATTAACCCATTGTGCAGTTAGTTGACAATCACTGATAGTCTCCTGTCTCTTGTCCTATCTGAAAGTCATAAAGATGACATTAGTGACAGCGCTTGTCTAACTTACAAGTTTAAGAACATAAAAAATATTAATTAAAAACAGCAACACTGTCAACCATAACCATAACCATAGTGTAACCATAGTGTGTTAACAAGGCAGGTAACGCTAATGAACCACAATGATCATCAAATATTAGTGGATTTTATTACTTTTTAAAACAACATTGATGTAACTATGTAAACATACCACATACACATGTCAGTGTGTTATATAAATATTTTAAATCAATGCATTTATTGGCTAGTAATTACCAAAAATTGCAGTTCTGTCTCTCTAACTCTATGGATTCAAATAGCCTGCAAATAACTTCCTGGAACTATCTAAAGCCTACATGAATCATGTGATGATCAAGCATTTTGAACTTCCGTTGGTGCAACTCTCTCCCTCTCAATGGCTCTGATATAGCCTAGACATTTTTTCGTTATTGCGACCTGGTAGCAACTCTTCCACGGCCCGGTACTGGGTCGTGACCCGGTGGTTTGGGAAAATTTACGACCTATAACTTTACTAAACAAGGACTATAAATTATTACCCTACATATATAACAATTACTTGAAACTTGGTTTATGTAAAATTATTGGGGAGACACAAACTGGATTTATTCGAGGCCAATCTATACATAATATTCGACTGATTTTAGACTTGCTAGAGTATAATCAAGAAATAAAAGATGATGGGGTTATAAGGCTGGGCAATGAAACGGTATCAGTATTTATCAATGGTACATCTTTATCGGTAACAATAGAAAAAATGTTCGGTATAACAATAGATAAATTGTAAACAGACAGGAAGAAGTTGCATGAACAACAAGTGTGTGCTGTCCCTGGATCATAAAATCACATGCTTTCATACAGGCACTCCTGTGTGCTGCAAGTGACAAGCAAACAGTCAATAACAAGTTGCGTATCTGTGGGGTTTGGTTGCGTTTTCACCAGGTAACATCAGAACACATGCGAAAATAAGTGCCATGCCTGCCAAGGAGATTTTGAATAAAAAAGGTCATGTCAGCTCTCCAGTGTGGTAGTTTTTCTGGTTTCTTTTAATTTAACCAACATCAGAGTGTGTAAGCTTTGCAAAAAAAACAACCTCTCGGCCAAGTACGGAGAAACAAGCTGTGAGAGACTTGTAGTGTGCATGTGCAGCACTCCGCACATGTACAGTGCGTGTGACTGTGAACAGCAGGCGAAGAAGAAAGTTGATATTTTGCCGCTTTTTGTGTTTTCTGTTTAAAATGTCGGCTCTGGGGAGGACAGTGAATATCCTCAGAGTACGAGCTCAACTCGTCAGATGCGGACCTCAACACAGTGTTATCCAGAAGTAAGTGTTAAGGTGGAAGTTTTATAGAAAGCACGTGGCGGTAGGGCGGAGCGGCCAATACATAATAAGTCCGCTCTTCTGCTCGTTCGGGGAGAATGATCTCACGTGATATGTGCGCGTGGCTTCTTCATGACGCTCATTGATGATTTCTGGCATTAACTAATTGGCATTCTCTCTCTCTCTCTCTCTCTCTCTCTCTCTCTCTACTCTCTCTCTTTCTGTCTGTCTCTCTCTCGCTCTGTCTGTATGTCTGTCTGTCTGTTTGTCCAAACACATCATCAAGTTTGCTGATGACACGACCGTGGTGGGTCTCATCAGCAAGAACGATTGGTCAGCATACAGAGAGGAGCTATAGCAGCTAAGGAACCAGTGCAGAGCCAACAACCTGTCTCTGAATGTGAACAAAACAAAAGAGATGGTTGTTGACTTCAGGAGCGGACGGAGCGACCACTCTCCACTGAACATAGATGGCTCCTACACGGAGCCCTCATGGCAAGACTGTGTGTAACAGGTTCTTGACCCCAGCTCACCAGACTCCTCAATATACGCGCACACACACACACACACACACACACACACACTCTCTGAACTGAACACCATCCAACTCCATTTAAATATTTGCACATTTCTGCATTGACACTGTTGCATTTCTTGCTGCTACTGTATTATCTAGTATCTAATTTATTGTCACTATATACACTTTATATACACTTTATATACACTTTGTATCTGTGTATTTACCTGTCACGTGGCATGACGGCAGGAAGCAAGCAGGATGCATTCGCAGTTCAAACGGTGACGTTTATTTACAAGTAATGAATTCAAAAAGAATATTTACAAGTGATGAAATCAAACCGAAACGGAAACAGAAACAAAGCTCTCTCTACAACTAAGCTAAACTAGACTAGGACTTTGGCTAAAGCTAATGCTAATGCTAAGGCTATGGCATAAACCGGACATAAAACAAATACTCGCTGAAATCGCACTCGCGCTATAAATGGCAGGCATATATAAATGCACGCATAGGTCCAAGCATTCAACCGCGCCGTGTGAAGCACGGCTCACGGTATATATCCACACGGTCATTAGCTCGCGATATCTTCCAGCTGCGGGCACTTCCGCATACGTCACACATGACGCGAGGGGGCGAAAACATGACGTCACCCCGGAAACAGAATGCGCATGCGCGCCAGCACGCCAGCGCCCACGGTGCGCTGCTGCACGGGGGAAATCGTGACAGAACCCCCCCAAAGGCACTCCTGCCAAGAGTCCTCCCCTTTTATTGGCGGCCCCGGGCCCCTGGGCTGAATGTCCCCTACAGCACCGGCATCCCCAGCAGAACAGGGAGACTGGCCGGCGTCCCCAGCGGAACAGCGAGGCTGGGCGGTGTCCCCAGCGGAACAGGGAGGGCTCAGAGGCATGGCCGGAATGGGGCTCAGAGGCGTGGCCGGAACAAAGCTTAGAGGCGTGGCCGGAACAGGGCTCAGAGGCGTGGCTTGGCCTAGACACATGGCTTGAGCGGAAGATGTGGCCTGAGCGAGAGACGTGGCCTGAGCGAGAGACATGGCCTGAGCAAGAGACGTGGCCTGAGCGAGGGACGTGGCCTGAGCGAGAGACGTGGCCTGAGCAAGAGACGTGGTCTGAGCAAGTGACGTGGTTTGAGCGGGAAAAATGGCTTGAGCGAGGGACATGGCTTGAACGAGAGACATGGCGTGAGCGAGGGACGTGGCCTGAGCGAGGGACGTGGCCTGAGCGAGAGACATGGCCTGAGCGAGAGACGTGGCTTGAGCTAGAACAAGAGACATGGCTTGAGCGAGGGACGTGGCTTTGGTGTCGGGAACGTGAGGCATGGCTGTGGTGTCGGGAACGTGAGGCATGGCTGTGGTGTCGGGAACGTGAGCCGGGGCTGTGACCGGGACTTGAGCCGTGACAGGGACTTGGACCTGGGACTGGGTCTTGACTTGGGCGTCGTGAGCGTGAAACTGGGTCTGGACTTGGATGTCATGAGTTTGAGACTGGGTCTGGACTTGGATGTCGCGAGCTTGAGACTGGGTCTGGACTTGTATGTCATGAGCTTGAGACTGAGTCTGGACGTGGACGTCTTGGACTTGGGTCTGGACTTGGGTCTGGAAGTGTGAATTGCGATCCTCGATTGCACACGATCTCCTCCGGAATGCCAAAGTACCAGAACACATACTGAAATAACATCTCCGCTATCATACATGCAGTGGGGAGATTGTGGAGAGGAATGAATCTTACAGACTTCGAGAATCGATCCACCATGATCAGAATGGTTGTATTACCTTGGGACCTGGGTAGGTCGGTTACAAAGTCCATCGATATATGTGACCAGGGGCGTTCCGGTATGGGTAGTGGTTTAGATTTCCAGCGGGAAGTCTCAGTGGTATTTTACTTCTTGCACATGAAGTATATGAGACCACCACATGGTGTGTGTCCCGTTCCATATTTGGCCACCAGTACTTCTCCCGTAGCAACTGATAAGTGCGCTGGGCCCCTGGGTGACCTGTACCTACTACCGTGTGGGCCCAGATAATGAGTTCTTGTTGGTGACCTTCAGGCACGAAGAGTCTTCCCTGAGGACAGTTCTCAGGCACTTGAGACGCGGGAACATTACCCAGAACTTTATCCAGTTCCCACTCTAGAGTACCGATAATACATGAGGGAGGAATAATGTACTCCTCGTGGCTGTTCAAGACGTCCTTGTGGCCTAGACGAGATAGGGTGTCAGCCTTTGTGTTCTTGGACCTGGGACGGTATGACAAGGTGAACTGGAACCTGGTGAAGAACAAGGCCCATCGGGTTTGTCGAGATGATAGTCTTTTCGCCTTGCGTAGATATTCCAGGTTCTTGTGGTCCGTGAATATGACAAAGGGGTGCGTGGCTCCCTCCAACCAGTGTTGCCATTTTTTGAGAGCTAATTTGACGGCCAAGAGTTCTCTCTCTCCTCCTTGCTAACCCTCGATCGACCTAGCTGCATCGTACTGAGCTTGTACCGCCAGATTCTCCTCACTGCATGTTGGGCGGCGACTTTGTAGCAGTCGGTCAAGACAGATGGCCAGGCTGATGAGCGAATCGAGGGTTAATTGATCATTGCAACACGCCAGTTCGGTCACAACGTCAGGATTTAATCATTTAACCATGGGCGGGTTGGTTCCATCCATTTCTAGCTGCTACAGTACGAAATTCCAGCGCATAGTCCGCCACGCAGCGTGTCCCTTGTTGCTGTCACGTATCTAGAAACTCCGGACTCCATTTACCATCAGCCACTGCACTGCACCACCAGTCACATGACCACCTGCACCTGATTCACATTTTGTTAATGAGCACTACTGTGTATATCTAGTCTTTGTCTGCACTGTTTTCTGGTCTTTCGTTGTCGTAGACTCATGTCGTTTATGTCACAGTGTTTTGCCAAAGTTGTCTTAGTGTCTTTGTTTTGTAGTCTGCTAGATTATATTTAATGTTTAAATCTGCACCTGCTTCTGCCTCAACGGTGATACGTGACAGTTGCAGAGTTAACAGTTCCTCCCCAGTCTCCCGGTTGTCGGGAGAGTGATCAAATACAATCTGACCGGTATGGAACAACGGGTCAAAGGATGAATAGTCAGAATACTAGAAATGGCTCAGAGAATGACAGAGAAACGAGTCAACTGAACATTACTTTGCAAAGTCTCTTCTCTTCCAAAGTCTCTCTTATCCTGTGGTGTGATTGAGTATTAATGACTCGCAGGTGTGTGCTTGAACTCTGGGGAGAGTGAGCGCATGCGTGAGCGGGAGGCATCGTTTGCAGTGGCCATATTGGGCTCGAGTGTTCCCTCCTGGGAAATTGAGTCCTGACCGGGTTGAGATATGACATATTTGTTTCTACAAAATGTACCTGTAATCTGATTATTTTATTTTTTCATGTAATTATAACGGATTACAGTTACCAGTTTTTTTTTTATCCTGATTGCCATTGCTTGTATTTCGTTACTCACCAAGAATGTATATAGACACTGCCAGTCAAAATTTTAGACACACTCATTCTTTATTTTTAGCTTTTCCCCACATTTAAGAGTAATAAGTCATAAAAACTCTGGAATAACAAAATGGAACTATGGGAATTATATTGTGATAAAAAAATCTAAAATAAATAAAAATTATTCAGTATACACATTTAATATACATATATATATATATATATATATATATATATATATATATATATATATATATATATATATATATATATAGTGTGTGTGTGTGTGTGTGTGTGTGTGTGTGTGTGTTGTATCAGATGTGATCGCTAGTTAATCGAAATTACAAAAATGTTGTTATTATAAAAATTATACTGATATTGTTACCAAATGATACAGATACATTGCTAACATTTTCCCTTTCTTTATCAATTTAATTAATAATTTCTCTATCTTAGGACTTGACACTCTTGCTGAGAATAATCAACTTTTATTTAAATGTAAAAAAAAAAAAATCTTTGTGTGTTATTCTAAAGCAAATATATAAATAAATATATAAAACAACATCCAGAGATAAACACCTATATGAATTTGTACATTAACAATATTCCTTCTTACTGTGATGCCCATGTGACTTGATGTGACATAAAGCTAAGTCAACAGCAGCCAAGTAGAGCATTAAGTGGATTCCTGCTTGGAAATGTACTTATGAATGAAACATAAAAAAACAAACAAACAAAAAAAAAACAAATTGACAATGTATTAAGTCTGTGTTGTAGAATATTAATAAACAATACAAACGCAACTTAACATCACATATGAGTCTTAACCATTGTCACCAACTTTCCTGTGATAGTACCGATACGTTACCATCATTACATTGCCACTAAACAATGAGACCAGTTATGGGTGAAGTGACACATGTAGCCCTGCCAAAAGTGTCTGGGATACTATGGACCAGTATCTAGTGGACAGTGATCATTTTCAATCACATGCAAAGTAAGGAGCAAAAAACCCAATAATGCTGAGGAAAGACTACCTAGGTGGAAATTTTGACGTGAAAAATTGACGTGGAAAAGTTTAAATATGTGAGATAAGATTGAGGGATATAGAGGACTCAGTATAGGAGACTGAGGATACAAAGATACAAATAACAAAATAAGTAAAATTCATTGTAGGACAGCAGAGGAAGTCATTGGGAAGGAAGAATTAGCAGCAGAAAGAAGTCAGTTCCATACACCAAAGAGTGTAGAAAGCTGTACAATTGCAAAAAAAAAGCACTTAAGAAGGTTAGAAACTCCTATGATTTTGAAGACTTCATTAATGTCACATTTCAAAAGATGGTTATGGATGCAATCCCAGATTTGAAACTTTTTATTATATAAATAAACAAAACACAAAAGATACTAAGACTGATGCAAAACGTCGGGGTTACGCATGTAACCCTGTTCCCTGAGAAGGGAACGAGACGTTGCATTTAGCATAACAGTATGGGAACGCCTTGAGCGCGTGACCGATATCTGAAGCTTGTGTAAAATCATGCCTCTACTTATAGGCCTGCCATGATCAGGTGATGTGGCAATTAAGCGTGTCGCATGATATATATATGGCACCTGTGATCCACGCTGTCAGCCTCTTTTATCTGAAGCAAAGATGCATGGGTCACTGCAAGACACTTGAGCCCGGGGTGGATTGAATATCCAGGCTGTAATAACAAATGACTGTGTGAGGCGTAGACCACCCTGCAGCCGCACACACATCCTGCAGGGATATCCCTTTGGACAAAGCCTTCGAGGAGGTGACCGTCCTAGTGGAATGAGCTCTTATGCCCAGAGGTGTGGTGAGACCGCGTGTCGTAAGCCCTAGAGGTTGCTTACACTATCCAAGTAGAGATGCGCTGCTTTGACACAGCATCACTTTTCCTGTCGCTGCCAAAGCAGACTAGTAGCTGCTCCGACTTATGCCACTGGCCGGAGCGGTGGACGTAAGTACAGAGAGCCGTTATTGGACACAGTAGTTGTATCCTCTCTTGTCCCAGTGTGAGGAACAGAGGAGGACAGAAAGCCTGCAACACCACAGGGTGGGCAGCCGATGTAGGCTTATTTTTAGATTTAGTCGTGTGCTGGAAAATAGAGGCCTCTTTGCTCCTTATCAGAGTGGATTCCGGAAAGGACGGAATACTATGGATGCAGTATTATGTTTGGAATCAGATATCAAGAAGGAGCAAGTTAACAAAGAAATAATAGTAGGCATTTTCTTTGATGTAGAGAAAGTGTACAATATGTTATGGACAGAAGGAAACTGAATCAAATTGGATAAGATGGGTATTGGAGGGAAAATGTATAACTGGATACATAACTTTTTGTTTGACAGGACGATACAGGTTAGGGTGGGATCTACATACTCAAAAGCGTACAACAGAAATCTGTACCCCTCAAGATGGTCTAAGTAAGTAAATTTTATTTATAAAATACATCTAAATTCAGCTTACACTAACCAAAGTGCTATACAGAAATAATTATAAAATACAATGAAATATACAATAAAAAAAAAAAGATAACAGGCTACGAATCAACAAGTCAATAGCCAGGGAAGGCCAGTGTCAGGAATATCCTGAAGGAACTCTGGACTCTGTCAATGTCACATGACCACCTGCACCTGATTCTCATTCATGTTAATGAGCACTTCTGTGTGTACAGGTATAGTCACAGTTTGCACTGCACTCTTTCTCTTGTTTTAATTGTCTTTTGTTGCTCTCATGGCTGGTCTTTGTTAACATTTATTCTTTGCCTTAGAGTTTTGCCACCAGGTCATAGTGTCTTTTAGTGTTTTATTTTGGTCTTTATTAAAACTTAAAATCTGCACTTACATCTGTCTTCGCCTTGAAATCGTGACAGAAAGTAAGACCACAACATGGATGCAACAGAATTTTTTTTTAAAAGTTCAACAGGCCGTGTATGAGAGGGAAATGACGTGGTGGGAGAAAAAGGGGAAATTCTCCCCCATTCAAGCCAACTGGGAGTGGCTTGACATGATGTACTCTATCATAGGGCATCAAGGAGGAGCCTTGAGATAATATGAGATACAAAGTTGCAAAACTCGTTTATATAGTCTTTATTTGGCTTAGGAGGCCTGTAGACCACATTGATCAGTACACATTGAGATTCGAATGAAGGAAAAATGTTTACAACAGAAATTGTCTGTATTTTACAACTTTTCTTAAAAACCATGGCCACTCCACCTCCTCTTCCACCTCTTCATCTTGGAGTGCTAATAAAGCAGCAGTTTAGTGTGCAAAGTTCACCAAAGATGAATGAATCACCCGTCCATGTCTCAATTAAAAATAAAAAATCCAAACCGCAGCAAGTAAAAAAAACAACAACAAAAAAAACAGTTATTCAAAATAAGTCTTATTAGACACAGACCTGGCATTAACCAGGGTCATTTTTACCTTGGGAATGAACAGTTTGTATCTGTGATTGTCGTTCAATCTCCAGTAGACTAATGCATTGGAGATTCACACCTCTGCTTCGGACGCGGTCTTTGTGATGGTGTATGCAATCTTATCCTTTTTAATTGAATGATTAATGATGTGTTATCCCAGTGGGCACAGTGGTTGAGAAGTCTTTATTTGTGGATGATGGTGCTTTGTGGAAAAGAGGGGGGAATTTATCATATGTAGCTAAGAGTATGCTGCCGTATCATTTATATAACTCCGTAAAGTTTTGCCTCTCTATATCAAAAACACAAGTTATTTGCTTCTCAAAAAAAGAATCAACCCTGCTGAAAGTGTACATGCATTACTTTTAATGTGGAGTTTTATTATGAAGTATAAATTAAGTGTCAGCAATAAGAATCCTGGGGGTGTGGCTAGACTCAAGACTAACATTTGCAGTTACCATACAGAAAATAGTTGAAAAAATTAATAAATATCATAAAATATCATAAAATGTCAGGGTAGATTGCCAGCCATTAATCATTGAAGAGAATATATTGTGCACTGACTAGGTGTACAATAGTTTATAGATCTGCATCTAAAACACTGTTAAAAAAGTGGATGCAATACAATCCCAGGCCATTACGTTTATGCTGTGGGGCTCTTAGATGTACATCCATCCCTGCCCTACAGGTTGAAATGTTTCTAATGCCTCTTGAAATTATTTAAAATTATTGTTGTCATGCAGGATGTCAATAAAAGGTCATAGTAAGACTCATCCAGTCAAAAAGGTATTGGTGAACTGCTGGGAACATGAGTCAGTCATCCTGAATAGCTTTGGATGGATTGCAGAAAAAGTAGTCCAGTCCTTGGGATTGTCCAAGATAGATATGAGCCCTACAGTGGTTCCCCCATGATTGTTCCCTATGGCTTTAGTGGACCTTCATTTACAATAAGTAATTAAAGATAGAAACAGAGTAACATCAAAGGTAGAAGAAGAAGCCTTTATTTGTCACATACATTACAGCACAGTGAAATTATTTTCTTTGCATATCCCAGCTTATTAGGAAGTTGGGGTCAGGTTGTAGAGTTACCCATGACACGGTGCCCCTGGAGTAGAGAGGGTAAAGAGCCTTGCTCAAGGACCCAACAGTAGCAGCTTGGCAGTGAAGTGTTCAATCAGTACCTAGAGCAGAATTTCTATGCAATGCTTACAATATTTATTGATGGCTCTAAAGACCCAGAAACTGTTGGAGCTATAGCAGCTGTATTTATTCCACATTTTCAAAAAGGACTTCTGATCAAGTAGCAGTATTCTCAGCAGAGATGGTAGCAATCTTATTAGCTATTAAATGGGTGGAGAATGACTCTCAACCTTTGAGCATGGTGAACAGCAAAGATCTACCAGAAAAGATATCTTCTAAGTTTATTTAGAGTTAAAAATTTGGGTGGTAAGATATGCTTTCTTTAGGTTCCAGCAAATATGGGGTGGAAGGAAATGAGGAGGTAGATCACCTGGCAAAGCAAGCTCTGAAATTCTCTAATATAGAGATTACGATCCCTTTATGTAAAATAAAAGTTAAGGCATTAATCCAAATGGTTATAAAAAGAAAGTGGCAAGACGTTTGGGAGAAAGAAGTATGGGGATGGCATCTGCTTCATATTCAATATCAGGTTGGTAGTGAAAGAAGCGATTTTGGTAATAGAAGAGAAGACACAATAATAACAAGACTTCGCCTTGGTCATACAGCTTTAAATGACTCCCTATACAAAATCTGGAACCGAGAGTTTGGAAATTACAGTAAATGTGGATTAGTAGAACCTATTGAGCATGTTCTACCATGCTGTAATGCTTTTAAAAGAGAAATGATACATCTGCTAGAAGAAAGCAGGACTCTTTTTTTTTTTCTTCTTCTTTGTTTTGTTTATTTATTTCTCTTCTCGCCAACGTTCCACACTCCAGCCCAGTAGGTGGCGGAAATGCACCTAACGTTGGTTTGCCAACCGCCATAAAACACTAGGAAGAAGAATAAGAAATGTAAATAGCCATAAAAAACGATAGGGGGCAATAATGTACTAAGAGCCTTTTAAGCCTTATGCAACCGACGAAGAAAACGACCACGGATATTACGGCTGTAGCTCTAGTGAGCGGAAGGGGTAAAGAAACATGTCTCTCATGTGAAGACATTTTTCTGTGTGTTGGTCCAGTTAGTTTTCGCTATTTCCTTTCTGTTAAATCTATATTCGTTACATATTCGACCGGCCACCAGGACATCTTTGCTGTACTGTAGCTTACGGTCACAGTTTCCTCTCCAGACCCCAGATAGTTGTTTCATTGCGAAGACGACGGATTAAAACATGGCGTGAAAAAGGGGCTCCAATGTATCAGTTAACTTCTTTATACTCCTGAGCCGAATCGTCCGAGCGTCTTGTGCGTGACGTGTTATGACTGCTGCCCGGGTTTGCCTGTCGTGACTGGCTGAAGTTGGGGACCAGACTGATTTGTGAATGGGAAGGTAATTACTACCATCACCAGGCTGTCTCTGTAGTCTCGCACGTGACATTACATCGGGCAATGTTGAAACTCCTTGAACTTTTAAATGATCGCACAGTGCGTGTAACGTTGTATCGTGTAACTTTCAAAGCGCCGACGATAACCGGTACGCTCGATCTGGTCTGACTCCGTAACTGTCCTCTGTGACAGGTGCGTGTGATCCTGCACACAACTCCCAGGATTCCAGGCCACTTGTGTTCTTCGTGGTCAGTACGAGCTGAGTGAGACCTCCTGGTCGAGATGGCCTGGGCTCTGAAACTGCCGCTGGCCGATGAGGTGATCGAGTCCGGCCTGGTGCAGGATTTCGACGCCAGTCTGTCTGGGATTGGGCAGGAGCTCGGAGCTGGAGCCTACAGTATGAGGTATAGTTCAGGCTTCTGCTGGAAGATCTCGGTCTCAATACTTCAGAAGCACAGTATCTTTCTCTCAGAATTAATGCTTCATGTATGATGCTCTTCCTGATTGTGAAAGAAAAGAGAAAAATCCTCAGAATCTTTTGACTCAAAAGTCATACAGTATCGCTTTCTATATCGAAGTCTTTTCCCTACTTCACAGTGATGTGCTGGCACTTCCAATCTTTAAGCAGGAAGAGTCCAATCTTCCACCTGATAATGACAACAAGATCCTTCCTTTCCAATATGTTCTTTGTGCTGCCACGTCACCAGCTGTCAAACTACACGATGAGACCCTCACCTACCTCAACCAAGGTCTGTTCCCTCTGAATTACTGGATAAGAGGAACATGTTTGGGTTTTTTTTTGCAACATGACGACATGGCCTGGTATAGGGCTGCAACGATTAGTTGACATAATCGATAATGTTGATCACGAACGTTTTGGCTTGAATTTTTTTTTTTATTAAACCATGTTTAACAATGTACATTGTGACGAGACGGTTTTAGAGATATCCAGACATGGGTATATATTTATAATGATCTGTCATGAACAATACGGAGGCAAGAAAAAACTCTGAGACGACATGGGGATAAAACTTGGACCCAGACTCAAACTGAATCCATCCTCTTCTGTGTGTCACCAGATTGTGAGAATATAAAGGATTACTCTTCTAGCAGTTTCATAGTTTAATGAAACCGGTTAAGTTTTGCCTGTTTAATTTTGGCGTGTTATGATTAAGGCAGTGTTTGTGATTTATTACAGTTCATGTAGATGTACTGAATGCTGTTATTTAAAATAAATTCTTCAAATTTCTTATTTGTCATTTAAATTGGTATTATGTCATTTGATTAGCCCTACAGGAGAAAAGTCAGTAAACAAGATGTTAGATGTGAAATTGTTCCTGGGAGTTTTGGTTTATATTATAGAAAACAATAAACAAAAATGGCAAATGATTTGTTAAAGCCGTTCTTGTTTATAAGCAACATATAAGCTGATTAATTACTTGTTAATTAATTCACAAACTTAAAAAAAAGGGGGGGTTTAGGCTTGTGATATGATTTTTTTTTCTCCATATTTGAGAGTTAGCATTAAAAAATAAAAAAAAATCCTCAATAAAAGATTTAATCACGCAGAACGGATAAGATAAAAAAGAATAAAAGTTTTCTACAACTCATTCTTAGCTTTGGAATTGGGAACTGCCTGGTGAGGCATAAAAATGTATTTAATTTCTTTCTAATTATCATCAGCATTAGCATTATTTTTTAAAGTGTTGGATTTGGCACCTTGTAGGTAAAAACCTTTGTACTTTATTCTGTTTGGCAAAAAAAGTGAATATTAAACGGCTCCATTTAGTTGATCAATATTATTGAATTCAAAACATTCTCAAAACAGCTATGCAAATCATTCCCGAGTCACATATTGATTGGTATTGATTGTTTTATTGGGGAGAGAACGACTGCTCTTTTTTGAATGGTAGCTCATATTGGCATACTCCAGTGTTAAATTGCAGAGCTCTTATGCAAAATGTGTAAAGATAGGCAGGTCTGGTAATATAATTAATGACATAGGTTTTGTTGGTTGTTCTCTGAAAAGCCACCAACAGTCTCTATGCTATTAATATAACCACCAATGATATATCTGTAAAATAAGTTGTCAAAGTTGTATTTGCAGGACAGTCTTACGAAATTCGAATGCTGGACAATCGGAAAATGGGTGAGCTTCCAGAGATCACAGGCAAAATGGTGAAGGTACGAGTTTGCTTTGCTGTTCATAACGCAGGATAATGCATCTGTGGCTATGGCTCACTTCCTTCTGTCTTGGTTTTGGTCAATGCAGAGCATCATTCGTGTAGTTTTTCATGACCGGCGACTGCAGTACACTGAGCACCAGCAGCTTGAGGGCTGGCGCTGGAACAGACCAGGTGACCGAATCCTTGACCTGGGTGAGTATTATGATCTGCATCTAAGCCATGCTTTGGTCTGTGCATTTATTGAAATGCTTTGCAGATTTCTTACACCAGGAACTTGAGTCGTCTTTCTAGCATTATTTCTGCGCTATGGCAGGGTTCGTGTCCATTTGGCTTGATCAAAGGCGTCTTTGGGGGCTGCGTTCACATGTTGCATCTATCCATCGTTTCTTTGGACTACCGTATGGGCGCCGGCCATCAGGGTTGAGATGCAGGTCTGTCCTAGCCACTGAGTATTCTTTGCTACGTACAACGTGCCCATACCATCTAAGTCTTCTTTCCCACATTTTCACCACAATTGGAGTGACTCCCAGCTGTCGTTGGATGTCATTGTTCATGGCGTGGTCAAGTCGTGTTAGTCCAAGGCACCATTGAAGCATACACATTTCCATCATGTGTAGGGCCTGCTCGTGCTTTGCTGTTGCTGGCAAACACTCTGATTCATAGAGGGAGCGTGGGTACACCACCATCTTGTAGAACTTTGACTTGAGGCGTAGGGGCATCTGGCGATCGCTCAGGACTCCAGTCACCTGGCGCCATTTCATCCCTGCAGCCTTGACATGGGCGCGAGCATCTGGGGAGCTGTCTCCATCACTGCATGTGAGGGAACTGAGGTACTTGAATTGATCCACTTTCTTGAGGTTTTTTCCACCAATACTGATGGTTCCTTCAGTGTGAGGGTCACATGCCATATATTCTGTCTTCTTGATGTTCAGTCGACGTTCAAATGTGTTTTTCATCAGTGTCCATGCAGAGAATGATTAGGAAAGGCGAAAGGGCCGATCCTTGATATACTCCGACATTGATGGCGAAGGGAGGCGATGTTCCCAGTGCACATCGAACCATGCTGGTGAAATTGAGTAGTTGGGTCCACTGGACATAGGCTTTGGAGACATTGTGGGGTTGTAGGGCATGCCAGATGAGTTCATGTGGAACGCGATCAAAGGCCTTTTCCAGCTCAAGGAATGCCATGTGATCAGACTTGGTCTTCTCTCTGTGCTTTTCCAAAAGCAGCCGAGCAGCATGGGTGGCATATGTCGTTCCACTCCCTTTGACCAAGCCGCATTGGGTTGGAGTGATTGAGACAATCTTGTGGAGCCTGGCATCGATAATCTGTCTGAAAATGTTCATGTCGTGACAGGAAGTGATTGGCCGATAGTTTGAACATTCGGTCCCATCGCCCTTGCTCTTCCAGATGGGCACTGTGGTACAGGTTGTACTCGCTGCTGGAGCCGCACCCATGTCTATTTAATTGAAGAGCGCAGTGAGAGTCTTGCGCCTTGGAGGCCGAGGATCTTCCACATTTTGGGTGGATTGTTGTATGGTCCAGTTGCCTACCCGTTTTTCATCATCTTTGTAGCTTCTACGACCTCCTTGATGGTAATTGGTGGCACAGGTTCACTGACTAGATCAGCACTTTGGATCGGTGGGTGGTCAAATTCCTCGTTGCTGATTTTGGAGAAGTACTCGCTCCATCGATGGAGGATGGCGGGTGGGTTTTGGAGAAGCCGGGGTGATCTTCGTCCTTCATGTGCTTGACCAGGAACTCGAGAGTGCCGTGTACATATTTTTTTTTCCCCCCATATGACAATTAGCAATGATGTATATCTGGAGCCTTCGGCAATAAGGATTCACTGTGCTGGGTTAAAAATGCAGGCTAATGGTCAGTGTATTCATTTGGTAATTTTAGCTTTTCTTTGTCTATTCATGATTTATGATATAATCCAATATTAGTATTGATTATATGTTTCTATTGAAATTATTTTCAGATATTCCTATGTCTGTTGGCATTGTGGATCCTCGGGCAAACCCCACACAGCTTAACACGGTGGAGTTCCTATGGGACCCATCAAAGCGGACTTCAGTGTTCATCCAGGTGTCGTATTTCCATGTGGTGTTTATTGAACACTGTTGTACAAGTAAGAATATAATAGATTATACGAGCATGTATAATAGTGGTAAAATGTTATTTGCTTGTTTGTAGGTTCATTGCATCAGCACAGAGTTTACAATGCGCAAGCATGGCGGTGAGAAGGGGGTGCCTTTTCGTATCCAAATTGACACGTTCAAAGAGAATGATGCAGGAGACTACACAGAACATCTGCACTCTGCCAGCTGCCAAATCAAAGTCTTCAAGGTAGGAGCAGAATTTGGCACTTGTGTACTTTCAACGTGTAAAGTTCCTCCATACTGAGTGTTGACACCTGGATGGGGAAGGGCATGGTATTCATTTTAATTCAGATATGCAGGGTAAATGATGTACTTGTTTGGTAACATCACCATGTTCATTCCTGGTACTTGTACAAGTATTCTCTTTTAATTGGCTTCAACCCTTATGTGCCAAAGCTGACTAAATGTAGACTGTTTTGTTTGTAGCCCAAAGGTGCTGACAGAAAGCAGAAGACTGATAGAGAAAAGATGGATAAGAGGGCACCACAAGAAAAGGAGAAATACCAGCCATCATATGAAACCACCATCCTTACTGAGGTTTGTGCCCGGGAATTGAGTAATATTTTGAGCAATATTTCACTGAGTTTGCGCCAGAACATTTCTACTATCCTAGGGCTGCAACTTATACTGTAATCAACAGCAATAACGGTAGCTACAACATGCATCCACAAAAATGAAAAAAATTTACAGTTAAATTCAAAGTGTAAATATGCCAGCACTAGTCCAACATTAAAATGAGGTAAATGTACATCAAGGTGGGCCTTCTACACTTCTCAACACTTGGCCCAATAGATTGTGACGAACAATAGCACTGCACTGATTCTAGAAGAATTCTGGGAGTAACAAGACTTTTCATTTTATTTTAGTAATTCTGAGTGATACAAAAAAAATAGATGAGGGTTCCCGTACATAGGTAAAGGTCGCTGGGATCAATTTTGAGTGTGTGTGTGTGTATATGTATATATATGTATGTGTGTGTGTGTGTGTGTGTGTGTGTATATATATATATCTGTATGTGTGTGATAACAGTTTGAAAGAGAGAAATGATATTGTGGAAATCTGGAAATCACAAATCCCACCCCGTGTATGAGTCCAAGGTTACTGAGCTTTGAAGATTTTTGCAGAAACCGGCGTTTAAAGGATTAAAATTCTGAAAATGAATGAATCTTTGGTAATTATGATCAGAACTGATGCTGGTAAAAAAAAATCAGTGAAAGTGGAAAAAAATATGAATGTATAAGATTTCTATGACAGTTTTTCGATGTGGACAAAAAACTTTTTTTGAGACCTGAGTAGTAGGGGTTTTTTTTTTGCTTTGTTATTTATTTAAAATCTGACACTGCATAAAATGATGCATATGAATGCATCAAGACTAATGTTGTTAGTCCCGCTAGACCAAAGACTAATAATCAAAGAAAAAATTATTCTGCTTAGCATTTAGTATATGGAAAATATTTTTTTTTCATTAAACAAAACGTCATTATGTAAACAATACAGCATTTCAAGGGCTATAATTCTAAAAATGAATGAATGTTTGGTAATTATGAATAAAATTGATTCTGTTGGAAAAAAAATCAACTTCTGTGAAATTGGGGGGAAAAAAAATTCTATAATTTTGACAGTTTCTGGGCATTGACGTTTTTGTCCTCGATAGACGTACTGTGTAATTTTTTTTAATTGACACAAAAGGGCTAATAATTAGCTTTTGACTTGGCTGCTTCCTCTCTGGAATTTTGCATCAACTGCAAAACAAAAAACAATGTTAATACTCTCAGATTTATTAACCCCCTACCGGCTTTTTCCTGGCTAATTTGATCTGTGTATGGCTATGATAGCGAAATATGACATGACGACATTAGAAAGGTTTATTAAAAAAAAAAAAAAAACAACCAAAAAAAACCTGACTTCCGGATCGTATTACATTATTTTCCTTCTTTATCCCAAGCACCTGAATATGAATGATTGAAATAGTTTTCTTCTCTAGTGCTCACCATGGCCTGAGGCCACTTATGTCAACAATTCTCCATCACCAGGCTTCAGCAGCACCCACAACAGCTTCCCTACTGAAGGGTAAGATCACACATGTCTGTGCTCTGTTCTTATGCTACTAAATGATGGATCTGTAGTACAGAAGACTTATTAAGCATCAATTTTTATTTACATTATTAAGATTTTTTAAGCACTAAGTTGCATAACAATGTTTGTATGTATGCAAGAATGCTGCATGAACAACTGTATCTGATGCATAAACGTCCATATGATACCAAATGTCCTTTTTCTAACTTCAAAGATACCATAAATTTGTACTATTTAAACGCAAAATAAAAATGAAACCGTTTTGACAGAGGAATTGATTGTTCAAGATCTTCAGTTTCGCTATCCTTTTTAAACCTTCAAATAATGATCATGTAGGCAATTGTGGAAATGTTGCCAGACTTGAATGATATGCCAGATTTAACTGATTTTAGATCTAAATTATTAATAAATAAGGATGAGCCAAATTCCCAACATGAACTCCCATTAAGTGCAGCAGCTTAAAGGTGCTGGAGAAATGCCACGTAGCATCAGGCCTTGCGAAATTTGGTTGTGGATTAGCCTCTTGGTAAGATGGCTTCATAGCCGTACAGAGATACCACCTTCAAGTTCCATGCAAAGCTATCTGCCCTTCGGCAGCCCAGTGTACATCTCCATAGTGACTCTTGCGTGCAAATTGGACTAATGAGCTGATCAAGATCCACTTCTGCACGTTTTGATTCATATTTGCAAATTAACAAATTAAATTGCATTATTTACAAAAGCTAACATTTGCAATTATGATATTAATGCTATTTTCTCTACTTGCCATAATTACTTGATATTGACATTGATTTGAACGATTTAACTGAAAATCGTGTATTTCTCAGGTTGTTACTGTTACTCTAAAATTAACACACTCTGAGAACTCAATAAAAATGAAATTGAGTAAGGAAGCTATTGGTGGAATTTGTGCTTAAGTTTTGTTGTACATAGCGTTTGATAAATAAGGGCCAATATGTAATTGAAATCTTGTCATCCTACAGCTTGTCTGCCCTATCTCTATTTTTTTCCTTCAGAAAGCTTCTAACTTGGTTGCATTTGTGTCTAGGAATGGCTCGCCGACTCACCAGCCAGAGCCAGTGGTACAGGTAGCAGATGTGAGTGCCTCTGTTTTCCAATTTTATCTGAAATATTTATTTATTTAAATTTTTTGGGTGCTGTTCTTGTCAATTGAGATAAAAAAATTTTTTTCGCTATTTGATTGGAAATTGCACACACTTCATATATAAGGTAGTATATCTCATATTACAGTAGTATTTGATTTATTACATGTATGGAAACAGCAACCAGTTTATTGGTACATCCTGCTCTATACCAACACACATGGGCCATTTCATAAAGTGCGCAATATAGGGTGTAGAGTTACTGATGGAAATGTACAGTTGCTGGGCGATATGGCAAAAATATATCTCAGTACTTGACATATCTACGATACCTGATATGATGAAATATAATTTAGCTAGCAAACTGTCTGCAAAGCAGTGGTAAAAATATAGCTGCAAGTAGCGAGGATGGGCCCAAGCATTATGGTGACATCGCCACCCAGTGGGTGTATGAAAACGATGCATTGTGTAGCTAGAGCTGTAGAATAACTTGTATTGTGTTAACTCTCCTGGAGGACATCCTCCCCTGGCTGATACTGGCAAAAAGAGAGAGAGATGGAGATATTTCAGTGATCGAACACTGTCTAACAATGACTAACACAACAGTGGAGGCTACAAGTGCTAAGGTGCACACACACACACACACACACACACACACACTCTACTCTGAATGTAAGCATTAGTTTAAATTCACTGATATGGTGGCAGGACAGAAAGATTTATTAAAAGCATGAAGATGTGAATAATTATTAGTGACATTACTACATATAGCGGACAGGACACGGGCTGAATGGAGATGCATGGTGGAACGTTAGGAGGTAGTTTAGAACATTACAGTGGGTTACATGGAGCGTAATGTTAGATAGGTGTACGGCCACAATGCAGCTGCCTCAAACAATCATAATACAGGACCGTCTTTCAGGTGCTTCGTCAAACTCCAGGTGTGTCCTCACTTTGTTTGAAATGAACGATAGTATCGGTTGTACACCGGCTTCAGAGCAATAATTGTTTGTGGTCATCCGCCTCGTATGTGAAGTATTTCCATATTTGGTTCTTACCACCTATCCCTCAACGAGTCACGGTGGAGCTAAACTTGTCTCCATCTTCTGTAGTTTTTCTCGTGTGCTTGTAGGTGTTCTTCTTTACCACATGTGGATCGACTAAAAATCTTTTTTTTTTTCCCTGTATTTGCTGCCCTCATCAGTTCCATAAGAAATGCAACCTTGGTACCTTCATTAACAATGGTACCTATGCTACAAGTACCGTCACGTTTTAAGAATGTGTAGTGAAGTATCGGTTCTCGTGACATCCCTAGATTGAATTGTATGTCCTAGACATTGTATGTCTGAGTTAGTGTAAAACATGCCACTTACTGTTGCCAGTAGGTGGCATCATAATGATGAATGAATATTGACATTAAGATGACTTCAGGCTGGGACTTTTATCAAACATGTGAAGTTTGGAGCAGATTGGACCGTGCATTTACAAGTTATAATAATACATTTCTGTTTCTTGGTGAATCACAGAAATTTGTGGGATCCCCAAAAGTCAAAAGCTTCACAATTTAGCATCAGCAAGACTTTCAAAGATTAGACTGGCCGAATATGAAGTCGATCCGATGAAATTTCTAGGAGGAGTCCGTTAAAGTACAAGGCCTGGAACTGGCTAAATCTAAGCAAAGATTTTAGAGAAAAGTCAAAATGGAGTTCCTGTTGACTTTAGGGCATGAGTTCAAGAGACTGTTTTGTATGTATTGGCATGTTACATATGCGTACTGAATTATGTACATGTAGGCCAAATGTTGCACAAGGCATACATCTTTGAAATATTGTAGGTGGTGCTATCAAGCAATTTTTCCTCTCAATTCTATAACCTATATCAGATGTAAAGATGTTCACCACTTTTGAGGTGTATGTAAAGTTTCATTAGTTTTCGAGCATGTTTCGGTGTTAAAAAATGCGATTAATTTTATATAAAAAATTGTCAGGCTGCCACAGGCACACCCTTCAACGAAATTTCAAAAGCTACGCAATTTCGCATCGCCAAGGCGTTCAGATTAGTTTGACTGAATATGATGTTGTTCTGATGAAATCTCAAGACGAAGTTCGTTAAAATACGTGGCGTTGAAATGGTTGTTGCCCGTAGGTGGCGCTATGACTCTATAAGTGGTGATTTTTTTAAAAATTAAATTGTGTATGTGCAAAATTTTTGTTTGTTTTTTGAGGGGTGGGGGGCACTTTCAGATGACTGTTATGAATCAACCTGGAAGAGGTCTCAACCAAGGTTATAATCATAAATGATCGAAATAATGAAAACTAGGTGTGAAAAAACATTGTCGAAATCAAGATAAAAACGAGACATTACAAAAAAAAACGATAACTAACTAAAACTGTATTGTCTGTTTGCAAAACTAACTAAAATAAAATACAATTATAGAGTAAATGTCCTTAGTTTTCGTCTTTGTCAATGTCTTTCATAGAGCAAATAACTTTCAGAGATGACATTTCTGACTGGGAACCCAGAAATTACAACATTCCATGTCAAATTGAACACAGCATAGTCCATGCTCCTCGCCTGGCATCATGGCGGTACCGGAAGTCAGAAGAAAACGTCAGAGTCCTGTTTGGGATTACTTTGAATATGACTGTGTGTCAGATAAAAGCAAGGGCCTTGCAGTGGAAGGTGGTGAAATATGTAGACAATTTATTAAAGCGAAAAATCCCACGAATTAGAAAGTACATTTGAGAAGCGTGCACAAGTAGGCTAACCTAGCTTAGCTTAATAAGGTAAAGGAGAACGCCACGCCCCCCCTCCCCCGAAACAGAAGCTAACCCCGGTACAGGGCTAGGCAACATTATATTTAAGCGTGCAGTGTTTGGGAGCAGCGCAGGCTTTATGAGGCATTCATCAGGTTAAGAAGGCTGTTTTTCCTTCGTACTGGTTTAAACGTTTATGTTATCATTAAAATTTTAAATGTGCATACCTAGGCAAGAAAAAGTATGTGAACCTTTTTGGAATTTCATGGTTTTCTGCATAAATTTGTCATAAAATGTGATCTGATCTTCATCTAAGTCAGGGGTATTGACAAATATAATGTGTTTAAAATAATAACACAAAATAAATTTTGATCTTTCATGTCTTTATTGAACATACTCCTTCAACATTCAAAATGGCAGTGGAAAAAGTAAGTGAACCCTTAGAATTAATAACTGATTGACCCCGCCCCTTGGCAGCAATAACCTCAACCATGCGCTTCCTGGATCAGACCTGCACATCGTTCAGGAGGAATTTTAGCCCATTCTTCCTGCAGAACTGCTTTAGCTCGGTCATATTCTTTGGACGTCTCATGTGTATGGCTTTCTTCAAGTCAATCCATAGCATCTCTATTGGGTTGAGGTCTGGGCTCTGACTCGGACACTCCAAAAGGTGGATTTTGTTTTTCTGAAGCCGTTCTGTTGTGGACTTGCTCCAGTGTTTTGGGTCGTTGTCCTGTTGCATCACCAAACTTCTACACAGTTTCAGCAGACGTACAGACATTCTCACATTATCCTGAAGAGTTGTCTGATATACTTGGGAATTCATCTTCCCCTCAATGATGTCCAGCTGGCCAGGCCCTGATGCAGCAAAGCAGGGCCAAATCATGTTTCCTCCACCATACTTTACGTTTGGGATGATGTTTTCATGATGATATGCTGTGCCCTTTCTACACCAGATGTAGTGCTGTGTGGTTTTTCCAAATAGTTCAATCTTAGTTTCATCAGTCCACAAAACATTTTGCCCGTACCGCTGTGGAGTGTCAATGTGCTCTTTTACAGACTTCAGGCATGCAGCAATGTTCTTTTTAGTAAGCAGTGGCTTCCTTCATGGTGTCCTGCTGAAGATGCCCTGCTTGTTCAATGTTTTGTGTATTGTAGACTCATGAACAGAGATGTTAGACAGTTCCAATGATGCCTTCAAATCTTTGGCTGTCATTCGGGGTTGTTTCTTTACCTCATTGATGAGTCTTCGTTGTGCTCTTGGTGTCATTTTGACTGGACGCCCAATTCTTGGTAGAGTAGCAACAGTCCCAAACTGTCTCCATTTGTAGAATGTTTGCCTAACTGTAGACTGGTGAATTTCTAAAGTCTTTGAAATCACTTTGTGACCCTTGCCAGCTTTATGTAAATCAACTATTCTTGATCGTAGATCCTCTGAAAGCTCTTTTTGGCGAGGTATGGCTCACATAAGCGTGTGCTTCTTGTGCAGAGCAAACTCCAAAAGTTTGAGGGGTTTTTATCAGTCAAAGTCGCTGTAGTCCACACCTCCAAACTCATTTTCTTAACCAGACTCCAGGTGTGCAAAAAAAGAGAAGCTTTTTTGAGGTCATTATCTCAAGGGTTCACATACTTTTTCCACAAGCACTGAGTTTTTTTTTTATTGTTCTCAATAAAGACATGAAAGATCAGAATTTTAAAAATTATTATTTTAGACACATATATTTGTCAATACCCCTGACTTAGATGAAGATCAGATCACATTTTATGACAAATTTATGCAGAAAACCATGAAATTCCAAAAGGTTCACATACTTTTTCTTGCCACTGTATATAATAAATAAAAATACTCCATGGAAATTGTTGTCTTTTTTGACCTATTTGGACAAGCAAACATTTGATCATCTTTGAAACCGTGCCTAATTCAATTAACCTTTCATTTTTGAGCTTGCATATTTTACGTCAGAAGTTATATTCATGAAATATTTGCCATTGTCTCATGGATGACATGAGTCAGAAAGTCGATGTTTGGTGTTACAAGCCTTTGCTTTTTGAAAATTGCCTTAGTAGACTCAGGTATACTTTGTACCCTGATTTTATGGTGGCTGATGAATGTATTAGGTGAATGAATTTAACCTTCAAACCTGCGTTACACCAGTTATAAAATCTATTTGTAAATGCATTTCTTTGTTTGGGAAGTTTAATATTTTGCTGAATGAAGGGAGAACAACATTTCCTTGGTTGTTAACAGGAACAGAAACATACTGTTACCGTCCACATCTGTCTGGAAAGTGCTCTTGAATGGAATAAAAGTCCTAAAGACATTATAATACTAAAATGTATCTGTTTCCTTTCTCTCCATCTTGAACAAACAGAATCTGGTGCCTACTGCAACACCACAAGAAGCACAGCAGTGGCTCCATAGAAACCGCTTTTCGCCATTCTGTCGTCTCTTCACAAACTTCTCAGGTAGCTTTATATTCTGGCTCCATAACCCACTACATAGCAGTTTTATCTGTGCTTTTTGTCACTCAGCAACCTCAAGGTATTGTACATAAACTCTGTTAAGTTGAGCTTTTTCTGTGTTTAAATAAATGTTAAATGCTTAATATTAAATTGAATCTTCTTATCACCTATCGAATGATTCTCTTTAGCACAAAATAATGTATGTTTGTCATTTATTAAGGTATATTGCTGAAATGTATGCATTCTCTTGTTGGGATGGTCCTCAGGGGCAGACCTACTGAAATTAACTAGAGAGGACGTCATTCAGATCTGTGGTCCAGCTGATGGCATACGACTGTTCAACTCACTAAAAGGAAGGTGGACATTTTTTCTGTCCATAAACACATTTTTGACGCTTAGACACCAATTATAAAACTGCCACTTCTGCGTTGTGTAGATGTGAAGCAGTGTCGGTGGGGAGGCATTCAAATGTGACACAACAGGCATCGGTTCATCTCTGTCTTTTATTCGTACCTGATAATACAAATGAGCAGCGCCTTGGTTTGAATTACAATGTGTTCTCTCCCATTCAATTACACTTCAAAAAGGGCAACAAGAATACATCCAAGTAACAAATTAAACTAATATAAAACAAAAAACCATACCCGATACAAATAAGCAGCCTCTTTGAGTGAATCGCCCTTACAATGTGCTCTATAAAATAAACATGATGTATGATGGTCACCAAAATACTACATTAATAACAGGAGACCCAGAATCTATACCAAATTATGGTTTCAAGTTGAACCATTCACTCAATCAGTCTACAGTCTGGTTTAATCATGCTACCAAACCTAGTAGTGAAGTGATTGCTGCAGGAACATGTGAACTTGTAGGAACTGGAACAGTAGGCAAAAAACCACTGGCTACAGTGTCTAGGTCAACAACAGACATCATCAAAAACAGCTACAGTGAGGGAAAGAAGTATTTGATCCCCTGCTGATTTTGTACGTTTGTCCACTGATAAAGAAATGATCAGTCTATAATTTTAATGGTAGATTTATTTGAACATTGAGAGACAGAATAACAACAAAAAAATCCAGAAAAACGCATGTCAAAAATGTTATAAATTGATTTGCATTTTAATGAGAGGAATAAGTATTTGACCCCCTCTCAAAGATTTCTGGCTCCCAGGTGTCTTTTATACAGGTAACAAGCTGAGATTAGGAGAACTCCCTTTAAGAGTGTCCACAGAAGCAATCAATCAATCAGATTCCAAACTCTCCACCATGGCCAAGACCAAAGAGCTCTCCAAGGATGTCAGGGACAAGATTGTAGACCTACACAAGTCTGGAATGGGCTACAAGACCATCACCAAGCAGCTTGGTGAGAAGGTGACAACAGTTGGTGTGATTATTCGCAAATGGAAGAAACACAAAAGAACTGTCAATCTCCCTCGGCCTGGGGCTCCATGCAAGATCTTACCTCGTGGAGCTGCAGTGATCATGAGAACAGTGAGGAATCAGCCCAGAACTACACGGGAGGATCTTGTCAATGATCTCAAGGCAGCTGGGACCATAGTCACCAAGAAAACAATTGGTAACACACTACGCCGAGAAGGACTGAAATCCTGCAGTGCCTGCAAGGTCCCCCTGCTCAAGAAAGCACATATATATGCCTGTCTGAAGTTTGCCAATAAACATCTGAATGATTCAGAGGACAACTGGGTGAAAGTGTTGTGGTCAGATGAGACCAAAATGGAGCTCTTTGTCATCAACTCAACTCGCCGTGTTTGGAGGAGGAGGAATGCTGCCTATGACCCCAAGAACACCATCAACACCGTCAAACATGGAGGTGGAAACATTATGCTTTGGGGGTGTTTTTCTGCTAAGGGGACAGGACAACTTCACCACATCAAAGGGACGATGGACGGGGCCATGTACCGTCAAATCTTGGGTGAGAACCTCCTTCCCTCAGCCAGGGCATTGAAAATGGGTCTTGGATGGGTATTCCAGGAGGGAGCTGAAGGTTCGAGTTGCCAAACGTCAGCCTCGAAACCTTAATGACTTGGAGAAGATCTGCAAAGAGGAGTGGGACAAAATCCCTCCTGAGATGTGTGCAAACCTGGTGTCCAACTACAAGAAACGTCTGACCTCTGTGATCGCCAACAAGGGTTTTGCCACCAAGTACTAAGTCATGTTTTGCAGAGGGGTCAAATACTTATTTCCCTCATTAAAATGCAAATCAATTTATAACATTTTTGACATGCGTTTTTCTGTATTTTTTTGTTGTTATTCTGTCTCTCACTGTTCAAATAAATCTACCATTAAAATTATAGACTGATCATTTCTTTGTTAGTGGACAAACGTACAAAATCAGCAGGGGATCAAATACTTTTTTCCCTCACTGTATGTGAGAAACGTCACATGTAGACTCTGCTGGTGTCATCAGTTACAGGTACTGCTGGTTCAGTCCGGTTACATACAGATTGAAACGAAACGATCTGTTGAAATGCGATGCAGCTTCTGCCACCGGCGAAAAACCTCTCCGGTGATCCTGGAGCGTAGCAAAGTCTCTTGAATCACCATGTCACCATGTGCTCTCATTTCTTTAATTCATCACTTTAATTTGTGTATGTGTATATATATATATATATATAATATACACACATATTTTAATTTGTGTGTGTATATAAATGATTTAAATCAAGATGAAATAAGATTTTCAAGAACTCAAAATTAAACCTACCCATTCAATTACACTGCGAAAGGGAAGAGGAGGAGCCAAAACAGGAAATTACATAGACCAATGGCATCATGACAATTAAAGGGGAAAATACTTACACAAGTAGACCGCTATATCTGGTACAGATATGAGAAAATTTGCGTTAATTCTACTTAACGTATATCTTTTAACAGTATAATTTCAATACCTGTTACAACAGCAACAACATTTTTTGTGGGAATATGTGCATTTATAAATCTGTATAACTGTACTCTAGTTATACAGTGTGTTAATACTTATGGTTAGGTTGTCACTATAGAGGGTATTATACAAACATTCATTACCATGAAAAATATATATATCATTTTAGTGTATGTGTTAACGTTTGTGTGTGTGTGTAGCTGACACTCTTTCTCTTCTTTTTTTTTGTGTGTTAATGCATATTAAGGGTGGTTCGCCCAAGACTCACCATCTATGTGTGCCAGGAGTCTCAGCAGGCCAGAGACCAACAGCAGAAACATGAGAATGGAGATGGTGCTAGCAATACCTTTTTTGGTGTGTCCTTGTTTGTTTGGAAATGTTGTGAGTAAATGTCATCAAAACCAAACTCAAAACAGCTTATGAAATGTAATTTTTTATATCTTGTTTAATCTTTCTAGTGTACCATGCTATTTACCTGGAAGACCTAACAACCATTGAGCTGACTGAGAAATTAGCTCAGCTTTTCAACATCTCACCACGCCAGATCATTCAGATCTTCAAGCAGGGACCCACAAGCATTCATGTGCTTGTCAGCGATGAGGTGCAGTTTCACAGTTTCTCATGGTCCCCTCCAAAGGTATCGGAATGGCAAGGCCAATTCTTTTGTTTTTACTGTACACTTAGATGCTTTGGTTTTAGATCAACAGATGAATTTGAGGTGATGGATCAGAATTTTAGCTTATATTTTCTGATGTTTACATCTAGATGTGTTAAATAAAATAAATTATGGCAAGTGATAAATTATATTCTAATATGTGACTAAAAGGTGTTTCTTGTTGCCAAGGGGTGCCCTGTTAGACTGATTGTTTATACAGTTAATAGCGCTGAATTCTTGGTTTGAGTTCTGGGTTTTGCCTGTGAAGATTGCATTTGTTGTTAAAAAGGATAATAATAATAATGCAATACATAAAACAATTATTAAAACCTAAGAAGTGATAAAGAAATAAAAATAAGTAATCAAACAGAAAATAAAATATTAAATATATAAATGCATCAAATATATGCATATATATATATATATATAAGAATATATAAATGGTTCAAGGATAAAGAGGACTAAAAGCCAAAGTAAATAAATGTGTTTTAAGCTGCTTTTTAAATATATTTAGTAAGGGTGCCTGATGGATTTATGCTGGGAGTGTTGGAGACATCCTGGGAGAATGGACATTAAAAGCAGTTTGACCAAGCTTCTTCTTACTAAAAAGTACCTTAATTAAGGAGGCCAGCATTTGTTGTTCGTAAAAAAAGATTTGGAGTGTAATCCATCAGGCGTTCTACTGAATACACAGGAGCAATGCCATTAACAGTCTTTAAGGCACACCTATTATGGCTGTGAAACATGCCTAATTTTGTCTCCTACAATAGATTTGCATGCATCCAAGTTCAAAAAACACTTTAATGTGCTCCTAGTTTAGAAATTGCAGCATTACCTTTTTTTCCCCCAGTGTCACAAACGACTCGTTAAATGATCCGTTATAAAGTATTCATTCTAAACTCCTCCTTTCAGAGATCATACTCTGCTCTGATTGGTCAAATGTCCCAGTCTGTTGTGATTGGTCAACCACTAACAGCGTGTGTTGAAAAGGAAACGCCCACTACAATAACAAGTTTCAGCTCTGTCTGTTCAGGAGCAGCCAATGAAGACCATAGGCTTTTTGTTACAAACCTATGTAGGTTTGTGCAGGAAGTAAAGTCTGTAATCACGAACGACTCATTTTAGCTGTTCAGAATCGATTCCTCCTTTTGGGAGTCAATAACTCCGTTTGTCATGTGCTTTTGATTTTTTTAAACTTTGCAGATGTTTTCCATTCACAAACAGCTCTATAACACACTACATGAAAGGTAATATTTGAAAAAAAAATAATAGGTGCACTTTAAAACTAATAAGAGCACTTTAAAATGTATTCCGGATGTCACAGTTAACCAGTCCAGCTCCTTCAGAATAGGAGTAATATGGTCTCACTTTTTTTAGTTTATGTTGAAGACGAGCAGCTGCATTTTGTACTAACTGTAATGAATAAAACATTTTTGGGGAAGGTCATAAAAGAGCGTTCTAATAATCTAATCTACTTGTAATAAATGCATGGATGAGTTTTTCTGCAACTTCTTTAGATAGAAATGGGCAAACCTTTGTAATGTTCCTCAGGTGATGCAACCTATGAGATGTTAATGAGTCTGTATGGGTCACGTATACATTACAACACAAATTCTTTTCTTCACGTATCATAGCATGCTTCAGAGCCTTAGAGCATCAGAGCCTTAACCGCCAAACCACCACAACCCCTATTATTGGTGTGAGGATCAAAACTGAGATCAGGACCTATTACATAGTGTGACTTGCCATTCTACCTAGAACCTTACTTAAGTTCAAGTTCAATTGTGCATTCAAGTCATTTTGTGCAGAAGCAAATTGCAATATTATGTTAATGTTGTGTAGATGTCTGATTAATCTCGTGTATAGGATACATTTGGGTAAGTTAATTAATCAGCTAGTAAAGCGCTTCAGTTTATTGGTGTTCATTCACTGTTCAACTTCAGCTCACGCAGGTTCAATCCACAACATTGTAGACTATGACCGGATTATTTGAAACATTAGAACTATTCTTTCTAGATTTTTATTCTTCAAAAAGCGTCGTTAGTGTATTGGTAATATCTTTGTCATTTTTTTTCAACAGTATGTTTTAATTAAATTCGGTGCTAGTACTTTTCTACACATTGTAAATTCGAATGCAAAGTTTTTTGCATTTGAATGTGCATTTTAATCTTAAATTCAACAAATAAATTAAAATCCCAATTTCAAATTTAAATTTCCAATCAAAATTTCAAATGACATTCCTAGAGGAGACGATAGGACAGAAGCAGCACAAATGGCTAAAATATTGGTGTGCCCGGAATCTCCTAGTCACGCCGATCGGTTTGGCAGGAAACTCTGAGCGCACAGTGTGAGTTTTTGCTTTGATATTGAGGTCAGAAAATGACAGAGATAACTTCCATAACATGTCTATGTCACAGTGTGCACTAGTAGCATAATCCCACCCAATGGCAGGCACAAAGAAAGAAGGTGAGGCTTCAGTGAATTCAGGCGCCATGTTGTAGAGACGTTGTGTGTTGTGTTTCGGTGCGAAAGCAATACAACTTTTTTGAGCGTTCCGAAAACAGATGAAATTCGGAATCAGTGGTTATTGTTACGCCACCGCTGGCAGATGGCGGTTGCTATGCGGCTCACATGACTCTTTGTTTTCATTCGCTTCCTGCCCGAGTTCTAGTTTCTCTTTGAGGATGTTCTTGATTTAACCTTGCCTTTGGTTTAGATTAATTATGTTGGGTATTTAAACCCCTCGGGTCTATGCGCACGTCGCGCAACATTATTTTTAGCTGAGATACCTGTGTGCGAAGCATCAGTATTAACGGTGTAGCATCTAAGCTTAGCATGCTAAGCAGTCTTTGTTTTCATGTCCTGTTTCCTGCCTCGACTCTAGACCCATGTTTTCTTGCCAAGTCCGTATAGACCGCGTTCCCTTGTTTGCTTGTTTGTTTTATTGATTTATTAATAAAGACAGCGCTCCTGCACCTACTTCCTGTCCATCCCTGTGTTTCGTAACAGTTACTGTTTATTTATAACACTGTTCCTGAGCAATACAACCCAAAAGTTTGTGCACAACACATTTTACTGAGGACAGCTCCTTGAACCTCGGCGAGTACAATGCAGGCTACACACAAAGGCTACTTCTGAAAAGTGAGGCGATTCCCAAGCTTGGGTTTCTGAATCAGAGCCTGTAAGTATGTTTGATTATTTTATGAAGCATCTGCTATTGACTGTCCAAATGCGGAGTTTTGTGTTGTGGCTCAGGGCTCAGTTGTAGACCTCTGCTAACATGCTAGCTAAATTTTGCTAAGTTGCCTCAATTTTTTAAGTGTTTGTTTATATGTCAGTGGTCTGACAGAGACGTTGATTTTAGCTGCTCTTGTGATTGTATCTTGAAATGTTTTATATCAATTGAATCGCAAGAATCTTAACTTTCCAAAGGTATATCGCAGGAAAATTGGTATTTAACAGGCCACCGGTGGGGCGTCGGAATTTACATTGTATCTGAATAATAAGAGAGTTACAAAATAAAAACTTACCACTGTGAAACGTTCTGCTCAAGTCTTGTTTGCAAAGTTGATTCCGCTCGATCATCCGCTTTTTCTGAATCTGACTCAAGCTCAAACTGATACGGTAAAACCCACGACATGCTTAGGTGCTTAGAGTTGCTTTAGAAGGCTGAAGCTAACCCAAGGTGCATTACATTTCTGACCTACGCTCGAGGTTTTTTGCCAATCACAATGAAGAGTCAACTGGAAGAAGGGGCTTTTTTTTGGAAGGAGGGGCTTTGGAGAAATCTGAGGGTTTCAGGCAGCCTGGGAACAGAGGTACTACAATAATGTACATTATTAGACAAATAATGCGTGTTTTTAGAACAGTAAAGCATGTTAGCCTATTCTTTTACACCCAATAAACATAATAATTAACAGTTAAAAATCATGTGACCCATTTAATACCTCCATTATATCTTGGGTAACATTATTTAACATTAGTTGTGTCTCCTCTGTATTACTATAAAAAACTGTCATGTTTTTAAATGAGTCTACCAAGGGGTAACATGTAGAGGGAGAAAAGTAAGTGTCTTAAAATGATGGATCCTTGTTGAACTACAAAAAACATCATATTGTCTTAAGTGACTTCCCAACATAAAAATGTCTATCACACAATTACCAGCTTGGTACTGCTCCCGAGAGACCTACCTGATGTTCAAGTCTGTGTCTGGGGGAAGTGGAATGTTTTAGACAATCATGAGACAATCAAGAGACAGTTGAGCATGGTTTTCACCTCCTGAATAAGAGACTGAAGTGTGAAACCCCCCAAAACAAACAGCAACTAAAAGAAGCTGCGATACAAGCCTGGAAAAACATCACAAAAGAAATTATGGTTTCGTAATTTCAATGGGTCGCTGGCTTGATGCTGTTATTGAATATGCAACCAAATATTAAGTGTTCTTTACTCTTTCTGTTTCAATACTTTTGCTCACTAGAAATTGGGTGGGCTGCCACCAAAGGTGCCATGTTGTAAATTGTTTAACACATATAGATATAATTATCAGGAAATGAAAGCTGAAATTCTGATCAATCACATCATATTCATCTGTTGATCTCAAATCCAAATGTCTTCAGTGTACAGCAAAAACAACAGAATTAGCCTTGCTGTTCCAATACTTTTGGACGGGACTGCACATCACCCAAATCTGATGTTGCAGAGTTACTGAAGTAAGAGTAGACGTTTTGAGATTTGAGTTCAAAGTTGCCTTTCAATTCAGACTCCACTGCCATTACTAGTACTAGATGTGTATAGTAGTGTGTTCCTCATAGTGTCTTTGTGTCTTCTGAGCACATAGAAATGTGTTCTAACTCGTCCGTAGTGTGACTGTTCGTTTTCTCTCACGCAGATGATTCAGAACTTTCAGGATGAGATGTGTTTTGTGTTGGACACAATGAAAGGTACCGAGAACCTATCATTAATGAAATATTAGAATGTAATTGTGTCCTGATGTTGTAACATCTATTAAATCTCTTTTGTCTGTTCCTGGATTTGCAGCCGAGACAAACGATGGCTATCACATCATCTTGAAGTGAGAATGCAAATTGGGCAAAGAGAGTTTTCCTGCAGATTAATCTTGATCGGTTTCCTGTCTTCACTCTTCCTGGATCTTATGATTACGATTGTTACTTACAATTGTATTGCTCAGGCAATAAGTCAAGTGGAAATGCATCTGGCCTGTTGTGATACCTACTGTCTTACTCTCCACAGAATGTTTGTACTGCCAGCACTATCAGACCGCTGATTTTAATGTTTTGCATTTTATTGTTTTAGTTATCCTTCCTTTTAAAAAATATCTTTAGTTTAATGTCTATACATTCATTGTAAGCACTGGTGTGCCAGAGCCTGCTTCCTGGGAATGACTGAATTGGTTGTTGTAGAATTAGCATTAGCAGACATTGTATGTATATTGATGCCCCACTGAAAATGTGGTTTCAGCATATTATCAGTAGGCTAATTTATAATGCGTGTTAAGCTTATGTTATCAAAATAAATGATTTCCGTAGCTTCCCCTATCTTGCCTACAGGAAGAAAAGTAGCAATGCTGCATGAAGTTGAGTTACTTTTCTACAGCTCATTTATGAACAGGTGTTTTCTGTGACAAATCTTTTCTTTGTAAGTGTAGTGTTTCTTCTAAATTCTCATAAATTCTCAATCCAAGAAACATGAATTCTGTTGCTAATTCACAACAGTACGGTCACACTACATTTTGTTGTTAAATGTTCCTTTATACTGTTCAGACAGCTGTCTTGAAAGCCAAGACCAGTCCATTACTTCTTTCTTTGTGTTTAGTACTTTTTTAAATGCAGGCTTATTGTTACGGAGGTCTGTTCAGACTACGATTTTTTTCTATCATGTTTTATGTATGTAAACCAACAGCTGTGTGTTAGTCATGATCATTGTTAAACTGTTTTTTTGTTTTGTTTTGTTTGTTTTAATAACCATTGCAATGCAAATCCATTTGGTGTGAAAAGCATATGTTTTAAGCTTGTGCTTTTGACAGAGCGGGTTAGCTGTGTTGGATGTATGTAAGACAGCAAAGTCACTGAATAATTTGTTGAGTCTGTTCCCCGATTTCTCATGTCAGTGCAACAATTAAAATAGTTTACCCATGAAAAGCATTTTTGCTTCAGTGTCAGCCTTGCTTCAACCACAGTTTGCAACATCTCATTTAATGCGCTAACAATTGATACTGAGTAAATTTCAGATTGATTGTAATTTTTCCAGATGCTGGCTGGAATTTCGTGTATGTGCATTATTCACACAGACAGCCAGTAAAAGTGAATATCACTGTTAACAATCCACATGATGCTCAAATGTTTGGGCAAAATGATTTGTATCATTCTGGTAAATTTGCTAAATTAAATGCTTTTAAGCAAGGACCACAGGGTTTCTAAAAAAACACTGGTGTTTCATTTTTCCAATTGTAATCTCCTCTACAAAAGTTGAGCTTTTTACTTTTATTTTATTTTATTTTTTTCTTTATTATTGGTTTTATACATTTAGCACATTACATACATGCAACCGAACTTTTCCCCCAAATTGAACATATGGCAGTGTTGAAAGCAACGTCTTTTGGGAAAAATTAAGGTGGAGGTGTAAGTGGTATTGATATTGATTAGAAAAAATAAACATTTAGGTAAAATGTTCATCTTAATTACATTTATTCTTCTTTATTAATGGCCGCAGTAATGTTTTCCATCTTACAACTTCTTAAGTGTAACTGGATGCAAACGGAGACAAACGCAGAATAGCGGAATAAGGAGAACTTCCAGGAATAGCGAGGACGAAGAATAAGGACTGAGTATCAGACTGACAACAATAACTACACAGGTAAGGGACGTGTTATCTTGGAACTGCGCTAGCACTAGAAAAACACGGAGCTTGGTAACATTCAGAGCAGAAGCCGCTGGACGAATACTTCGGGCCGGGCGGCAGCTTCGGAGGTCCCTCAATAACCTAAACTAGGTACAGGTGTTCCATTCAGAACTCTGGCGAACTCGAGCGCGGGCGAGGCAGGGAAGTGTAGTCCTTATCTGCCATGTCCCTAGGCGGGACTACACGTGATGGAATGTTACTCTGATCTCGCCGCATTGTTACAGAGCCCCATAAAGGTCTTCCCCTCGCCCAGTGGGCCGGTCTGTCTGGATGGGCAGCATGAAAGTCCCTGTGTAGCCCTGCGTCCAGAATGTCCCGGGCTAGGACCCAACACTGCTCCTCCGGTCCGTATCCCTCCCAATACACTAGATATTGGAGCCCCCCCCCCGTCTGGAGTCGAGAATCTCCTGGACGCGGTAGGCCGGTCGACCCTCAATCACCAATGGTTCCTGTAAGGAACTCCCAGGTACCGTTGAAGCCAGGGGCCGGAACCACCGGCTTAAGGAGAGAGACATGGAAGGAAGGGGAGATGCGACTGTGCTTGGGAAGGTCCAGATGATACGTAACCTCATTGATTTGCCTCAATATGCAGAAGGGCCCGATGTACTTCGGCTGGAGCTTAGAGCTCCCGGGGTTACGCAAATCCCTCGTGGAGAGCCACACCCTGTCCCCAGGACAATACTCAGGGTGCTCTCTCTGGCGCCGGTCTGCCTTTCGTTTAGCCACCTGAGACACCCAAACCAACTGTTGATGGGCCTGTTCCCAGACCTGCTCACTACGGCGAAACCACTCATCTACTGATGGGGAGTCAGTGGGAGCAGCGTTCCAGGGAAATAATGGGGGTTGGTACCCCAACACGCACTGGAATGGGGTAGAGCTGGGTGGCGGAATGCCGTAGAGAATTCTGGGCATATTCCACCCATGGCAAATACTGACTCCAATCTCCCGGGTTCTCCGAGCAGTAGGATCGGAGAAATCGTATCACCTCCTGGTTAGCACATTCCGACTGACCGTTCGCTTGGGGGTGATAGCCAGAAGTGAGGTTGACCGCGATCCCCATCTTCCTCATGAAACTAGCCCATACCCGTAAGTTGAACTGTGGCCCCCTATCCGACACGATCTACGCGTTAGAATATATGCTATCACGTATCGTCCTAGCATGTCCCTTAGCACGTCATTGATGAGATTCTGGAATACTGAAGGGGCGTTCGCGAGCCCATACAGAATTACCAGATACTCATAATGTCCGGAGGTAGTGCTGAAGGCCGTTTTCCACTCATCACCCTCTCTGATGTGAATTAAGTTGTATGCACTGCGAAGGTCCAGTTTGGTGAACATGACGGCGGACCGTAATTGTTCCAGGGCTGAAGGGACCAGAGGCAGTAGATAACAGTACTTAACAGTTATCTGGTTGAGGGCTCGATAATCGATACATGGGTGGAGACCCCCGCCTTTCTTCTCCACAAAGAAGAACCCGGCTGACACGGGGGATGTGGATGGTCGTATGTATCCCTGCTGAAGGGCCTCTCGAATGTAGTCCTCCATGGCTCGCTGCTCCGCCTGGGAAAGAGGGTATACACGCCCTCAAGGTAGACTGACCCCGGAAGCCGGTCAATGGCACAATCATATGATCTATGAGGTGGGAGACTACCAGCCTTCTCCTTGCTAAACACCTCATGGAGGTCGTCGTAGTCTGGGGGGACCACACTAGGAACGGAAGCCGGGGGGCTCTCCGCTGTCGTGGTGGCCAAGGGGACCATGGGCCCTCTTAAACAATAGTGCTGGCAGAAAGAGGACCATTGGGTTATGTACTCCTCTGCCCAAGAGATGATTGGGTTATGCCATTCCAGCCATGGGAGACCAAGGATTACGGGATATCTTTTGGACATGGTAAGGTGGAGTGCCAGGGTTTCACGGTGAAGGGCGCTAACTTGGAGGTTGACGGTTATTATACAATGAGAGAAATTACAATACCCAAATAGTCAGAAGAAGCTACGCTAGAATCTAGAATCTAGAACCTGGGAGAAGAAAGAGAACTTTTTAAGAGAGGGGTTACGGGATCTCCAGGGATCAACAAGACCGTTCTGACACATAAAATCGGAAAATGCTTTGGACATTGCAGATTGATTCAGAGTACGGGGATTAGACCGATCCAAGTTTGGATCAAATACACAATTTAAATCTCCCCCGAAAATCAACAGGTGAGTATTTAAGAAAGGGAGATTGCTCAACAATCTATTAGCAAATTCTACATCATCAAAGTTTGGAGCATACACATTAACCAACAATACCTGTCTTTGCATTAAAGTACCAGCAACTATAATATATCTACCGTTCACATCAGCAATAACATTAGTGGACGAAAACTGTAACCTTTTGTCAATTAAAATAGCAACCCCTCTTGCTTTTGAATTAAAATTCGAGGTGCATGCAGTTTGTACAAGACGCTGATGTGTGCTGGCCCAAACCTTTTCGATCCTCTGGAACCACTGGCTAACTGCTGGTGATTCGGTGTGGTTTGCATTGCAGGGGAACAGTGGAGGCTGGTAGCCTAGAACACATTTGAACGTTGTGAGCCCCATGGCTGAGTGACATAACGTATTCTGTGCATATTTGGCCCAGGGGAGGAAACTGCTCCAGTCCTCGGGGCTTGAGGTACAGAATGTCCTGAGGAATCAGCCAATCTCCTGGTTCACTCGTTCCACTTGGCCATCAGCTTGTGGGTAGCCAGATGTGAGATTGACAGTGATCCCTATCTTCTCCATGAAGCTGGACCATACCCTGAACGTGAATTGAGGCCACCAATCACTGACCATCTCCTCAACCCTTTGGAGTGACACTCCTCTCCCTCCCGCGTAGAAAAGGAGAAGGGTGCAAAGTGTAAAATTAGCTCATTTGGATGGTTCAGTGTCCAGTGTGCACAGGAGAGTGGCCCATGTTCCCCAGGTGCCCCAAAACAGTCTTCTCCCCCGTCACCTTCGAGGCGTGTTCTGAGGGAGGGAACAAAAGTGCATAAACATTCCAATATAAATAAAGAGCTCTCTGATGCATCCAGGCCAAGGGCAGAGTGAAAAAAATAACAAAAAATAATAAAATAAACCACTAGTGAGCGAGGATGGGAAGGCCCACTCGCTGCTCAGATGGAGAATTAGCGTGCATGCGTATTCCATCCCTGTGTTTTAACCAAAATAATCAGGGGATACAAGCTTCAGTTAAACCCCATGTTTTCAATGGAATGATAATGTCAGCAGCCTAAGGGGAATCAGCTTGGGAGGAAAAAATATCCTCCTTGGTTATGAAAGGAGTGATAAGAATAATCCTGGTAGAGAAATGCCATCAGGGCTTTTATTTGAGGTATTTTGTGATTTACAAAAGAGGGGGGCCTCCATCCCATCCTGGATGTATGTGTCCTCAACAAACAACTCAGTACATTGTCTCACTCTATTCGTTAAAGAGACTGGTTTATGTCAATAGAAGATGCAAGATGCATACTTTCATATAGATATTTTAACTGCTTACAGGAAATATCTCAAATTTGCATATCAGGGTGTGGCCTATGAATATGTGAAGTTTCCCTTCGGCCTTTCACTAACTCGATGGATATTCAGCAAATGTATAGAGGGAGCTCTAACCCTGTTAAGGAATGCAGAGATCAGAGTCTTATCTTATCTAGATGATCTGCTTGTCTGCACGCCATGTCAACAGCAAGCGGAAAGAGATACGAACATGTTGGTGACACATTTGGTGAGATTGGGTTTCAATATAAACCAAAAGAAGAGCTGTCTGATTCCTTTGTAGGAAATTGTTTACCTGGGTCTCAGATTAAACTCTGTGGTGTTTTGTGATTTTCTATCAGAGGAGTGCATCGGAACGTTTCACAGTTGCATCGCCCTCTTTCAATGAGGAAGATCATTCTCTGCCCAGATGGGTCTTTGGCTACTAGGCTCAATGGCATGAATAGTAGCAGTAGTTCCCTAGGATTACTGAGAATGGGCGGCATTCAACCAAGAGCCGTTTCAGCCAAAGTGTGCTTGTCTTGCCAGAATGCATGAGGGCTCTCTCTTTGGAGAGCCCCATCTTTTCTCAGAACGGGATGCCCACCATCAATTGAAGCATATCAATTGGTTGAAGCTATTAACTGTGTTTTTTCAGTGTTTGAAACATTTTCTGCACTTTCTCAAAAAAGTTTCATCAATAACCTCCCAGAGACATCAATTAGATTTGGATCACCATCTGATCTGATCGAACTCGATCAGGTGACTGAATGCTTAGAGTCAACACTCCGCTACACGCTAGATACAGTGGCTCCACTCGAAAGAAAATTAATTAGAGAGAAAAAACTAGCACCCTGGTATAACGATCAAACGCGTACCTTAAAACAGTTAGAACGTAAATGGCGTCAAACCAAACTGGTGATATTCCAAACAGCATGGAAGGAGAGTACTGAAATATAGAAAATCTCTTAGTGCTGCTACAAAAGTCTCTCTCTCCACCTTAATAGGAGATAACTAAAACAATTCGATATTTCTATTCAACACGGTAGCAAAATTAACTAGGAATAAAACCACTTCAGAGAGAAACACAATCATTTCATAGCAGTATTTCATGAAATTTTTCATTGGTAAAGTTGAAAATATTAGATATTAATATTTACCCAATAGTTACCCAATATTAAATTCAGGCTATTAAATTAAAACCAGACAGTATTATAACTAACCCTGTAGATGATAATATATCAATATCAGATCAATGTTTAGAATGTTTTACTCCACTTAGAGAGACCAAACTAGCTACATTAATCTCTTCAGCAAATTCATCAACTTGCATACTAGATCCTGTACCTACATGTTTCTTTAAACAGATTTGTCCAGGAGTAATTGAACCACTTATAAATATAATCAATTCTCCCCTTAGCACTGTCTATGTTCCTAAATCACTTAAATTAGCTGTTATTAAACCCCTGCTTAAAAAATCTGACCTTGACTCCTCTCAATTGTCCAGCTATAGACCTATATCAAATCTCCCCTTCATCTCTAAGATCTTAGAAAATGATGGAGCAAAGCAGTTATGCTCGTACTTAGATAGGAACAACATTCATGAAATGTATCAGTCAGGATTTAGACCTCATCATAGCACAGAGACAGCGTTAGTTAAAGTAGTAAATGACCTTCTACTGACCTCTGATCAGGGTTGTGTCTCGCTGCTTGTGTTACTCGACCTTAGTGCAGCTTTTGATACTATAGATCACACTATTCTCCTTGATAGATTAGAAAATGTTGTTGGCATTAAGGGAACAGTCCTGTCCTGGTTCAGGTCTTATCTGACCGATCGGTGTTCTACAAGGTTCTGTTTTAGGACCACTGCTTTTCACTTTATATACGCTACCTCTAGATCAAATTATTCGTAAACATGGAATTAGCTTCCACTGTTATGCTGATGATACACAGTTGTATGTTTCAGCAAAGCCAGAGGACAGACAGCAACTTAATAAAGTTGAGGATTGTTTAAAGGACATTAGATGGTGGATGCTTCTTAACTTCCTCTTAGCTTAATTCTGATAAAACAGAAATACTTTTTTTAGGCCCACGTGTAGCTAGAAGTAATGTTTCTGGTCACATAGTCACTCTGGATGGTCTTTTTGCTAAGAAATATGTCACCACATGATGCAGAAATATTAGTTCATGCTTTCGTCACCTCTAGACTAGAATGTCTTACTGTCTGGATGTTCCAGTAGGAGCAGAAACAAACTCCAGTTAGTCCAGAATGCAGCTGCTAGAGTCCTTACTAGAACCAGAAGATACGACCACATCACTCCGATCTTATCCACACTGCATTGGCTCCCAGTAAAAACCTCGAATAGTGAAGTCTTCAGCAGGGGGAAGAGCCTTCTGTTATAGAGCCCCACAGTTATGGAACAGTCTTCCAATTAGTGTCCAGGACTCAGACACAGTCTCAGTGTTGTCTAGGCTGAAAACACATTTGTTTTCTCAAGCTTACCCTGACTAGACTTTCTGATACGCAAAGTACAGTCTTATCCATCATGGAATAGTAAGCATACCTAACAAGCTCTCCCTATCTTTACTTCCCTCTCCCTCTCTCCTTCTGTCGAGCCATGATTTTATTAAGATGCTAGTGATCCTGACCCTTTCTGCAATCTGGACCTGCATGATCCATCTGGATATCCTACCTTGAAGTACCATGAAATAGTGTTGGACCTCAATTCCACTTGTACATTCTCGCTGTGGCAGCTGGACTACGGTTGCTACTGTGGCGATGGGATTGCAATTACCACATGCAGTTTTGCACTCAAGTCTCCTTTAGTGAACAGTGGACTAGTTCAACAAAGACTTCATGTAAAAACCATAATGAACTTTTTTTACTTTCACACTACTGTTGTTACACATATGAGGACGGGTTCCCTTCTGAGTCTGGTTCCTCTCAAGGCTTCTTCCTCATATCATCTTAGGGAGTTTTTCTTTGCCACCCTGGCCACCGGCTTGCACATTAGGGATTAATTCACACACTTAAAATCTGTATCCTGTTTTTATGTTTCTGTAAAGCTGCTTTGAGACAGGGCGCATGGTGGCTTAGTGGTTAGCACGTTCGCCTCACACCTCCAGGGTCAGGGGTTCACCGTGGCCCCGTGTGTACGCGGGTGTTCTCCCTGTGCTGTGGGGTTTCCTCCGGGTACTCCGGTTCTCTGGTTTCCTCCCCCAGTCCAAAGACATGCATGGTAGGCTGATTGGCATGTCCAAAGTGTCCGTAGTGTATGAATGGGTGTGTGAATGTGTATGTGATTGTGCCCTGCGATGGATTGGTATCCCGCCTTGTGCTTCCTGGGATAGGCTCCAGGTTTCCCCGTGACCCTGAAAAGAATAAGCAGTATAGAAGATGGAGGGATGGATGGATGCTTTGAGACAATGTCCAATGTTAAAAGTGCTATACAAATAAAAAATCTTATTGGTCTGGATATACAATACAGCGGTGATAGACTATATAAATTGGTATTGAGGGGTACACTCTCACCATGTGCATGTGTTAGTGAAGGAACTGACCATATGCAGCAGCGTGAACCACCTATCACTGAGCGTGATGCATGTTCCAGGACCAATGAACAGGGGAGCAGACTTGCTGTCAATATGGAATCATCTTTATGGGGAATGAAATATTCAACCTCACGTGGTTGTCCTGGTGTGGCAAAGATTTAGGCAGGCTGTCATAAATCTCTTCGCATCACATGAAAACGTGCAGTGTCCTCTGTTCTTTCCCTGGCAAACAACAATGCACCATTGGGTGTGGATGCACTGGCCTACGAATGGCCAGACGCATTACTGTACATATTCCCTCCGCTAAGCCTAATTTGGCCGACACTGCGGAGAGTATGGGAATGCGGCCATACGATGATTCCAATTGCCCGTTATTGGCCAGGGTTATTTTGGGTGCTGGAGTTAGTCTAGCTACTCTACAACTAGCCTTGGCCATTGCTGGTGTACAGGGATCTCCTCTCACAAGCTTGGGGGGAAATATTCTACCCCTCTCCTCAGAAACTAGCTTTTTGGGCCTGGCCCATGAGAGGATGAATCCAAATGCAGCCAGTTTACCCTCGAAAGTGATTGATACAATTCAGAATGTGAGGGCTGCCTTGACATGCCCTTCATATAATCACAAGTGTGTAGTGTTTGAATGATGGTGTGCAGACAAAAATGCCATCCCATACTTATGTTCCATTTCGGATGTGTCATTTCTGCAAGACTTTCTGGATAAAGGCAGACCCTTTTCTACAGTGAAGGTTTATTTGGCTGCTATCTTGGCATGTCATATTGGACTTGACTCAGGTTCTATAGGCCAGCACCCTCTCATCTGCTGATTTATGAGAAGAGCATGGCGGTTACACCCATTATCTAAACCACTGGTCCCACCTTGCAATATTTCACCTCATGAAGAGGATACAGAAGGGAGAAAACCCCCCTAAACAAACAACAACTGAAAGTAACTGTGGTACAAGCCTGGAAAAGCATTACAAAAGAAGAATGCAACGGTTTGATGAGGACAGTGAGTAGCCAGCTTGATTCAATTATATGCAACCAAATATTGTTTATTGTTAGGTGTCATCTATTTTAATTTACTATAAGACTATCTGTTCCAATACTTTGTTCACATAAAGATCTAGATGTTAATATAAAGAAATGAAAGCTGAAATTCTCAAATCATCTCATATTTATCGTTTGATCCCAAACTCAAATGTCTTCACTATATAGAAAAAACTAAAGAATTGGCCTTGCCATTCCTATACTTTCAGAGGAGACTGTATAGACAACACACACGTCTTTTACATTTGTAAAGTTAAATCATTTAAAATGTATAAATGCACTTTTTTGTGAGCAACTGTCTGATGCTAGGTCACCAATATGGTAAATCTTTGCCACATACACATTGGAGTCCTGGGTTGTGGGTGGTAGTTCCAGCCCTACACACAAGTGACCATGCCATTTTGCATTGAGATTCAGAGCTATTTATTGTCTTAAGATTTGGACATCATATATTCTCATTGGGAGCTCAGAGCCCATAAGGGTTTCACTCAAGTGTGGTGATGGGTACTATTATGCATTGTCTATTGCATTTTTCACCAAAGAGCCATTTTTTACATTTTGGTTAATGCATTTTTTCGAAAGAGCCATTGCAAAAACTGATATTTTACTATTATAAAAACACACAGTATTTCAGGAATAAATTTCAGTAACAATTACTTTATTACTTAATTTATCAATAGACAACTCAAAAACAAACAAATATGCAACAAACAATAACTAACGTTGCAATATGGAATTAATTTTACAGGCCTGGGTCATAGGAAAGTCATAGGATCACAACCACTGGTTTACTTGGTCTTATTTAATATATAATATGAGAGAGATCTATTTCTGTCTTTTATCTCTGTATATTACAATGAAAAAATACACAGTTTGCACTGTAAGTGTTGTTTGTAGCCAGGTAACATCAAGTAACATCAGGTAACACCGAACACAATCCACCATGTGAGTAAAATGAAGGGGGTTCGGCCATGTGTGTGGAGTTTACATGTTCTCCCCATGCTGTGGGGGTTTCCTCCAGGTACTCGGGTTTCCTCCCCCAGTCCAAAGACATACATGGTAGGCCGATTGGTGTGTCTAAATTGTCCGTAGTGTATGAATGTGTGTGTGAGTGTGTATGTGATTGTGCCCTGCAATATATTGGTACCCTGTCCAGGGTGTACCCCGCCTTGTGCCAGATGCTCCCTGGGATAGACTCCAGGTTCCCCGTGACCATGCAAAGGATAAAGTGGTATAGAAGATGGATGGATGGTTATTCAACAAAACTCTCAGGAATGAACCTTTTTAAAGTATGATTTTGTATTTATTTATTTATTTTAGATTACAGTATTGCTCAATTTGAATTGCTCAATTTAAGCTAAAATTTTCACTTTTCTCCTTTTTTTCCCCTCGAAGAAGGAAAATGTGTCGCGTCATAAAAATGTTTGACATTGCAAAGGGACTTCAGTTCCCAGCATGCTCCACGGCAGCGTACACGTGATGTCACTAAGTATAAATACATCTCGTGCAGCGTTTCATCTCCTATTGTTAGGGTGTAAGGAGCTGGAGCAGCGCGGATGATCCCCGGCGCTCTGGCAAAGGAGAAATAATTATTGTTCTAAAACAACACCTTCCGCGCTGGCTAACGATATTAACATTTGAATTGACTCGAGGACATCGGTGTTTAAAACGCCCATTAAAAAAGAAAAGAAAAGAAAATGGACTCGAACTGGCCTGCTCTCTCTGAACACAGCTAGCTCTCTGCTAAAGCCAGCTTCTTCATCGTTTATCGGCGGCATGTTCTCGTGAGAGTGTTACCGGTTTACTTCAGCTGACCACCATTAGTGTCCTTCGTTCTATTTCCGTTTTTAAAGAACTCCACCGTTTCAGTCATAGCCTCATATACCCGTCTCACAAAACAAGTGAAATTCCACCAGAACAGCGCACAGTCATGCATTTCAACCGCTTTGTTGTAGCCGAATGTGTGTAAATGTCGCTGCTTAGAGAACCGGCGTCTCTTCTGACACCGAGACCGCTGTCTCTCTCCGGGCTGAAGTCGCCTTTGTCTCTGATCTAACCTTGTGGACCGCCGGTGAATTTCGCTAACGATATTCCAGAAGGAGGAGATCACGACGACCCGAGCAGCTCACTGTCTGAAAGGCTTTCTGTTTGTGTCCAAGGTAAGGACTCGGATTAGGTTTGGGTTTCACCCTGTCTTGGCTTCCTATAACCCAGAGAAAGAGTCACGGATACATGATGGCCATCAGCCTTAATGTTCTGCTCGAAAAGAAATATCTGCCTCGTCATAGCCCGCTGCGCTCGTACCGTGCGGCCGGTGGCGTTTAGAGACAGTGTGGGGTTAAAGCAGAACTCCGCGGGAGACTCGCTTCTTTTCCCGCATCCTCACTGGCGCGGCTCAGCTATTGTGTAGCCCTGCTGCTCGCCACCATGTCGGCCTGCGCTCAGCCCTCAGCGGTAGGGCTTTTAAGCACACATTTCCACAAATGCGCCCTATTGTGAAATGTGGATGAATTCTGTGAAGTTGGTCGGCGTGACGTCATCAGCGTGTCTGGTTGGCTGGAGGAAAGCGTGACGTGTTCATGCACTAAACACACACACACACACACACACCCTAAAGTCATAATTACCAGTCTAATTCTTCTCTTCACTTGCTCTGGGATGTGTTCAAAGGGTTTGGGTATATTGCAGCATCTCGGGATAGTTTCCATGTAAACCCAGTTTGGGGTAGATGTGTGTTTCAGGGTGGACATATTTGGCTTTCACTGGAACGGTGCTTTTAGTCAGTAGCAGCGATTCTATACATGTACAGACGGGGGCGCTATAAACGTTTGAATGTTATTTTATTTAGGCAATGATCAGATCATTAAAGTTGTCATGGTACCCTAGATTAGGCTTGCCACGGTTAAGAGGGGAAACATTATGAATGAAATGTATTGATGTAGGAACTGTTCAGTATCCTAACAAATAGAAGTGACTTAAATGAACACATTGAATGTTATTTACAACATAGCACACAGACTGCAAGAAGACTTTGTTTAACTGACCGGAATAACTGTGTGAGGTCAGAGGGGCAATACAAGTGTGTGTACAACAAACAGAATTCTGCAAGGCTATCTGTCTAGCCATGTTTAGAAGACAAAACGGACTATTATTGAAATGATAAAACACTTCATTCCTAAACAAGGAGCCTTAATGGACGTGGGTGATATCTGTTGTTTCGTTTTATACAAAGCCTATGTTTGCTGCTTGTGAAGTTCCCGGACATGGGGACAGGCAAAAAATAAATAAATAACACTTTTTTTTTTTTCTGTCAACTGTACTGGCACTTTTAATTCATCGGGAGCAACGCGTCAAAAAAAAAAAGTGACTTGACGCAGATTCTCTCGCTTCAGCGTCCGGTGTAAAATGTTATCAGTGTAGAGATGACAGACTGCAGTTTGGTCGTCATTCCACACAAGAGACCTCTTTACACACCGCATGAAATCCATGTGTTTTCCCGCCCTCTTTTGATTAACAGGATTTAACCGCCCTGATCATCGGATGTTTTTAAACTATTGGCTGATAGTGTGAAAAATTGCGTTTATCAACCGATACCGATTATTGGTCGATACATCAGTGGATCTCTAGTGTGTGTGTGTGTGTGTGTGTGTGTTCTTTTCAGTCTTATATAATTGGACAAACAGTTGTGTAAAGTTTCAGTCTGTGGTTTATATTTGTAAAACTCAGTTTGTGGATTTTATTTTATATAAACGAAAAAAAGTTACTGAAAGTTTGCCCCCCTATCCAATTAATCAAAGAAAAAAAATCTGCCAACTAATCAATTATGAAAATAATCATTAGTTGCAGTCCTAGTACAAATACAATAAACCTCAATGTTCAGTGTTTGAAGTCTGCTCCTCTTAAATATATTTAAAGCTACACTATTAGACATGTTCCACTGTCATGGTTCTGGGCTGGAGTCAGTTCTCGACCGCTCTGTGTATATTGTGTAGATATCTGAATAATCTCATACAGGATGTGATGGAGTTCATTTACCCGTCAGATGAGAAGCGCTTTAGTGTAATGGTGTTCATTAGGGACGCACAGATCAGGATTTTTACAGACGATACGATCCAGATACCAATCTTTTTGTTTAAACTTTAATCAGGAGGTTTATCATAAACAGTTAAATGTAAGCTCTCTGCTCATGGGCACTGTTAATTCAGTTAAAATAATAGCAAGGAGAAATACTGCTGGTTAATTGATAAATAAACAGCATAAAATATTTCTTTTTAAATATCTTAAACAATAAAGAGGACTAATTAAAAGTAGACTAACACAAACATGATCCATATTAGGAAAAAGACTAATAACCTTCTAAAGAAATTGTGAACTAAGCAATGATATTAAATGCAACCCATAGTAATGAAACATTTCCTTTGTCATTGTATTTATATTTTATGAATTTATATATATATATATATATATATATATAAAGTTAGTTATTAATATCCAAGCACATTTTCTGTCTTCTTTTCATTTGCATTTTCTAGTGATATCTGGCAACCATGAGTTTAAATGAAGTGAATTCCCTGTCTATTAGAGTTAGTGAAGGAGAGCAGCAGTGTACTGTATGTTTACAGACTGTACAGTTGCTACTCTTGATTATGATTGGTGAGGAATTATTTAATAAAGACATTTGCATTAAAACCCACATTGTAGCGTTAGCATTATTATTAATTTACTCCACCCGACACCGCTGTGTCTACATGAGTATGTCATAGTCGCAGGTTCAGGTCATTTTGTGGGATCAGTAAAAGATGGAGGTTGTGAGATCGGGAAGTTGAGGGAAGCAGATGATGTACAGTGTTACACTTCATCATAATGGCTTCTCTGCAGTATTTACACACTTGTTTGGTTGACTGAGGAGATGAAAAGCAGTGTCAAAGTAACTGTTGTAAGGTGTAGTTGTATTTTGGACTTACTGTAGTTTTGGCTGGCCGAAATGGGCTTGGGGGCTTGGGGTACAAATTAGCCAGGGGACCCAGAAACCCTAGCAGCACCCCTGAGTTTAGCAGTGCAAGTTCTTTTGGCATGTGGTATTCATGTTGCACAATGATGAATAATTTGCTACATATTTCTTTTTAAATTCTGCCTATTTCCACTGATGTATAATTAGACAATTTGATGGTAATATTTGCCTACCGGCAGTCCCGAACAAACGTGAACTTATTTTCGCACTCTTTTGTAAAGTCCTTAATTTTTATTACGTGTCGTATGTTATTGGAGTCCTTCACATTAGAATAAGATGGAGAATTGTTATTGTTGAATTTGGATTTGCATGGATTACATATGCCTGGATCAGGCAGTGTTGCATGTTATGTAATGGTTTCTTGTACTGTAGATATAACATGTACTGATATAAGGTCTCCTTGCAGTGACGTTTGTTAGTTTAGTTCAATTGCAGTCTCTTTGCAACAGTGTGGTTTGAGTGACTTATTTCTTTTTTGAACTGTGGACTGTTGAATAGAATAAATTAGTGTGTCAATATACGAGTGTATATACTATATACTGCGTGCTATGTACAGTATATTCACTATATACCCACACCATCATACTGAGGGTACGGCCTGTTCAAACGGAGGAGGACCAGAAAGCCTGCAACACTACTGACTGGACAGCAGATTTCGGTACTTTAAGAGTATAATTTGGCCTAGGATACAGGAAGACCTTGGCTAATCCAGGAGTAAAGTCAAGGCAAGAATGGGCAACAGAGAGAGCTTGTAGATCTCCTAATCGCTTGAGAGATATCATGGCCAGTAGAAGAGCTACCTTTAGAGTCAGAAACTTCTCAGAGGCTGATTCTAAGGGCTCAGATACCTTCCCAGGAAGGTATGCGTGGTCTTCAGATGGGCCTCAGCCGCCTGACACCACGCATGAACCTCGAAGTTAGAGGATGTTGCCCCACAGATGCTCCATCGATAGGGGTGTGGCTGGCCGAAATGGTGGCCATGCAGACCCTGATTGGTGGAGGAGCCAACCCCACTGAGAAACGTCCTTGTAAGAAGTCCAGGACTGTCGCTATTGCACAGTTCACTGGATTTAGCTGACATTCCTCAAACCACGAGACAAAAAATTGCCACTTGAGCACATACAATTTCCACATGGGTGGTTCTCTAGCATTCAACATGAATCTATGAGCTGGTGCCAGTCAGGGTTTCGGGTGATGGTGATGAATCACCCTTCCGGCTTCAGACTGTAGATCCTTGCGGATGGTAATCTCCCAGGGAGTGATGTATAGCAGGGATATTATCTCTGAAGACCATATTTGAGCTGGCCAATAAGGTGCTACTAGCAGCACACGTAGCTGGTCTTGGCAAACTCTTGCTAGAACTTGTGGGAGCAGAGCGATTGAGGGAAAAGAATATAGATGTGACCTCGGCCACATGTGTACCATGGCGTCCAGCCCTAATGGTGCGGAGTGGTGAGGGCGAACCACAGTGGGCAGTGTGTTGTCTCCTCGGAGGTGAACACATTCGGCCTTGGCCGAACCTCCGCCATATGGACTCCTTCACTTCTGAATTGGAGCCACCAATTCCTGGGCCTCAGCCCCTGCCTAAACAGGATGTCTGCCCCCACATTCCAGTTGCCCAGAATGTGCTTTGCACTTACTGATGACAACTTTTCCTCTGTCCAGAGCAGAATTAGTTGCGCCTGCCTGAACAGGCGACACGAACATAATCCTCCCTGGTGGTTGATGTATGAGACCACTGCTGTGTTCGAGCTCTGGACTGGACCCGGTAACCCTTTTCTATGGTAGACCGAACCTATGGAGACACATTTGGCAGTAGTTTCCACGCTGTCAGATGGTCTTTTAGTGACGTTAACTATTCCACATTCTATTGGAGGTTTTCATTGAGATTGTCATTGCCCTGTGACAGCTCGCTGACCAGAGAACGCTGAAAGCTTGGGACAGCCTTGGCTAGGGGAGGCCCTACAGTGGTTTTGGGGGCTACCTGCCTTAACAAACTAACATCCCATGATGTCAGTCCACGTCCCCTCAGGACTGCTCCTCCTTTGTCTGCTTGGCCTTTATGACCATTCTCAGATCAGGTCTAGTAGCAGGCTGCAACTGTGGCCACCTGGTTCCCCTGGCTGTCTGCGGGTTTGGCGGGCTGCCACTCTCTCCTTCTGTGCCTCCCTTGCACTAGTGCTGGCCTAGGCTCCACTTATGGATGCCCGGGTGAACATGACACAACAGAGAAGGAACCGGCTGAATGCCGCTGTATGTCAAGCTCACTCAGCAGGTTCTACAGGGAGACTGGAGGGACAGCTGATTGTTCTTGCAGTGGCAAAGCACATGTAACCATGCGTCCCCCTAGATGTGATCGAGTACTTGAGAATGCCTTGGTGGGGGGAGATGAGTGGGGTATCATCTCACAGCAAGAACTGACAAATCTGGTGCCGTTCATTAAGATGAGATGCACTTTAAATACTACAGCAGCTGGAGGCCACACCAGATACTGATTGTTAATTTTGATATTGACACCCCTACCAAAAAAAAAATATATATATTTTTTAAAATAAATAAATAATTCACAGCATCTTTCAACAATGCCATTAACATCTCATATTTAATGTTAATAGTTATGGATTTGCGGTAAACTGGTATTGTGTGTGCAGTTAACTTGTGGCCTTAACTGCTACAAACGAAAAATTTTCTTAGACTATGTGCGTTTTAACCATAAACCACACAGCAGAGCCAAATGTGGATACGGGATGTCGTACGATCTGAAGCTGTCTCCTAAACATTAAGAAGCTCTTCAGCTTTGGTTAAAAGTTTTGAAAAAGCAACCACTGAAGTGATTGCACGTTTGCTCCTTTCAACTTCGTCTAGAGAAACCCAACAGAGGAGGTCTGACGCTCCCGTGAAAACTCTGGTGGCCTCCTGTTAGGAGAATATTAACACAAAAATGTAAGTTAAACTGTGTGTGAACAAATGTAAATGTTGTGGAGATTAGTTAGTTGTTAATAGCCAAGTGATGTCTAGTGTCCCTAAACAGCAGCTGATGCACACAAGGATAAAGTTATTTCAGGAGTTCTTCGTTTTCTGATATAACCATGAGACTGGCTAACTAACAAACTAGCAAACTAACATTAGCTATGTTTGTAACAGTAGCTTATAGATTCAAAGAGCTATGCTCCTAGTTCATAATTAGCAGCTAACAAATGTGAATAAAAGTAGATTTTCCGTGTATATATTTCTGCTGGAGTTAAACTACAAAAATACTTGGAGATCAAAGCAGTTAATGCAGCTAATGAACAATTTCTAGTAAAGAAACCCAAGTGACTGCAGACAGGAGTTAGATGCTTATGTCTTTCCCCCACACATGTCTCTTTAACATAAAAACAAACAAACTGTTATTACAGATAATGGACAGTCTCAACATTAACCAGAGCAATTTTGGAGTCTCCATCTCAAGCCCTCTAGTGCCACCAACTTTTTTAGTTGCATTCACTTTTATGCTAATAACTTTTGAACCTTAAGGGCTGGAAGCAAGATTCTTTTCCCTGTAATTCCTTGGCTCAAGATGATTTTTTTGCCATTTAGAATTTTCAGAAAAACCTATTCTTTCGAACTCCTAGGCGGAGAAAATCTTTCGATTTTCAGCAAAATTTATTCTGATCATCTTCAAAAGCTTTTTGAGACTGTTCTCGTATAGCACATCAATGAATTAAATGAAGAGCAGGCCAAAATGGATGTGAGGCTGTATCTCTGAAATAGTTTGGCATATCTAGACACAACTTGGTATCCGTCATCAAAAGCATGGTCTGAGGGTTCCTGCAGTGACGCCTAGTGGTCATGAGATATGAAACATTTATAATTTTGCTTATAATTTCCGAGATTTGTCTCATTGCATTTGGTATGGTATACAAAGTTGAGCGGTACCAATTTTTCCATGTTGGCCATTTTGAGCGTTTTCCATTTTGAGCGTCAGCCATTTCAAATTTTGTAGTAAAATGTTATATTTTACGAACGCATTGGCCATTACAAAACTCTGTGTAATTGGCACCATGCTCTGAAGGTACTAAAGAGGTTTCAAGACAGCGCCACTTTGTGGTAAAAAAAAACGAATGAAATTTTTAAAAAGTCTAATAGCTTTTGAATAATTTTGCCTATTATAATGATCGTGGTCTTGATGGATTTTGTGAGTCATGCTGTGAACAGTAATGCCAATTATGCCATAGTCGGTCAAACTTGGTGTTTGCCATGCATCTGTTTGTTCACACAAAATTTGAGGTCATATGCCAGTGGTTGGGAACCTATTTCTTGTGAGCCTCACATGGCTCTTTGACAAAAATCATGTGGCTCACCCTTTACCAACAAATGATCATTAAAACACATCACTAGAGATCAGTTTCCTGCAGAAAAAACAGTCAACTACAATTCCTTTCTTGTACAGCCTGAAGTTAATAAAAAATCAGTTTACAATAGTATATTGTTCCAGCCAGTGTATGTATTCAGTGCTGTGCACGAGTGTCACAACGCCAGTCAATGGTAAACCACTTATATTTCTATGGTAACCTCTCACGCTCAGATTCAAGCAGCTACCTAGCTAGTTTGTGGAGATGGCGAAAAGAAAGTATTCAGAGGAGTATAGAAAATTTCAAAGTGACTGGGCTTAAACATATGCTTTTTTTTGATAGCTCTTCTACTCTGCTGTGTCTGATTTGCACAGAATGTGTTGCCTCGTGAAAATTCACAATGCAGCTTTTGTAGCAAAGTACCCAATGGGCAAAAGTTGAAGGAACGTAAACTGCAAGCATGGACAGGGGCAACTGGAAGCCTGAATGCTGCCAGCCTCGCTGGCTCATTGGAGATTGTAAGACAAGGAAAACCTTTTACTGACTGTGGACATGTAAAGTCATACATGTTGATTATGGTAACTGAACTGTCTGTGGATTTCCCAAACAAGGAGAAAATCATTCAGTGCCCCTATCATCTCGAACAGTGCATGACCTTGTTGTCATGATGGCATGAGATAGAGAGGGAAAAGCTATCATCATGAAACTAGGTTTTGGGTAGGGACCCACTACTATCAGATGCATTTCAAAATGTGCTACTGGAGTCGTTATTCATGTTTTTGCTTACATGAACAAGCATATATCTTGGAAAATAAAAGGCATAGTGAAAGTTCTTGCTTATGCTGAGTCCCTGGCTCAAACCATTTAAATTGGCTATTTTACACATTTAGTCCCGCCCACTCCAATTTACCATAATTTGCACAATATGCTTAACCTACTTTTCCAAACTACTCCAAGGTCGAGAGTGTGAACCTCCAATAATTGTCAAAAACATTGGTTTCTGGACAGTATGGCTACCACATGCCAATCAATCCAAGTGGGGGTGGATTTTGAGGTGATCTGCAGAGTTTGGGGCATGACTTTTGAAAAGGGGAAGAGTTGAAATAGCTTTCTCAGCAACCAAAAGTCAATTTGAGCTGAAATTTGGTGTGCTGAATCAATCTGATTATCTGTAACTAAATATTTAATCACCACTGAAGTACTTCAAAAACTTCAGCTAATCAGCAGGCATTTTACACAAAACTAGCATTGAGGTATTGTTACAAAATTTGATATATGTTCATCTATGGTCTCTTTTTGTTCTATGTCAAGAACTAGGCACTGGGAGAGAAATTGGCTAAGACCGCAAAGAGAAGGTGTCTGTTTATTATTTGTGGCTATATTTATTATTTGGGGGCCAAGCACCAAAGGTGCGTAGGCACCCTGTTCTTTTTCTTGTTCTAGTCCATAGAACAATCTGGTAAAAAGTTGTGAAATTTGGCACACTGATTGGGGAGGGTCTAAGGAACATTCTGACCAAATTTGGGCCAAATGCTGCCAGATTTTGTTAAAATCTGTTTTCGCTACTCCTCCTAACAAGCCTCACAGAAGTTATCAAAGAATTTCAATTACTCCAAAGGGTTTGCCTGTAATGAGCTAACAAATCTGACAGCGAAGCTGCCAAACACGAAATGATGTATCTCAGCAATGACTTTGCTCACTGACACAAAACTTGGTAGACATCTTCAAGCCCAAGACCTGAGGCTATGTAACAAATTTTGAACCAGTGTCACCTGTTGGTCAAAAGTAACAATTACATGCTAAAAATGCTTACATTTAACTGCCATTTTGCTACTCCTCCTCCAAACAGTTTAACTTGTCCTGCCACGTAGGACATCATGAACCATTTCATTATGAACTGAAAATATTTTGACACTTCTCATGATAACATAAAATCTCTTTTGGGCGATTGGTTCAGCAAAGCATCTCAGTCCAAGTCGGTCAGATACAAGCCCACCCCACCGGTCAATCAAAACGCTCCTTTCCGCTTCCCTCCCCCTGCTGTATGCGTGCATACTAACACATACCTGGCTGCATCAGAGCAGACACACCCAGGCATTTTGAGGATGCAGCATTGAGGTAAGTAACATTAACCTCAACAGTTGTTGATTGTTTATATTCACTGCACACTATTACCATGACAATCGTATTTAATCTTGACAAAATGTAAGTCATTAGAAGGATTTAGTACTCTAGCATTGATATTTGACCACTGTTTATGATTAAAAAAACAGTTAAAGTGACAGTATTTAAAAAATATTTAAGGAATATACATCAAACATGCAAAATCAAACTGGTAGTTATTGATATTTTGAATTACATAATGACACATGCATATTCAATCGCATGTGTTCATTTGTTTGTGATCACATGGTTTTGCCAAACAACGTCCAAAAGTGTGTACATTTGGAGAAATATTGATCGATTGCCACATGTTTACTTCACATTTCTTTAGACAGAATCATCACTTATTTTTCAATTGTGTGATCTGATTAGAGCTGCAACAACTAATTGATTAAAATCGTTAATAATCGATTACGAAAATCATTGTAAACTAATCTCATCGATTAGTTGGTCTGCTCGTGGCACGGGGGAGATTTACTCATTACGGTACTTCTGTACCGAAAACTACTAAATACTAAAGTTGTGTCCCAAATGAAGTACTGTACAATTACACTATGCACTGTGTGCTCTACCCTCTAGTGCATGAAAGGTAATATCATCTCAAAACCAACACTAGTGGTTTTTCTATTAACTGGACGTATAAGCCGCTTCCTAGTCGACGGCGCATGCCATCATACGCAAGTAATGTGACACCGTTAGATTAATACCCAGAGTCAAGGACAATGACTTTCTTCAGTTTGCTGTTTGTCAACATTACTTTTTTATAAAAAGTAATGCATGCATACTATTATATAATATAAACTTAATATATAAGTTTATACTATATACAAGTATTTATGTATTATTTTTTATGCATTCATAAAAAGCATTGAATTAAACTATATTCCTAAATTAATAATATATATTTTGGTTTGTCTGTATGTATTGGGTTCTTTTCAGTCTTATATAATTAGACAAACTGTGTAAATTTTAGTCTGAAGTTTATATTTGTAACACTCAGTTTGTGGACAAAAAAAATTGTACTGAAAGGTGTCGTTCCCCCACCCCCCACCCCAATCCGATTAAAAAAAAAAATCAGATACTAATCGATTATGATAATAATAGATCTGATAAGCATGAAGTATCATATAATGCTCTCTCTCTGTCCAGATACTGGGATAGATTCACAGACAGATGATTTGCTATACATCTGTCAGTCATATTGCATGTTCATAACTCCTACCTTCCGCAAGACGAAGATCCTGTATACAGTTCCATGTTCTGTCTTTGTACATGACTAACAGATAGAAACATTCCTACAGATGAAACATGAAGCCACTAAATGTACGATTACGACAATATATGGTTTGTATGTGTTACATGCTATTTGTATTTTTATAAGAATAAAAGATGCTAATATGAGAAATTCTAAGCAGGTGTAGTGTTTACCTAATCTACAAAGCTACAAATAATAGATTTCTGCCTCATGATAAACTGCATGTTCTAATTAACAAAAATAAGAGTATAGTGTACTCCAAATGCACCGTTTTTTACATTTATTTGGCTAATTGTGGTTACCTTCATTTTCAGGTCAAATCAGATCTTCGCAACGGGTTGCAAGGAGAGCACCTGGTTACCTGCCATCAAGGGGCTTTTGAATGGCAAATTAAACTACAAAAGGGCATTAGAATGTCTTTTGTCAAATCCAAGGAAAATTAAATGTCCAAATTCAGTGTGCAATGTTTGGCTTTCCCTACATCCCTATTGGCAGTCAGTACCATGTCTTCCTCATCTAGTATATATCTTTTTTAATTTCTGAAAAAATAAACCAGTTCAACACGGGTAACTACTCTTGCTTCAATTCTTTTGTCTCAAATGTATGCTCTAATCAATTTTGTGTTCTGACCATTTGTGAATCATGTTAAACTCTCTCATTTGCCATGCTTTGTGGGTGTGACATTATAAATCTTGTGAAAAACATTGAAGTGGTGGAACATATTCATCTGGTTATGGATAGTGGTAGTTCGACATTCGTCCAATGAGCTTATCCTAAGACTGGCTTAGTTCAAATACTGTCCCAGCACAGTGATGAGCTGTTGTACAATGTTATCGCAGTTGGTATAAACAATCTGCTGTACTGCTCCTTTCTATTTTGCGTGTCCTCTTTTCCACTACCACCTTGAAACTGTCCAGAGTGCAGCTCAAGATCGAGCCAGCATTCTTGATCAGTTTGTTGAGGTTTTTTGCATCTCCAGCTGTAATGCTGCCTCCCCAGCATATTGCTGCATAGAAGACTGCAATGGCTACCACAGACTGGTAGAAGATTTCAAAATCCTGCTGCAAATATTAAAAGACCCGAGCTTCCTCAGAAAGTAGAGTATGTTAATCCCTTTCTTGTATGCAGCCTCTGAGTTGACCTTCCAGCTTGTTGTAAAGATGGACACCAAGATATCTGTAGGTGTCAACCTGTTTAATGTCCTGATCTATGATGGTAATGGTGTTGGTTGTGGTCCTCTTCCTCCTGTAGTCCACCACCATCTACTTGGTCTTGGCCACATTGAGGAGCGGATGATTCCTTTGCACACCTCTCAACAAAGTTGTTGACCAAGTCACTGTACTGCTTCCTGTACATCCCTTATGCAGGTGACCACCATCGAGTCATCAGAAAATTTCTGAAGATGGTGGAGATCTGACTTGTTCCTAAAGTCTGTGGTGTACAGGGTGGTGAAGAAGGGGAAGAGCACAGTTCCCTGTGGTATTCCAGTGCTGCTCAGCAGGCACTCAGACAAGCAGGCTCCCAACCGCACAAACTGGGGTCTGTCCGATAGGTATTCCGTGACCAAGGAGATCATGGACGTATCTACCTGCATTCTTCTGATCTTACCTCTCATCAGAAGATGTTGGATGGTGTTAAATGCTCTCAGGAAATCAAAGAAAGTGATCGTCATTGTGGTTGTGTTGTAGTCCAAATCGGAGTGTGCCCTTTGAAGTAGATATATGACCACATCATCCACATGTACCTGTGGCTGGTAAGCAAACTGCAGGGGGTCCAGCAAAGAATAGAGGTGTGAGTCCTCTGAAGAAGGACTGTGTGATGAGGTGGGGTGAGTGGTTCTGAGATGAGCAGGGAATAATTGGTGTGGATGACTGGATGGGAAAGGATTTTTGATTTGCGGGAGTTAGGAAAGAGTGGTGGCGAGGGGATGGAGGAGATAATGTGAGAGTGCATCATGCTGAACTTATTGAACAAATTCAGCTCGTTGGCACTTTCTAGGTTGCCCCCCACAGGTTTTGTATTTGCCTTGAAGCTTTTGCCCAAACCACCTTTACTTTGTTCTGCTGAAGCCTACTCTCCAGCTTCCTTCTGTTGGCTTCTTGTTCTCCCTCAGTCTCGCCTTCAACTCTTTTTCCACCCAACCGAGCTGTTCCTTGTCCTTCTTCCTGAAAGCCTGTTTCTTTTTGTTCAATAGTTCATTCAAGTCCTTTGTGATCCAGGGTTTGTTATTATTAAAACCCTCCTGACAGGAACTATAATGTTTGTGCAGAAATTGGTATAGTCCGTTATGCAGTCCGTCATGTTGTTAATGTCTTCCCCAGCCAGGTCACAGCACTTCCCAGTCTGTAATCTCAAAGCAGAACTTCAGAGCCTCCCCTACCTCTTGTGACCGTCTTCTTATGGTCTTCTTTGTCACAGACTGCCTTTAGACAACAGGTCTGTATGTGAGTGTCAGCAGAACCAGGTTGTGGTCAGACCTTCCCAGTGGGGGCAGAGCAGCCGAAGTGTATTTATACTTGCATACAGGAGATCCAGTTTTCTGATCTCTCTGGTAGCAGTTGACAAACTGGTGGAACTTTGGTAATATAGTGGAGAGTAATGCACGATTAAAATTCGCAGAAATGACAAAAGAGTTCGGATGCCGAATTTGGAGTCTTGTGATAGCAGCGTGTATGACCTCACACGCTGCTTCTGTGTCGGCTGCCAGTGGGATATAAACAGTAAACATAATGGCAACCGTGAATTCCCTCAGTAGATAATACAGATGTAATTCAACATTAGGGCAACAGTGACGTTCTTTCACAGTAACATGTCCTTGATTAAACCATCTGTTATTTACAAACACTGCAACCACTCCATAGTTCCCAGTCAGCTGAGTCTAAAATTTGGTGCAATCATAAACTAAATGGAAAGGTTCTAAAAGGAAAACATACGGGTATACGAAGGAAGATGAAAAATGTCAGGATGGAAAACTCAAAGCAATATGCCTTGAAAATAGAAAATGCACAACAAAACAAATGAAAAACCAAATTGGCCGAAACAGGAGTCAATGTTTGTGACAGGACTGTAAGACATCGGTTGAATGAAATAGGATTTACGTATAGAAAAACCAGAAGAACATCAGCATTAACAGGTGTAAACGTAAGAAAACTAGGTTACAGTGGGCTGAAGAGAAGCAATCATGGAGTGGGGATGATTGGATGAAAGTGATATTCAGTGACACGAATCTGCATTAGCCAAGGAGATGATGCTGGAACTTTTGGCTGGTGCCATTCTAATGAAACATCTAAAGATGACTGTCTGATGAAACAATCAATATTTCCCCCCTCATTTATGATACGGGGTGTTGCATGTCCGGTAAAGGACCAGAGGACGCCTTAACAGTCAATGCACAGGTGTACACGTTGAAATTTTAGATACCATCGATAGAAAATAGGGTTGGTAGTGATTAAATCATTTTTCAGGATGATAATGCATCTTGCCAAAGTGCAAAGAGTGTTTAGAACTTTTCAGATAGGCATATCAACTTGGTGACCTGGCCAGCAAACAGTCCAGATCTCAATCTGATGGTGGAAATTAAAAAAACAATTCAAGGCTCCGTCCAATGCAAGGCTCCATCCTGCAAAGCTGATCTGTCAACCACTTCCAGAAAGTTGGAACCAGCTTGATGAAGAATATTGTTTTTCATTATTGAAGTCCATGCCTTAAAGAACTTGGGCCATTATAAAAGCCTTGGGAGGAGCAATAAAAGTACTAATTGTTAATTAATTAATTAATTAATTTTTGGTGATTCCATAATTTTTTCCTCTACTGGATTAATTAAAACAATTTAATTTGTTTCATGAAGCCAGAATGTTTGGCTGTTAAATAAAAATTGTGTCATATCTGTGATGTTGATTTGCTACAAAATAAAAAAAAACAAAAAAAAAAAAAAAAAAAATGTTAATTAATAAATTTTTTAAAAAATGAAAAAAAAAAAAAAAAAAAAAAAAAAAAAAAAAATGAGGAGAATTGTGTTATGGGTATTCTAGTGACATCAACTTTACAAGTACTGGCACCCTATTTACAGTCGTGAAAAAATAAGCACCCTCCATTCAAACTGTTGGCTTTTTTAAACAGATTTGGACAAGCAAACATTCTCATCATCTTTGAAACAGTGCCTATTAATTAAGTTCATATTAATTCATATTAGATTTTTTCAACAAATATCAATAGATGTGATATTCTTCTGGAAAAAGTAAGTATACCCTTGGCCTCAGAAGCTAGTATTGCCCTCTTTAGCAGGAATAATGTATTGTGGACATTTTGCATAATTGTCCACCAGGCTTGCTGGAATTTTTGACCACTCTTCCATGCGATATTCTTTCTGCTTGACGGTTTTTTTTTTTTTTTGCATATACTGCCTGTTCCAAGTCCCTCCAACATTTCACTGGGATTCCAATTAACAATTTTACTAGGTCATTCCATAACCCTCTATTTTTCTTTTTTTTCTTTTTGAGCCATTACTTGGTGGATTTGCTAGTGTGCTTAGGATCATTATCCTGTTGAAGGTTCCACTTTTGGTTCAACTTCAACTTTTGGAGAGATGACCTCACATTATCTTCAAGCACTCTTTGATATGATGCAGAATTCATAGGTGAATCAATGAATGCAAGCTGTCCAGTCCCTGAAGCTGTGAAGCAACCCCAAACCATAACATTTCAACCACTGTGCTTCACAGATTAGTATGAGATGCTTCTCCTGAAAAGCTGTTTTTGGTCTGCGTATCAAATCAAGCACTTCCTGAACTTAGTCAGTCACCATAGATTGGTGCAGTGATGACGTCATTTTGTATGCCAAAACGCAGAAACGAGTTAGCATTTTAGCCCTTCCAGTTCCATCCCAAAGTCAATGGGTTTTTGACTGGGATTTTGGTTAAAAACCTGAAATACGGTCTGTGGTGAACACAAGCTCAAAATATTTTTGTTTTATTTTATGACTAAAATTCACCAGTTAAACCCCACTCAAAAGGCGGTTGTTAATTGTCAAGTAATGAGGGTTTAGGACAGATACAAGTGCAGATAAGAGTTTTATTGAAGAGAGGCAGACAAATCCAAAATGTGAGACAATAGCGTGGTCAAAAACATGCAAAATGGCATAAACTAGCTTAAACAACAAATAATCAAACAATGAGGTTGAGAACAAGATCAAAAGTATGAGATGTGAAACTATGAAACTGCAAAGGCTTGGTCTTTGTCTTGCAGTGTTTCTAAGAATGACATGAATGATTTTTCTTCTGTCTCTGAATGTAGTGGATCCTATTTCTTTGAATCCTTCGGTTCTTACAGTGAAGAAATTATTCTTTACTCATCATAGCTGTATGCACTACATCTGAGAGTCTATTTCTGCCTCGTCACTTTAGGTGTGTTAGCAATGCCTTTTATGGAGTTTTGCGGGCATCACTAATTGCTTAATCACTAATAGTTTGTTTATGAGAGCTATGGTGGGTTTTTTTTTGCTCTTTTTGCTTTACATCCTCCTGCCCTTAGCTAGTTTCAGGTCTTGCTGTGCAGCTGTATGCTAGATTTATTTACATTTAGTCTTTTTTTTTTTTTTTTTTTTACCTATTTGTGTGTGTGTGTGTGTCTGCCACTAGATGGTGGAGGTATTGTGTTTTTGGTTTATCCATCTGTCTGCCCATCAGTGTTGGGTAAGTTACTCAAAAAAAAAGAATACGCTACTGATTACTAATTACTACTATAAAACTGTACTCTGGTTACTTTTTACTGCATGTAAAAAGTATAACTTTACTTTCAAAACCTATAAAACCTGCAAAAATACACCATAAAGTGAAACTCTCAGTTCTTTCAGTAATTTCAGCATGTGTCAATGTATGACATGATCGGAAAAAGCAAGATTGAAACATTCCTTGGGTGTTGTCACTGTTTGTAGAACGTCCAGACCGATGGAATATAAAACTTTTCTAACTAGGCTAGTTTGGTGTCGCTAGTCAAGGGGAGGCACAGCTAAGCTGTCTTTGTCCAGGTTTAGCTGCTACAGTGCCATGCAAAGTACGCTAATGTTCCTTATGATCTGCTCATATCATGTTCATGTAAACAGGAACTCAGAAATTTACACACCTTGTTTTCCTGCTCAGCATCAGAGGATGATACTGATTCAACCCCTTTATTAGTTAAAAAAAAATAATCGATGTATATCCATTTTTCCTCACACTGACTGTGAGCTAGCGTTCGGAAGAATTGAGAGACTGTCAGCCGATAAGATACAGGTATTTCCACGTACTTTCCTGTAATCCCTGTCTGATTGGTCTCGCCTCCGGTCACTGAAGATACTTACCGATGTTCAGTTACGTAGTGTCAAACCGCTCCAAGTAGAGAATTATTCAGGACCAAAGAAAAAATCTTCAGTGATTTATTTTAAAAATACATTTGACTTAATATTGTTTTCTTAACAATATATTTGTAATGCAAGTAACAATTTTATTGACATCAGTAACTGTAATCAAATTACATAAATTTAAAATGTAATGCATTACGTTACTGCTTTATCAGAAAAAGTCATTAGATTGAGATCCCGCTGGACAGCAACTGATGCGGGCAGTTTTGGTGCGGTGTCTTTTTGCACTCGGTCTCCATCGGTGGACAGTGCATGATTTCAGCAGAATAGACTTCATGTTGAATCTCTAGATTACACAGCTGCACTTTTGTTTGATCATGTAGCACACAGTTATAGGAGGGAATTATTTATAATTACACTATCTGTTGTTACACACGTTAGGATGGGTTCCCTTCTGAGTCTGGTTCCTCTCAAGATTTCTTCCTTTTATCATCTCAGGGAGTTTTTCCTTGCTGCCGTCGCCTCTGTTCATTAAGGGACAAATTTATCAATTTAAAATTTTGAAATGTATATATTTCTGTAAAAGGGAAATGTATATATTTCTGTAAAGCTGCTTTGTGACAATCTCAATTGTAAAAAGCGCTATACAAATGAAATTGAATTGAATTACTTTGTTGAACAAATTATATTATAGAATTCCGGCAATTTTACTGGGGTTATCTCATACAGTGTAGTAAGTATTAATCTGGAAAGACCTTTGTAATATTACAGTCTAAAACTTTATTTAAAGAGAAGCAAATCAGTAAATGAAGCACATGTAAATGAATCATATGAAAATGAATAAAATAAATTAAAGACGAATTTAATTACTTTGTAACGTGTTACAGCCAACTCTCCTGCCCGTTCCTCTTTCTGTCTATCTGTCTGAGATTAGCATGACATCTCAAGATTGAACCGGTTGAATATTTGTAGTATTTATATGGAATTATCATCATGAACAAGGTGACAGCAAGGTCAAAAGTCTGAAATAGTATTTATTCATTAGATTCGTTCTTTTTTGAAGCATGGGTTAAGGGTATTTCAGGCATAAAACTGAGTAACGCAAAGGACTGTATTTAGTGGTGGTGGAGGTAGCCCCATCAATGCTATTGGTATCGAATTCAACTTGGTTTACATATGACATGTTCAGATTTTTTGAGGGGGGTTGCAGATAAGTTGCCAAAAATGCTTTCTCATAAGAATATGAAAAATACTTAATCAAGTGAAATAAATATCTCCAGTTCCAAACTGCTAACTGTAAAAGACTTTTAAGACTTGAGAATGGGTTGTGTATTTGAATACTTTCGTTAACTATGTGACAAGTTTACCTGTTTGTTTTCTCTTGTTACATGTTGTACATTAAAATGATCATTGACAGCATATACATTATCAATACAGGCTGTCCTTTTTATTTTAGATATAGTGGCTGTCAATACCAAGGGTGCTGCAGTGTTTGTTACAATAGCCAATATTAGCATGATATTAGGATGATATTATTCTGCATGACTGAAAGTACATGTGAATTTTGGCCCTTGTTGCATGATACAGTGCAATTATGCCATACTTTATACTGTTTGCATAGTGAGACATGTTAACTGATCTCCTCACTATGACGATGCTGTGCCAGATTTCAACATTTCCTTCCCAATTCAATATCATGGACATATTGACATCGTTCTGTCTACATGCAGTGTAGTATATATGAAGCGCAGGGCACGGTACACTTTTGTGTACCAATAGTGAGCCGTTTGAGGCAGTTCAAACAGGTTTTGTTTCAGGGTCTTGGCAAATGTGCAGACGAACTCTTAACAGAAAAACATGTTTGTGTCTCTGTAAGCTGATAAACATTCTGTACTAATCTAAATGGCATGACATGACCTTTTTAGGCGTGCATCCTTGCACAGCAGTAGAACTTACTGCATGAAATAAGACAATTTCTCTCCCAGCACTTTGAAAAGTATTTAAAAGATTTGTTTATTAGACTCACAAAACAGAGGTGGTGGCCGTGGCTCAGGTGGTAGAGCAGGTTGCCCACTAATCATAGGGTTGCTGATTCAATCCCTGTCCTTAGGGAGGACGCGAAACCCAAATTGCTCCTGATGGCAGGCTAGCACCTTGCGTGTGTGTGTGTGTGTGTGTGTGTGTGTGTGAATGGGTGAAATGGTGCAAAGCACTCTGTAGTGCTTACACTTATGTATACATTGTGTATGAATCCATACAATCAATCATGAGTTCCAGCTCTCTGAGTAAATTATGCTCCATCTCTTTAGAAGTGCTTGATGTGTGGCTGCCATATTGTGTACAACTGTCAACGTGCTTTTGATGATTATTGAGATTTAGGTACTGTTGAGTGACACCAGTTTTGTGAAGATATAGGAAAAAAATTGGACTAGTTTGCAAAAGTAGGTTTTCCCTATTAATGAAATTAGCTCAAAATCTACATGTCTGCCTTAGAGGCTTTTTTGTTTGGGAGAATGCATAGAATCATGTTGAGGGGTGGATCTTGCATGGCTTAAGGTTCATGAGATATGGACCCCAATGTAAAACCCTGTACCAGGAGGGAGTACTAATGACAAATGATATATCTAACAATATAAAAGACAGAATGCACCAATTTAAACAAGTATCAGTATTTACACATTGCACACATTTTGTGGGTAATGCAAGAAAATAATCCTTCTTTAGATGATGATTAATCTTATTTTGGTATCACAGTTTAAACAAAGTACTATTGTCATGTACATTTAGTAGGAGCACGGATGTGTTTCATTAATTTCTACTATCATGCAGAGTTCATTTGACTGCTGCTGCTTTTATCTGTCTGTTGTGGGTTAATTAGTTGTATGAGCTAAGCATGTACATCTTGTCCTCAGAACATCAAGTTTCCATGGAGACGGTATCAGCTCTTGGCCTAAAGCGCAGATTTGAGGAAGTGGACAGTGGCTCACCATGCTCAACACTCAAAGAATCAGATGATGACGTCTCGAGCAGTGACAGCGTGGATAGCTGTGACAGTCTCAATGCCCCTTGCAGCTCCCTCACACGTAAGAGTGGAATGAGATTATAGGTCAAGTCATCTGAATTATCATCACCTCTTATGAATATATGGGAAAATAAATGCAATTAGTGATATCTTGAGCTTAAAAATACAGGAACTGTCATTCTTATTCAGTAACTGCATTATCCCTCCTGGTGGATCCATATGTTTATTCAGTCTTTTTTTTCTCTTTTTTTCCCAAAACATGCCAATCATGTTAAAGGTCCAAAAGTTTCATTTTAGCTTCAGCTGACCATAACACATGATTACAGCTGTAGTTCCACTGAGACTCTTTTTCTGGCTTTTTCTTTCTGGAGCAACCCTTTCAGCTGGGTTGGTATTTTAACTGCATATGTATTATTATTATTTATATATATATATATATATATATATATATATATATATATATATATATATATATATATATATATATATATATATATATTGTTATTTATACACTTTATGCCCTAAGGAACCAGTACAAGGCATCAATAGACCTCCTGGAGAATAAGGGTAATTTTAAACAAATAGATTTTTATTTGGGGATGACCATTTCTTTGCCTTTATAATGAGAAATTATTGATTATATTTTTTGCAGTGATTTTTGTTTTAGGAAATATCTTTAGTTTTTGTTTATATTGTCTAGTTTTTGTATTGGTTCAGTGTGAAATTCATGCATAATGTTTTATACTTTATAAAGAAAACTATCTTTTTCTCCTCATTTTTATGAAGGGTGCCATTCTGACAAAAAGCAATGCAAATATGTCGTCTTATCCTAGTGAGACAGTTTTTAATTTTTTTAGCTATGCAAGAAAGCACAACAATCTTTTGGAAAAAACTAGCATTAAATTGGTAGATATGCTAGGATAGCATAAGTATACTATCAACTAAAGTCAAGTAAATTATGTATATAGCAATTGCTCGTATGCAATGACCAATATAATTTGTGATTCTTTTTGTCTTTTTATGCTTTTTATATTTTATTAATAACCAGATCCAATAACATACATCACAAATGGTAAATATGCAGGAAACAGCCACTCTTAATCAATTCTCTCTAATTTCTCCTCTTAGCCACCTCCATTCTTAGGAGGGAAAAAACCTCTCTGGGCCATAAGCGGGTGCGTTTTGACGCAGTGACAGTTTACTATTTCTCCAGAAGGCAAGGCTTCACCAGTGTCCCTAGCCAAGGTGGCAGCTCACTGGGAATGGCACGACATCACTGTGCTATACGTCAGTACACACTGGGGGAGTTTGCCCGAGAGCAGGAAAGCAGCCACCGCCACATTCTACGCCAGCACCTGCGACAAGAGAAGCTGAATGCTCGCAAGATGAAGGTTCAGACTTACTACTCTTTAAAACAAATGTGCTTTGATTCATTTTATGTTTTACGCATGCAGCACTTTAGTGCACTGATTTCTGTTTTTCAGGAAAGTAAAAATATTACAAAATTTTGTTATAAGGCAAGGGTTGATCAATGGAGTAATCTTCTGAAACAAAAAAGTGAATTTGGGGGTATTGAGTTTAACTATTTAATCAAATGTGTGTATGGTTCAGCTGCTTTCTGCAGCCAGTTGATTCTAATGTGAATTAGGCAGCAAGGAGATTGTGTTGTAATACATGAGGGTAATGTGGTCATTGTCCCTGGCTACTGCTGCTGTGCCCTATAGCAGCACCAAAAGTGTCGAAACACTGCATCTTTGTCACACTTGGAGGAAGAAGAGGTTTAAAAGGCAAACATGAAAGAGATCATTGGAAAATGAAAGTTATTCAAATATAAAGTTAGAATAAAATAGATCAGCGTTTTGAAGTTTAACATTTAATAATTCCTAGTTGACGCGGAACGGCACAGTGCATTGTGCCCAAGCTGACCTGCTGACACTGGATGATGTGTCTGATGAGGATCTGGACGTGGAGGGTGTCGAGGTGGATGATTGTTTCTTCCTACAGCCACTGCCTACCAAGCGGCGACGGGCCCTGCTGCGTGCCTCGGGTATCGCCCGCATTGATGCCCGAGAGAAGATGGAGCTGCGTGCCATCCGGCTGTCACGTGAGGAATGTGGCTGTAACTGTCGCTTCTACTGTGACCCCCACCAGTGTGGCTGCAGCAGAGCAGGCATCAAGTGCCAGGTCAGAGATGGTGTGTGTGTGTGTGTGTGTGAGAGAGAGAGAGCTTGTGTGTAAGAAAGTAATGTACTCTTGCCAAAAATAATTTGATGTCCTAGCTCTGCATTAATGAATAAGCAAGACACAGAGGTTACAGATTAGTCACATAGTTTTATAACAGTCATTTAACATACTGTTCCTGTCCTCAAATACTCCTTCCAGGTTATTCGTACATTCTTCTTAAAAATTGCTGCCATATGAGTCTTAATATGGCAAAAAAAAAGATTAAATCATGAACTGAAATCTTCTTTTAGTGAACAAAAAACAGGTCTTTGGCAAAATTGCATTGCTCACAGTCTGTCTATGGCACCTTTTCACTTATGACATGACATCAAATCAAGTATATTTTGAGCAGACCTGCCAACCTTTATGTATTTTGTGTAGGACTTCCACATTTTACATTGGGAACCATTCGTACGGGTTATTACCTAAATAAAAAACCCCATATTCTTCTGTTTTCTGCAATAAAAAAGGCCAAAAAATTGCACGCTACTGTTATGAGCAGAGTTAGCTAATTTAAGCCAGTCTCGTGGATATATCAGAGAACAAACAACTCATGAAATTATTGAATCCTTTGTCTGCAACCGATGCTGTCTAGGAGCACTAGACGCCACTGGGCTATCAAACAACTAGCTAATCTCAGTAATATTTAACTTTGTTCACATGCAGTATAACACCTTTATGTGATGCGCGCAAAAATATGGTTGTTTCGGTGGTTTCTTTAGATTCTAGCTGAAAGTGTCTTCATTTGTAGGAGGCAGATGGAGATCCTATGGCATCTGAAATCCACATTCAACTCCAGTGCACAGTTCTATGGTCAAAACACACCTGCTCTCAGAAAACGTTTCATTTGTGCCATTATGACAACCCATAACTGCAGAAACAATACCAGTTTTTCTTCAAATACTTAACTAAATGGCTGTCAGACGCTGCGATGAATACGAACTAATCAGCTGAAAAAACCCGAAGTGTCTAACCAGAAGTCTTAAACAAAAACCGTCAAACATAGTCAACTGGAACCCTGTAAATAAGTTGGATAAAAAGGATTATATAAAAATGTAGTCTTTTTTTTCTTCTTTTAAATAAATATAAAGTTTACTATGTTTTTGACTGATACCACACATTATTTCTCTTTGGGGTTGGCAGGTCTGTCTATGATGTTCCTTCACTTTTCTCTTCTCCATGTCTCTATCCCAGGTGAAGTGGATGCTAGTCCTGAATTTAATCTTACATTTTATATTACATAAGATAGATTCAAGGTTGCCAGCATTCGCTGATCTTCCTATGTTAATCCCTTTTCAGGACTTTGATGTGAACATGTTTTTATAGCAGTTAGAGTTATATTATTTAATAAAATAAGACAGATCAATGCTCTATCATTTTTCTTCTCTCTTTTCCACCTCTCTATCCCAGGTGGACCGTATGTCCTTCCCATGTGGCTGTTCTCGAGATGGCTGCCATAATGTAGCAGGACGGATTGAGTTCAACCCTGTTCGTGTTCGCACTCACTTCCTACACACAATTATGAAGCTAGATCGGGAGAAGAGACATGTGCTAGGCTCCAAATCTGGAGAAGATTGTGGGACCGAAACTGAGCTGAACCCCGGTCCTTCAAGTGCCTGCTCTTCCCTGGATTCTGGAATAGAGATGAAGATGGGGCCCTTGAATGAGCAGGAGCTACTAGAGGAGCACTGCCACAGCCTGGAGCATGAGAACGAGACAGCTGTGCTCCACCTGCAGAGTGCCGAGGAGCAGGAAAGGAGAAGGGAGCTGGAGGAGGAGGCACACAGAGGGGAGGTGCAGAGTCCCAGTCCAGAACTGTGTCTTTTGCATGAGGAGCTGAGCAACCAGAAGGAGGTTGAGAGTATGGTTGAGGTAGACCAAATGTTCTTTCATGACACTTTTCCAGGAGGCGCAACCCTGCTATGCATCAAGGAGAACCAGGAGGATGCACACAGTCTGAATGAGACAGCTTCTGTCCTCTATTATCAGATAGACCATGTGGAGACAGCCACATTTAAGACACATGACAAGCAAGAAGAGGAACCCAGAAAAGGTGAAGAACCCCAAGGTGAACAAGTAGAAGGAGAGCCAAGGAGCAAATGTCACAAATCCCAAACCTGCAGGCAGGATCAAGCTGAGAGCTCTACTTCTGAGAAACCTCCTCCTTCATTTCCAGAGAGCATTAAAAAGGCTGAAGAGGACCACTCCAGTTCTGAACATGGCCCAAGTGGCACAGATTTTCAAGAGACTTGCCCACTGTTGGAAGAAGAGGCAATAAAGCTTCCTCCAGAAGTTTAGAGCCTGGCAATGCTGCAGATATTTTGCACAAGATTTGTAGTGAAGTTCAAGACAGCCAACTCATAGACTAAGAGATCTTAACAGTTACTGACATTGGTTTGTATTTAGAAATAAGCATGCACTATATTTGATGTAGGATTTAAAAAAATTTATTGAAAAAAAAAATAGAATAACAAATTATTCATATATAATATAACATTAAAAATAAAAACATAAAGCAGAGAGGGAAGACTTGATGGAACTTAAGGGATTGCATATTTTTTTCTGCTGCAGTATCAATTGAGTGTTTGGTACTGGTGGAAATTGTGGCCTTTATGCCTTGGAGCAAACAGGATGGCCCAGGTAAGTCCTTGCAGCTTTGCTGATGCCTTGAATTTTTCGGTGGAGTAAACCACTGATCCATTCAGAATATTAACCATAAATCAGTAGCTTGAAATGCTCCGTGGGTGTTGATGGGATTTCAGTAGTGAAGCTGAACAAGGGCCCCTGATAGCCACCATCTTTATAAATAGACATTACTCTGGAAATACTTTTTCCAGGTTTTTAAGTACTGTAAAAGTGTTTGCTAAGAGCAAGTGACAGGGAAAAGAGAAAATCATGCACATTAAAGACTTAAAGTTAAGCAGCATGGTAAATGATTGTGCAATTATTTTGCACAGGTATTACATTATATGGTTAAACGTTTGGGTTCACCTGACCATCACACCGATATGTGGGCCTTCCCTAAACTGTTGCCACAAAGTTGGAAGCACACAGTTGTTTAGGATGTCTTGTAGTATTACAATTTCCCTACACTGGAGGTAAGGGACCTAACCCCAAAATGGTCCTGCATGACCATGCCCTATGACAAATCCAGATCCGTGAAGACATGGTTTGGCAAGGTTGGAGTGGAAGAACTCGAGTGACCTGCACAGGGCTCTGACATCAACCCCACTGAACACATTTGGTATGAATTGCAATGACGACTGCACCCCAGGCCTCCTCGCCTGACCTGACCTCATGCAATGCTCTTGTGGCTGAATGGACAAATCTCAAAAGCCACATTTCAAAGTCAAGTGGAAAGCCTTACCAGAAGAGTGGAGGTTACTAGAATAGCAATGGGGAGACTAAATCTGGAATGGGATGTTCAAAAAGCACATATGGGTGTGATAAGCACATACGGGTGTCCACAAACCTTTGGCCATATACGGTATTTGCTTGTTAGAAGCTTTTGATGGAACCAATCACAGATCTTAGAGCAAAAGTATGAACTGGTGCCAAATTAGCTGTTTAAGAATCTTTATTTTGTGAAACTGTTTATTGGATGCAAAGAATAATGTGAAATTCTTGGGAGTTCAAAGTTATAAAAGTGAAGGTTCTGAAACTCGGATTACATTTGACCACTATTAAAACTTGTGTATAGAAAACAAATTTAAGTATGAATGATCTGTAATACCACTGTTTTAACATATAACTAAAACATATTTAATGTATTTGTAGTGTATGTTATAGCTAACATGTTTCACAGACTTCATTTATCTTATTATAAAATTTATTTGTGATACATAGTCCTTCCTGATGAGAGCACTGCCTTTTTCAAGTAGTTAACACTCGTTCTTTCAGTCATTGCTATATCCTGGTATTACATTCTATACACTGGGCATGAAGTGGGAACACTCTGGTTGGTGCATTGCAGAACACCATATGTGCAAACACAGTCACACACTCATTCACACCTTGGGACAAGTTAGAGAAGCCACCTGCATGCATGTTCTTGGGAGAACATGTGACCGTACAGGCAATAACCCAAGCTTAGGATCGAACCAAGATCCTGGAGCTCAGAGGTAGTAATGGGTGGCTAACAAAGACGTCGTAATTATATTGGGAAAGGCTTTAGGGTGTCTAAATGCTTCAGATCTGAATCATAGTAAATACTCATAGCTAAGGGCTGTGAATTCACAGTTTGGCTGTTTATTAAATATATATTTCACAAAACTTTTTTGAACCCAACAAACTTTTTCATAGAAGTTGATGCCTTTGACATCACTTCACATTATCTCTAAGCTCTGTGATGATTGTGTCAAGCATAGTGATTTAGCATAGAATAACACAAATTTTTAGACTTTCATGAGGGCAATGGAAACTGTGATTTCAATCATTGGTAATCATAAACCTTTTTTGGTTAATGAGATTCCATACATTTTATTTGCACACCAAGTCTGTGTAGATTAATGAAGGGTTTTGGTTTTTTTGTATGCCACCTGTGTTCACTCCTCTGATCCTAAAAAACAGAAATGTAGGATGACTAGCCCATGGATGACTAGGGTTATGGAAACTTGGAAAAGCTATGACATAGACACCATTGGCTGGGAAATAGGATAAATATGGTGTAGCACTGGATCAAAACGTTTCATCGGTTTAAGATTATAACACGGATTTAAATTTGTTACTGATGGCCAAGTGCCAATAATATACTGTAAATCTGCAGGTCTCCTCAGTGTTGTGCAGTGCTCTAAGCAGAGAAGAGTTACATTTGGGAAAATAAACATTCTTATTCTTATCACAAGAATATTAATTTCTTATGCCTTGCCTTGTTGGAATTTGTTGACAATGACAGTGAAACCTCTAGAATGCCAGTTAAATTTTATTTGTATTGTGCTTTTAAAAGGAGACATTCAAAAAAAGATTTTATACAGTATCAAGGTTATTTTTGTTGCCCCAATTCACGCTGGTAATATAAAATAAGAAGCATTTCTGATTAAATTAAGATGTTAAATTTTTTGTGTAAAATGTGTACCCTATACAGAGAAGAAGAATGGGTGTTACACCAGACAGAAAATGAGTGTGTGCATGTGATAGTTTTTTGCATATGCAGTTTGTGATCCCTTTAGAATTTTCTGTATTTCTGCATAAATATGACCTAAAAAAAATCCTAAAAGTAGATAGAGAGAACCTAATTAAACAAACGAGACAAAAATATTATACTTGGTCATTTATTTATTGAGGAAAATTATCCTATATCTGTGAGAGGCAAAAGTATGTGAAGCTTTGCTGTCAGTATCTGGTGACCCCCTTGTGCATCAGTAACTGCAACTAAACATTTCTGATAACTGTTAATCAGTTCTGCACATCGGCTTGGAAAAATTTTAGCCCATTCCTCAGTAGAGAACAGCCTCAACTCTGGGATGTTGGTGGGTTTCCTCACATGAACTGCTTGCTTCAGGTTCTTCCACAACATTTCTATTGGATTAAGGTCAGGACATTGACTGGCCCATTCTAGAGTATTACATTCATTCTTCTTTAAACGTTCTTTGGTAGAATGACTTGTGTTTAGGGTCATTGTCTTGCTGCATAACGCTTTTTCTCTTGAGATTCAGTTCATGGACAGATTTCCTGACATTTTCCTTTAGAATTCACTGGTATAATTCAGAATTCATTGTTCCATCAATGACTGTAAGTTGTCCAGGCCCACATGCAGCAAAACAGGCCCAAACCATGACACTTCCACCACCATGTTTCACAGATGGGATAAAGTTCGTATGCTGGAATGCAGTGTTTTCCTTTCTCCAAACATAACGTTTCTCATTTAATCCAAAAAGTTCTATTTTGGTCTCATCCATTCCCAAAACATTTTTCCATTATACTTCTTGCTTGTCCATGTGATCTTTAGCAAACTGCAGAAGGGCAGCAGTGTTCTTTTTGGAGATCAGTGGCTTTCTCCTTGTAACCCTGCCATGCACACCATTGTTGTTCAGTGTTCTCCTGGTGGTGGACTCATGAACATTAACATTAGCCAATGTGAGAGAGGACTTTAGTTGCATCGGAGTTGCCCTGGGTTCCTTTGTGACCTTGTGGACTATTACACATCTTGCTCGTAGAGTGATCTTTGTTGGTCTCCTCGGGAGGGTAACAATGGTCTTGAATTTACTCCATTCGTACACAATCTATCTGACTGTGGATTGCTGGAGTCCAAACTCTTTAGAGATGGTTTTGTAACCTTTTCCAGCCTGATGAGGATCAACAAGTCTTTTTTTTTGAGGTATACAGAAATTTCCTTGGTTCATTCCATGATGTACCTCCAAAAACATGTGTTATGATGATAAGACTTTGATACATCCCTGTTCTTTAAATAAAACAGGGCACTCACTCACACCTGATTATCATCCCATTGATTGGAAACACCTGCCTCTAATTTCACCTTCAAATAACTGCAAGTCCTAGAGGTTCGCATACTTTTGGCTCTCACAAATATTTAATATTGGATCATTTTCCTTCATAAATAATTGAGCAAGTATGATATTTTTGTGTAAGTGGATTCTCTTTGTTTATTTTTAGGACTTGTGTGAAAATCAGATGTTTTAGGTCATATATAAGCAGATATATGGAAAATTTAAAGGGTTCAAAAATTTTAAACAAAAAAAATTAAAATTTTTTTTGAATTTTTTTTTTTTTTTTTTTTTTTTTTTTTTTTTAATTTTTTTTTTTTTTTTTTTTTTTTTTTTTTTTTTTTTTTTTTTTTTTTTTTTTTTTTTTCCATCCCAAACAAAATATATTATTTTTTTTTTTTTTTTTTTTTTTTTTTTTTTTTTTTTTTTTTTTTTTTTTTTTTTTTTTTTTTTTTTTTTTTTTTTTTTTTTTTTTTTTTTTTTTTTTTTTTTTTTTTTTTTTTTTTTTTTTTTTTTTTTTTTTTTTTTTTTTTTTTTTTTTTTTTTTTTTTTTTTTTTTTTTTTTTTTTTTTTTTTTTTTTTTTTTTTTTTTTTTTTTTTTATAATCCCCCAACCCCTTTTTCACACCTTTTTTATTCCAACAATATAATTTTAAACATAATAATAATTTTATTAATTTTATTATATAATATATTTTTTTTTTTTTGTACTGTGTTTTTGTTGTGTTTTGTACGTTACTGTGTATATTATATTTGTACATGTGACTGATTCAGTGTTCGGACTCATTGTGTGTACAATCTTTATCACATTGAAGTGTCACACACCTATGCGAAAGTGATGCACCTAGACCTGAAATTGATGAATTACACTGAAGATGTGAAGTGGTTAACTGCTATAGACCAAACCACAATGCACTGGGGGGTGGGGAGTGAGGGAGGTTGGGGGGAGGTGGACTCAGTTTGGTATGTGTTGGGGTTTTTTTTGTTGTCCCCCCACCCACCTTTATCTGTTATCTTGATGTAAAATTTACTACACCAGTGGTCTCAAATCTGGCCTAGAGAAGAGACATCATTTATGTTTGAAGATTTCATTTTATGTTCCCTTTATGTTCACGTTGCTCTTGCTTCCTTTCTTTTTGACTTGCTCAGTTTTGGGACCACTGCATTAAACAAAATCCTGTGTGTGTGTGTGTGTGTGTGTGTGTGTGTGTGTGTGTGTGAGTGATTGAAAGAGAGAGCAACAGCATATGTCTGCTGACATGTTCTAAAGATGCTTGATAAAAAAAAAAAACTGATTGAGGTTGGAGTTAATAGCTGCAAGACACTAATACTAACTGTTGCCTAAGGAACAGGAAAAATGCCCATTTTATATGAAAATGTGACAAATAAAGTAAAATGAATTTAAACATTGTTCATCCATTATTGTCCGTACAGTCCCTTTCATACATTTTGTTTGTACCAATAATTGTGACTGAGAGGTGGTTTGTATGTTTCATATCACTAATTAGTTTTGACAGATCTAGGTCAGAGGTTATGAATTAAGTGTATGATGACAGATGTTAACAGGTGTAGGTCAAAGGTTAATGGTGATAGGACTGCTCACACACACACACGCGCACACACACACCATAATGTGTGTGTGTTTTTTTTTATGCTATGTGCAAATGCTTGTAATGTTCCCACACCCACAAATCCACATACAACACAAAAACACATATACAACCACTTAAAATATCAAGTCCATCAAGAATGTTCTGTCTGTCAAAGGTTTATGGTGATAGGATTCCGTTGAAAATGTCACTGTGGTTAGAAACTTTGATGTTAAAAACATATGTAAAGAATATCCGTGTGATGATATGATATCCACATGCACACATGGGACAATAAAAAACAATATGGAGTGTTAGCCTATAAAGGTTAACACTCTGAGAAGTTTCACATTCTGAAAATTTGCCAAGAGATTTAACATCTTTGGAAATCCAGCAGAGGTTTAAAGAACTTCCAAGCTCTCCTTCAAAACTTAAAGAGACCATGGACTTTTCAGAAGGTAAGATGATGTCTTTTAAAAATTTTAAAAATCATTCCATTTTAATTGTATTCAAATGTTTGTAAACTTAAAATTTTGATGTTTAACCGAAGTAGTACCGAACTATGTTCTGATTCCAATGTCTAGGAAATTGTAACAAACTAATACAAACCTATTAGGTAATTAAAATGCTACTCTTAGAATTGTGTACTGATCTAAACGGTAACTGGTAAGTTACTGAGAATATTGTATTTGTGTACTGATTCTATTAGATAGTAGTGGCACATTATTTCTGATGATGAGTTTCCTGATTCCAAGATCACCGGAACATATTCAATCTACCCAAAGACCAATGGCCGTTGTAGTATTGCAATTCAGAACCATCTTCAAACTACATTCAAGATAGAACATAAAAGTATGAATATTTCATACTGCAAGCTATTTCATTTATTATATGCATTTATATTTTGTTTTTCATATTCAGAAGTTGAGCACACCCTGATTATCAGTGATGTTTCAAGTGCTTTAGGTGAGATAAAATATACAGTCTCTCACAAAAGTAAGTACACCCCTCACATTTGTGTAAATATTTGATGATATCTTTTCACGTGACAACACTGAAGAAATGACACTGTGCTACAATGTAAAGTAGTGAGTGTACAGCTTGTGTAACAGTGTAAATTTACTGTCCCCTCAAAATAACTCAACACACAGACATTAATGTCTAAACCGCTGGCAACAAAAGTGAGTACACCCCTAAATATAAACGTCCAAATTGGGCCCAAGTGTCAATATTTTGTGTGGCCAACATTGTTTTCCAGCACTGCCTTAACCCTCTTGGGCATGGAGTTCACCAGAGCTTCACAGGTTGCCACTGGAGTCCTCTTCCACTCCTCCATGACGACATCACGGAGCTGGTGGATGTTAGAGACCTTGTGCTCCTCCACCTTCCGTTTGAAGATGCCCCACAGATGCTCAATAGGGTTTAGGCCTGGAGACATGCTTGACCAGTCCATCACCTTCACCCTCAGCTTCTTTACCAAGGCAGTGATCATCTTGGAGGTGTGTTTGGGGTCGTTATCATGCTGGAATACTGCCCTGCGGCCCAGTCTCTGAAGGGAGGGGATCATGCACTGCTTCAGTATGTCACAGTCCATGTTGGCATTCATGGTTCCCTCAATGAACTGTAGCTCTCCAGTGCCGACAGCACTCATGCAGCCCCAGACCATGACACTCCCACCACCATGCTTGACTGTAGGCAAGACACACTTGTCTTTGTACTCCTCACCTGGTTTCCACCACACACGCTTGACACCATCTGAACCAAATAAGTTTATCTTGGTCTCATCAGACCACAGGACGTGGTTCCAGTAATCCATGTCCTTAGTCTGTTTGTCTTCAGCAAACTGTTTGCGGACTTTCTTGTGCATCATCTTTAGAAGAGGCTTCCTTCTGAGACGACAGCCATGCAGACCAATTTGATGCAGTGTGTGGCGTATGGTCTGAGAACTGACAGGCTGACCCCTCACCCCTTCAACCTCTGCAGCAATGCTGGCAGCACTCATACGTCTATTTCCCCAAACACAACCTCTGGATATGACGCTGACCATGGCGAGGCCTGTTCTGAGTGGAACCTGTCCTGTTAAACCGCTGTATGGTCTTTGCCACTGTGCTGCAGTTCAGGGTCAGGGTCTTGACAATCTTCTTACAGCCTAGGCCATCTTTATGTAGAGCAAAAATAATTTTTTTTCAGATCCTCAGAGAGTTCTTTGCCATGAGGTGCCATGTTGAACTTCCAGTGACCAGTATGAGGGAGTGTGAGAGCGATGACACCAAATTTAACACACCTGCTCCCCATTGACACAGGGGAGGGAAAATGGCTGACTGGGCCCAATTTGGACATTTTCACTTAGTGGTGTACTCACTTTTGTTGTCAGCGGTTTAGACATTAATAACTGTGTGTTGAGTTATTTTGAGGGGACAGCAAATATACACTGTTACACAAGCTGTACACTCACTACATTTTTCATGTTTTAATTTATTTATTCATTTTCGTGTGATTCATATTCATACATGTGATTCATTTACCTTTTCTCTGAGGGGTGTACTCACTTTTGTGAGATGCTGTATATTTTGCCTTCTGTTTCATTCTATTTTCACCATCCGTATTTCAGTTCTAATATTTTAATGTGTGTAACTGAAATGTCTTTTGTAGAATTCTCTTATCAAATTTGTCTTCGCTTTGACACACCTGTTCCAAGAATTTGAGGGTACTGTACAACAATGGAAAATATTCCCTACCTGGACCGTTTAGAAGTGTATTATCACGATGCCCAAAGCTTTCCAATAAACCAGTCTTTAGGTGGAAGAATTAATTCAGTGCGATGTTGTTGATCTCTAGTTCAATATATTTTCTTCTTCTTGAATGTCCTCCTCTTGTTCTTTGGCATCACTCACATCTAAAACAGAACAGAAATCACAGAAAGTGTGAGAGAGAGATTTTTGCAGTGAACGGATGGTGACAATAGAATGAAATGAAGGCAAAATATACATATATCACCTAAAGCACTTGAATCATCATCACTGATTATCAGGGTGTCCTCAACTGCTGAATATGAAACAAACAAAAATATAAATGCATATAACAAATGAAAGACTTTACAATATCTTGGATTCAATTGGGCTTGTGTGGACATTTCAGTTAACTCGTCATCAGAAATAATCACAATGTCACTGTCTTAAAGAATCAGTAAAGAAATAAAAGTATTCTCTTAGTAACATAAGTTTAGGTGTGCAACAATTATTGCCAACCCTACGAATTCAAATGGGAAACATATATTTGAAGTATATTCTCATTGATATTTTACATTTTTTAATACACTTGAGTGACTAGGAACAGGAAATTGTTTCAACAATGACTTCCTGTTTCACAGGGGTATAAATGTGAGGTAGCACATCTTCCAAAGAAGACTCAGAGCCGTTATCTTGGCAAAGGGAGGTAGCACAAAGTATTGACTAAAGGGTACTAATAATTGTTGCACACCTATATTTAACAAAGTTTGTTTTTATATATTTAAATCTGTTTTATTTGAATTGTTTGATATCATGAAAGCAGAGTATTTTTGTGAATTTCTTTTAACAAAAGGTGAAACAAGACAATTTTTCACAGCCTCCTTTGCTCATACTTTCCAAGGGTATCAATATTAGTGCAAGGCACTGTAGTTGTTATGATTTGCCGGTAGATGGCAGCAATATCCTGTATTTTTTAAATGCTTCAATTTTCGGGTTGAGTATGAATTCAAATGCACAAAAACCTTGGTCATTAGACTATATTATATTTCATCCATGGATAGATATTTATCACACTTCTGCTGTATTATTATTTGTTTCAATTCTAGTATCAATTCTATGCATACTCCTGAATATTTTTGTGCAAATAAGCACTGGCTTCTTGACTGATCTTGCAGACCAGTGCCTCAGGAGTCATCTTGGTCTTTTAACTCTCTAAAACGCAGAGCGAGTACATCATTAACCAACATCTCTCTGTATGCTCACATTTAGTCATTAACCAAATATCACCATCAATCCTTGCAGCATGTCTTTGGGCTCAAACACGGAATAATGGAGCTGTTCATACAATCACAGACCATCTGTGAATCAACATACCTAACGCTTTAAATAAACAATTTCACTAGATCTCAGTAGGGGCATAAAAATGGAGACAAGGGATATTATGAATACATTTATCATTGGAGACACACTGATAAAATATTTGTTGGCAAAGACCAGAATATTTCAGATGCCTCTTGTAGGGTAGTTTCCTGAGGTAAAACATTTTAGTCACATCTCTGCTCAATGTCCATATAACACATAATTTATCTCATTTTTTTCAATTTCTTATAATTTAACAGAATATTAGACAATTTCACGTAAATTGCTAGTTCCATGTATTTGTTCCCAAAACTATACCAAAAGTTGGGTGTACATGTTTTCAAACCCATTACACCTACTGTAATATTCTTGACTCAGTCGTTAACTCATACGTTAACATAAATGCCATGCAACTAGTAATTGTAGTAATAAATGTAGAGGTACCATATATGGGGGGAGTGGCCGTAGGACATGTTTATGTCTGTGTGCATAGTGAACTCACAATTAACATTTACAGACTGATACAGGTCAGTCAGATAACCAGGAAAGAGCCAGTTCTTTAATTAGCAGCAACAAAAAAAAATGTCGGTCTATATATGGTCATGTATATGACTTCTTCTTTTTTAAGGATTTTCGATTTTAGAGGGTATGTTTAATATTACCTTTTACCTTAAGAAGTTTATTTTTAACACAAGTTAGATTGCTTCTGTCATTTGTTTAAAAGCAATATGTATCTAGCACAACTTGTTCAAACAAAACAAAGAATTAAAAAAAAAACTGAGGAGCAACTCTGGTAAATAATATTTGTATTTTGGATTGGAGTATAGGTCTCTAATCGTGTCACTTCTGTTTGTATTGGTACATAACTAACATTTCAAAAAATCTATATGTCACGTTGACACTAATTCAAGTATCTTGAATGTACAAGACAAGAAAGAGTCTTGTGATTGACTGTGTTGAAGGCTGAGAGGTCTAGAAGGTTCTGCCCCAATGATAGACTAGTGGTTCTCAGTTACAGACACAAGAGCAGCTGCCATGGAGTCGTTTACAATACAAGTGATGAAGGATAGGAAGTCTTGAGAAATAGTGTGGAGTACTGTGGAAGGGGTGGGGTCCTGGAGACAGGAGGTAGGATTGCTGAATGAAAAAAGCTGCAGAATGTATTTTGTAGAAAGAGGAAACATGTATCTTAAGGAGATGGGAAAGATGGAGAGTGTAGTGTATGTGTAAGCTATGTAAGGAACTGTGTAAGGAACTGTGTAAGGAACACTTGGATCAGATCCACTGCAGGGTACCATGGAAATTACTTCATAAAAATAGCGCATTTTCACTTGAAATTGTGAGATCTCATTCTCCACTCAAAAGTGCTGACTCATGATAGGAAGAAGCATTTTGTCAAATTGGCTCATGGGGAAAAAAAACTGTTAAAAATGCATGGATGTATTCGTCATTGAATTAACACAACAACAAAAAGTTCATGCAAGGAGTAGGGTGTGTAGAAAAGGACCATTATTATACGTTCTCTCTCTCTCTCTCTCTCTCTCTCTCACACACACACACACACACACACACACACACACACACACACACACACACACACACACACACACACACACACTAGTAGCCTATATGCTTTAAATCATGTGTATTCTTTATTTACACTTCTCTTACTCCTATGAACTACTCAGAAGTACTAGTTAATTACAGTACAGATGTTAATAGGAGTTCACTGTTCACTAAGTTTCCCAATACCTAATCCTTAACGTCCTCCTGGAGATCTCCTTCCTAATATACCTCAACTAATTCCAGTACCTCAGTGTCTAAAATGTTAATGCCTGTATGAGTTATTATAGGTCTCTTCTGAGGACCATAGGGTCAGTGTGTTGTTTTTATTTAGCCAGTCAAGGTCTAAAGGGAGAGTAGGACAACAACCTATAAAAGGCTGTAATTTAGCAATTGGTTCTTCATTAGCATACTTTGTGTGCTAGCACGTGTTAATAATACAAGTATTTAAATCATTAGTAATTAATTACCATGTGTAATACTGTTCCCCAGGATCACTGAACTACTGAAAAACACAATACACAGTAATACACAACACTTCAGTCAGTCGTTTTCACTTTATTGTTTAAACTCATTCCTTAATATATGCGAACATTCTTATTTAGAGCTCTTATAATGGTACAAAGCAGGGTTGATGAATTTAAGTTACCTTCTAATTACTGAAAACCGTTAAATAATAATTAATAATAATAAACCGAACAAGCATCAACGTTAGGACACCTTGTATTATATTTGTTTGTGTTACGTAAAACATGAAAGGAAAAAAAAGGCTGCCTTTTTTAAAATGAAGAAAATAATGACTTAGTTTGTTAAAATTCATTTCTTATATTACCTACAGTAATGTTTTAGCACAGTTCACATTTCATAGCCTACTTGAATCTGTGTACTATAACTCAACAAAAGTGTTCTTTTTATACACAAGCTCAAATAACTTCCTCTTTACTAGTGCTTTTCACTACATAGACTATGCTTTAATGGCATTTATTGGTGTATTTTATCAGGAAAGGATTCCAGCACTTTGTTTTGCAGTGTAATTGGACCATTTGGAACCACTAAGTATCTGCTAATTGTATTTAGAGCACTGACATTCCTTGGAGTAATATGTCATAGAGATATGGGGAGAAGGGTATAAAAGAGAATGATGTAAAATAGAATCATGTTTGTGCCTTGCCATATGACTGACATGCTATTGAGATTGGATGAGATCGACAGGATATTCCCCAGCCTGTTTGAGCCGGAACAGAAAAAATTTGACCCAACTTGCATTATTTGAGTCATGTGTAGTAGTATACACGCTGTAGATTTTCAGCTGATGATCACTTCAGTTACTCAGGAATACCTCTTAACATGTAGTAAATGTACCATCACTCCGATTTCACTTCTTTGTCTTTATAATGCCATGGCATTTCCTTTGAATTCTCCGGCATTACTAAACTCACCAATTCGAATATTATCAGTGTTCCTTTGGATTTTCCGGCCTTTGGGAGTTCAGCACAATGTTAAGACAGAGACAGGAAGGGTGAATAGCTGAACAATAATGCTCACAGTTAATGCAGCTCCACTACAATTGTTCCCCTGTATTCTGACTCATGTAAACAATGTATAACATCCACTCATAATACCAGACATTCAGACTCAGTTTAGTTTTAGCATTGTTGAAGGGAAAATAAATGACTAAGAAAGCCTACGGATGTTCCAGCATGTTCTGATTATTTGAAAAGTTTTTTGGTGTGTTTTCATAATGTGAAGTAAATAATCATTTATATTGTGTAAGGGACAAGGACAAGAGAATACCACAAGTTAATATTTTCTGTGACATATGGCACAGGACAGATGGGCCATTCCACAGAATGGGTGTCATTTGCTTGCTCTAACTCTTCCCAATGAAACCTCTTTTTTTTAAATATTTAAAAAAAAATCTTTTTTCAACATTGAATCTCAGGTAATTTTATTACATTTTTTACAAGGTATCTAAGATGTCATTTAAATGTTGACAAGCATGTCAACTAATTATTCTGTTCTCCTCTTATTTTACAAAAAATGGTTGGTTACATGTTCAAATAATTGATGCTTGTTATGAAAAAAAATCACTATATGTACACAATTATTTTTCTAAAAACAACCCCCAAAAAAAGCATGTTTTTTCCTTTTAGAAAGGATATCCAAACCTCAATTTTATATATAAAAATTATCATGTAATTTATTAAACTATTGGATGAATGATGGACCAAACATAATTGAAAAAAACCCTTTATTTAACTTTATTTATTTATTTATTTTTAATTGTTATTATATTATATTATATTATATTATATTATATTATATTATATTATATTATATTATATTATATTATATTATATTATATTATATTATATTATATTATATTTAAAAATCAAAACAATTTAGTAACAGGACTGAACATTGGGTAACAGGAATGTGTGTGTGTGTGTGTGTGTGTGTGTGTGTGTGTGTGTGTGTGTGTGTGTGTGAGAGAGAGAGAGAGAGAGAGAGATTTCTGTGTGGAAGGGATTTGTTATGTGCTTGCAGTTCTTCGCAGCGAAGGAGGTGGAGAGACAAAGTAGGAGAGAGGGGGGAGGGACGGAGAGATAAAAAGAGGGGGAAAGAGAGAGAAGAAAAGAGGGAGGGAGGGATAGACAGAGAGAGGGGAGATGTAGAGGGTGGTGGGTGTGTCTCGCTCCTTCCCCTGCAGCATGCCATGGGTGGGTGTTTCTGTTTCCTGCATAGTATGGGTTCTCTCCATCTTCTTCTACAACAGATAAGAGAGACAAAAACTTGAAGGTTTTAAGTAAGTTCTCAGATCTCTGCATTGACTCCCAGTACCTAAGATCAATTTGAAAATATTCTTGCTTGTCTACAAAACACTAAATTGGTTCAGTTGCAAAAACTATATCCAATAGTGGTTTACAGTAGCTAGAACTGAATTAAAGTCATGAAAACAACTTGCCTGACCTTTAAATAGAAACCTTCTCTGGTTTGTCACAGACATCTTTCTCAATCTCCATGTGAGGACTTGTGACTGGCCTTGGAGGTGGGATGATGTACAGAATGCCCTCAAACAGGTACCAAAGAATGTCTTTGCGGGCTGGCTAGAAAAACCTGTTGACCCCAATCTTTTGCATACAACGCACCTCAACATGTGTTTCATTTGGATCTGTGATGGTGCCATGGTACCGGTCAACATCGTACTTTAGCACATACTGTAACTTCAGGCTGTGTAGAGGTTGATGAAGTGTTGTACAGTCTCTTTCCTGACTTTGATCCTATGGTAAGTCCCTCTCCACTTACTGTGATGTCTGTGCTTTTCTCTCACACTGAGGTCATTAATTGTTTTCTTCCTGCCTGACTCTTGGTCCTTCCTGTATTTATCACATTCCTTCCCTAAATATTTCTCTCTACTATCTGGGTCAGCACTGCATCCAGCATGATAGTGCTGCTGCTTTTGTTCAGCACTTAGTGGTGGATTGGCTCCCTGTGAGTATGGTATTCACATTGTAAAACTGATCATAAATGTCAACAACTTCAGTAATTTGAACTGTAAAACTTATGTTCACACTTATAAATCAATAAACCAGAGGGCGCTACTCACTCCTGTTACTGCTACTGTTAGTTTTTAGCATAGAATGTTTTTAATAAACAAATAACATCTAAGAAATAATTTAGGTAACAGGAAATATTTCAGTCATAGTTAAAATATCAAATATACAGAAAAGAAAATGAGAGAACTTACTTTTGGTCTTCCCATGAGTTTCCCAAAAGTAATGGGAATTATATTTATTGCATTTTCTCTCTCCTATTAAAAAATGTGAGAAGTCTCAAACCTGAAATATTCTGCATGCACATTATACTTACCAAGGTACCTCCTAAAATTCAGTATACCCTTCCGATTATTCAGTAAATTGACCTTAAAAGTGGGACTGTGAGCAATCTTGAGCATTATATTTGGACTTAAGGTTTAAGTCTAAGCATCAGTAATGTGCTAAATGTTTATCTATGTTCATGTACCTTGTAGTGTGCTCTAGAACTCAGTTTTTGTTCCAAGGAACTAGGACCATCCTGAGTCGAGATATTGAGGTAACTTGGTTATACAGCTTGGTGACACAAAGATGGCTGTCATGGTTAAACCAAGAAAAAAAAAACTTGCTGGTTTTGTAAAGCTAATACATAGATGTAATCACTCAAAAAATATTTAGAAAAATTAAAAAAACAACTTTACAATTTTTGGACCACTTGAGGTGGACTGACCCAAATCATTTGTTAAATGTGCTACAGTGGTGCTTGTAAGTTTGTGAACCCTTTAGAATTTTCTATATATCTGCCTAAATTTAAAACGTCATCTTAAAAGTCCTATAAGTAGACATGGAGAACCCAGTTTATTAATTGAGGGAAATAATCCAATATTACATATCTGTGAGTGGCAAAGGTATGTGAAACTCTAGGTTTAGCGTTAAATTTGAAGATGAAATTAGAGTCAGGTTGTCATATCATAGCAAACCAGCAACTCCATTTCCCAGGATGCACCACCAACTGCAAAAATGGCCGAAGAGGACTATACTTCCCACACACAAACATGTTCACCTTCTCCAGAATTCTAATCAAACACACCTGTTGCCAATCTCATACTCACTCACTCCATGCTATATAAGAAACTGTTCAAACACTTAGTCTTAGTGAAGTATTACGTGTGTCATCCGTATACCAAACCATTGATCATCGTGTTTTCTGCCCTAGTTTTGATCTTTTCTAGTCCTCATTATCGATTCTTGTTTTGCCTCGTTTATGCCCGTTTTCCGATCGCCTGACCCATTGCCTGTTTTTAACCACGGCTATGTTTCACAATTTGGATTTGTCTGCCTGTCGCTCACATAATAAAGCTCTTATCTGCATTTGCATCCATCCTCAACTCCATTACGTGACAGGTGTTTTCAATCAATAGGATGACAATCAGGTGTGAGTGAGTGCCCTGTTTTATTTAAAGAACAGGGATCTATTCAAGTCTCATCTTCATAAAACATGTTTGTGGAGGTGTTTCATGGCATGAACAAATGAGATTTCTGTGTAACTCAAAAAAGAGTTGCGAATGTCAGCTGGTGAATCCGCCGGCCACCCTAAAAGCACCACTGCAAAACCATCAATTACAAGTATCCACTGGTGCCAGTTGCTGTGTGGCGAACTGGCTTCCCCTGACAGCAAAGGGGAGGAAGTGTAGGGCTCATTCCTCCTCTGGCCATCCCCATGCAGCTGCTGTACACTAGAAGAGCTACATAACAGCAATAGCTCCATTCATCCATCCATTTTCTTCTACTTATCCAGGTCACGGGGGCAGCAGTGTAGTGATTTTTACTCCCGGTACTAATGTCGTAGTTAGTTTCAGTCACATGTCTATTAAAGTGGTTGTATGACCAGCAGTGGCTAAGGCATTTCATCTTAACAGCATGAGAACAATCCAAAAGGGCTGTTCAATAAATTATAATTATTGAAAATTAGAGAGAGTTTGCCAACTGACTTATCTGAAGGATTTTTGAGATTCTGGATAATGACTAGAGCCTCTGACATGCAAGAGTAAATATCACAAATACTTAAAGATACAACTAAATGAATACGCACTACTAATGAATAATAAACTAATGACTAAACAAAAGATGGCGAATTAACACATGAAAAACAATATGAGGTGAACACTGAATGAATAAATGCAATGCTGTTGAGTTGAATGTAGCAATGGAAGAGAATAATCTGGTAGCAAACATATGGGGAAACCACTTAAAGGCTCTGGCAAATGATGATAAATAAATGGTTATTTATCATTAAACAAATAATCTAACTATTATTTGTTATGAGCTGACTCCAGATAAATGTTATCTAATTAATTAATTAAACGCTGTGCTGGAAAATGCTGATCTCCTATTGCACAAGGAAGGTCCTTTGAGTTTGGACCATGCAACTGGCTCAGATGAAGTCCATGTTACACGGTTCTTTGCAGGCTGACTCGTGAAACTATGAGTTTTTGATAGTTATAATTTTTCAATATTTGGAAAACAGAGATATTAATTGGTTAAAAAAAAAAATAGCATACCAAATGTTATCACATATTGGTTCATACAGACCAGGCACTATGAGCTCTTATTCTTTCCGGGAAACTTCCAAGGCACAATCATGGTGCTAAATAAGTGCACATTTACCATAAAATAAAACCCTGTGCTAGAGCACCACCATGATTGTGCCTTGGAAGTTTCCAGCTCATGACTTGGGGAAGAAGCTGTTACGCAGTCTTGCCATGAGGGCTGAATGCTTCAGTACCTTTCTTTCAGATGGCAGGAGTGTGAAGAGTGTTTGTGAGGGGTGTGTGGGGTCGTCCACAATGCTGATGGCACAATGCTGGTGGCTGGTGGCAGTAGTTCCTCTGTAGAATGTGGTGAGGATGGGCTTTCTTCAGCCTTTGCAGTAAGTGGAGACGCTGCTGCGCCTTCTTGCCTATGGAGCTGGTGTTGAGGGACCAGGTGAGGTTCTCCGTGAACACCAAGGAATTTAATGCTCTTGACGATCCCAACGGAGGAGCCATCAATGTTCAGTGCAGAATGCTCTCCTGAAGTCAACAACCATCTTTTTTGTTTGGTCCTCATTCACAGATAGGTTGTTGGCTCAGCACCAGTCTGTTAGCTGCTGCTCCTCCTCTCTGTATGCTGACTCGTTGTTCTTGCTGATGAGACCCACCACGGTCGTGTCATCCGTGAACATGATGATTTGATTGAAGCTGAGCGTTGCTGCACAGTCACGAGTCAGCAGAGTGAACAGCAGTGGACTGAGCACACAGCCGGGGGTGTGTTCAAGGACTAAGCGTGGTGGTGCTGGAGATGTTGTTTCTGATCCGGACTGATAGAGGTCTCCCAGTCAAGAACTCCAGGATCTAGTTGCAGATGGAGGTGTTCAGGCCCAGTAGGTTCAGCTTTCCAATCAAGTGCTGAGGAATGATTGTGTTGAATGCTGAACTGAAGTCTATGAACAGCATTCGAACCTAGGTGTCCTTTTTGTCCAGGTGGGTGAGAGCCTGATATAGGTGGTGGTGATGGCATCATCTGTTGAGCGGTTGGTGCGATACGTGAACTGCAGCGGGTCCAGTGAGTGGGGCAGCAGGGTCTTGATGTGCCTCATGACGAGCCTCTTGAAGCACTTTACGATGATAGATGTGAGTGCAACGGGATGGTAGTCATTGAGGCAGGACACTGGAGACTTCTTCGGCATGGGGACAATGGTGGTAGCCTTGCAGCACGTTGGAACGATGGCACTGATCAGGGAGATGTTGAAGATGTCAGTGAAAACATCTGCCATCTGGTCTGTACATCCTCTGAGCACTCTGCCAGGAATATTGTCTTGTCCAGAAGCCTTCCCTGGGTTGACTCTGCGTAGAGTTTTCCTCACATCAGCCATGGTTAGACACAGCACCTGGTCTTTGGGAGGAGGGGTGGTCTTCCTTGCTGCCATGTCATTCTGTGGATAGAAGTTGTAGAAGTTGTTCAGCGCATCTGGAAGGGAGGCATCACTGTCACAGGCAGGTGATATTGTCCTGTAGATGCTGATTGCCCGAATGCCCGGGACAGTTTTGCTCTCTCTGTCCTTAGGGCCGCTTTGTCACCTGCCCTGAATATGAAGTCTCGGGTCCTTTGTAGTGCTCACACCTCTGCGGTCATCCACGGCTTCTGTTTGGAGCGTGTGGTGATGGTCTTGGAGATGGTGACATCATTAGTGCACTTGCCGATATAGCTGGTCACTGACGCCGTGTATTCCTCCAAGTTGGTGGAGTTGCTGTAAGTTGCAGCCTCTCTGAACATGTCCCAGTCATTGTACTCAAGAGAGTCCGGAAGAGCAGAGATGGCTCCTGCTGGCCAGATTTTCACCTGCTTCAAATCCAGTTTGGAGCGTCTGACGAGCAGTCTGTATTCTGGGATTAGCATAACAGAGATGTGGTCTGAGTAACCGAGGCTCTGCCCTGTACGCATCAGGGATGTTTGTATAAATAAGATCCAGCGTGTTCGCCCCCTTGTTGCAAATTCAACATGTCGATGAAATTTAGGGGGCACTGACTTGAGATTCGCATAGTTGAAATCTCCGGCGATAATAAAAAGTCCATCAGGGTGTGTTCTGCAGTTCGCTAATAGCCTCATACAGTTCACAGAGTGCCTCCTTAGAATTAGTGCTGGGGGTAATGTATACTCTAATTAACAGAATAGTAGTGAATTCCTGTGGCAAATAAAATGGTCTGCATCTAACAGTCAAAAACTCCACCAGCAATGAGCTAGAAACTAGCACAGAGTTCTTGAACCATTCTGTGTTGATGTAAACACACAAGCCACCACCACGAGCCTTACCGCGCAGAGCTGCATTTCTGTCTGCAAGAAACGAAGCGAGCAGAGCTAGCTGAATCGTGGCATCCGGAACACGGTTGCTGAGGTCACTGGAGTCGGGTGTAATACAGTTTATTGTCCAGGGAGCAGACGTTGGAGAGCAGGATGGACGGGAGAGCTGGCTAGTTAGGGTTTGCTTTTAGCCTAGCATGGACCCCCGCCCTATTCCTATGCTTCCGTTTCCTCGCACACCACGTTCGACGTCCCCTCCCCCAGCCACCGGCATCAGGCAACGCCAAGGACTGGAGGACTGGTCTCTACAGCAAGCAGAGACACGTATCTTCTCCAACAGAGCATCGTGCAGATTGGTTGTTGCATGATTTCTGTATTTTAGCAGTGTCTGGTGATGGTAAACATGAACACCAGTTTCTCTGATGTCCATGTGCTGTAAAAAGATGGGCTACAAGACAAAAATAGAAAAAGATAGCACCATTTGAATCTGGAGAGGCCACTGCTTGCTACTGCCACGCTGCCATCTTGTGAGAATTCACAGTTTGGTGATGTCAGTGGGTCACCGACTTGATGCAGTCACTGGAAGGAATGGATCTGCAACCAAACATTAGGTGTTAGTCTTAAAGTAAATTAAAGTAAATATCTGTTCCAATACATTTGCTCACTTAAAAAATGGTTGGTCTCCCATCAAAGGTGCCAAATTTCTAAGTTGTTTAACACCTCTAGATGTAAATATCAGGAAATGAAATCGACATTCTGATCTATTGTCTCATTATCTTTTGATCTCAAACCCTTGTCTTCAATGTATTGCAAAAAGACAATAATTTTTCTTGCCATCGCAATAATTTTAGAGGGGACTATGATTTTAATCCAAAACTTGCTCTGTTGCTCTTATTCATTTGAAGAGCCATTAGTATGTTGAATCAAATACCCTTAGTTTATGGGTTTTTTTTTCTACCTCAGGCATTTTGCAGTGGGATTTGTTAATATGTGCAAGTTTGTGGTTTTGTATTTTTGGACCTCTACCCACCTTTTGTTCTTTAGTCACCAAATTAAAAGAATAACACAAAAAGCTTTTAAAACATTGAAAAAGACAGATTATTTTTCAATGGAATTCAGTGCCACAACATGTATGGTCAATGGACTTATGACCACGAGAGAGTTTGTGGTTCATTAAAAAAAATGTGACCTAACTATTCTTTCCTCTCTCTCTCACTATTCCCAGGGTTAATTTTCGACACAGTGAGCATAGGCTGTGCAACGAATGAGATAAGGAAGCAATTAGGGCAAAAGCCAGGCATGGGAACATTTTACTATTTAAAAAACAAAACAGAGTGACTCAAAGCTACCCTGTGACTCTGTCAGTCAAACAATTGAGGCGAACGTGCTAACCACTAAGTCACCATGTGCCCCAAGCTCAATTAAATTAAATTGTATTTATACAGTGTTTTTAACAGAACTGAGATCTTTAACGAGCAAGAAGGAGGTAGTAACGGCAAGGAAATACTCCTTTAGATGATTAAGAAGAAACCTTGAGAGGAATCACACTCAATGGGGTTATCCTATTCTGGGAGAAACCAGATAGTGGGGTTATGCATCATTACTCTACCACAATTGTAGAAGAAAGTAATACAGTACTGACTGTGTTGAAGGGATATTCAGTATGTACATCATAGTCTTGAGTGATTACAGCAAAAGATTTTAGGTGCAAGTCTACAATTCCCTCGCCTTTTCTCATATCATTCTCTTGTTGATAACTAAGCAGTTCCTCTAGACCCTAAGTTTGAGAAACACAATGTAAATTAAAATAAATTCAGCTTGTGTGATTGTGAGACCTCCCCAAATGCTCCAGTTCCAACTTGGCACACACACTGGAAAACACCAGATACATGACGTAGTGCACACATGTCATGCAACACACTGTTCTCCACCCTAGCAACCAATCTGCACACACTCCAAACCTCCAGTGACAGTTCACTCAGATGTTCCAGACTCAGGTCAGGAGCCTGTATTCTGCTTGGAAATGGGAGGAGTGTGGATTTCTGACTGTGTGTATTGTAGGACATGATAAAGGTGGCCAGGGTGTGGGAAATGACAGCTCCTGTGACCATACAAAATGCTGCAGGGGCAATCTGCCAAATTTCTTAATGTAAACCAGACCTCTGGCAAAAACCAGCACAACTATTCAAATGCATAGGAAGGAAAGTTGAGGTATTAGAACATGGGGCCCACTTTACATACTTTTTGACACAGCTGTATAAAATTGTATGACCTGAGGTTGTACGACCTGTTCCAAAAATGTGTTACATTAACCTTTTGAACAGGCCTCTCCACTCTTATCTTCCATTTAGAAGCTTGATGTCAACAGTAACATTGGTTAAACACGTAAATTCAATAGTATGGTATGATGAGTTCACTGGAGTTTTACCGGTAAGATGATAGTTTAATATGTTCTCTCATGAAGTGCTAAATGATGCTTGGTGGTCGATCTCTGTTGATTGTTGATAGCCATACATGTGTTCCTGTGTGAGGGCTGTTTGAGGCTGATGTACACTGCTATGGAAGTAGATAAAGGGCAGCTGACAGGCAAAGAAAAGAACATGGGTGTTATATGTCTAGTGATCATAATAATGAACATGTTTAGAAAATGTTAAGGATCAGCCAAAAAGAGCAAACAAGTGGTTATTTCTAATTTTGTCTTAGATGATTCATATTGAACTGTAATTCATGCTCTCCTTCCTGTTTTCTGGGAATGCTTCTGAATGATTTTGTTCAGCTGTCAGATGAGATAGAAAGTACAGCATTTCCTGACCTACTGTATGTCTGCAATTATTCTCAGCCCTTATCAGCATATCCAGTATGCTATTTTATTATTATTATTATTTTAAATCACAATATAAGTCATTATCAGTGGTCATGAATGACATGGATATTCCTATAAACAAAACAATGCCTGATTTCTTTGTGCAGGAAACATTATTATCTCTTTCTAAGTATTAATTAAGAATGTCATCTACAAAAGACGTGAGTCACATTCAGCTGAGCTCATTTGGTAGAGCACAGATGGCTATAAAAGGTGTTGTCTTGGTGGATGGTAGAGTAAACATTTTGATATGTGCATGTTTCTCTGATGATGAGCTGATTTAATCACACATAGAGATTACTAATATCCTGTGGATAAACATTATAGAGTTACATTTAGATGAAAATGACTTATGCCTTGAAAATGTACAATATTCTGCATGAAAAAACTGTTCTTATATATATTATTTTATTTAAGAGTCTTTATTAAAGCCTAGAGTATGACAAACTGTAAATGTACTAGAAAAAAATATAAAAAATGATCTAATGAGAGCACCCAACAGCACCAGGCCTAGTAATGGGAGGGTATTAATGTTATTTAGGTGGTACATTATTCTCAATGCAACAGTCACACTGACTGTTTTGACAAGGTAGTGTATATGTTGCTAGTACACGTGTATTGGGTAAAGCATACAATCCCCTCTGAAACTGTTGGAATGGCAAGGCCAATTCATCTGGTTTTGCTGTAGACTGAATTCATTTGGGTTTGTGATCAAAAGATGAATATGAGAAGAGAGTTTTGAACTTCAACTTTTATATCCTGTTATTTATATTTAGAGTTAGATGTTATGTGTTAAACGGAACATTGCACATTTTGTACCATACCAGCCAATTTGTATGTAAAAAAATATTGGAACATTTAACTGATGTGTTTCCCCAGGTGCCCTGGTAGATTGATTATTTAAGCAAAAAAACCACCCCAGATATAGAGGCCATACCACAAGATGCAAACCACTCAAGAATCGGAAAGCCAGTTCACAGAGATGATCTAAACAAATTTTCTGGAACAATGATTAACCTTTACTAAAGTGATGGAAAGCCCAAAGTGTGGAGAAAGAACGGATCTCCAAAACATACAAGCTCATCTGTAAAACATGGTGGAGGTAGTGTCATGGCTAATCTTTATTGATTATGTAACTTATGATGGTAGTAGCAGAATTAATTCAGAAGTTCACAGGAACATTTTGCCAATTTACAGAGAAAGGTATTCAAATTAACCTTGAGGAACTTTTTCATGCAGCAAAATATTGATCCAGAATACCCTAACAACTCAACAAAGGACTTTTTCAGGCAGAAAAAGCGGAAAGTTATATACCGGCCAGGTCAATCATTAGACCTTAACCCAATTGAAAATGTATTTCACCTCCTGCAGAGGAGAAGGAAGAAATCCCACGAAACAAACAGCTGAAAGAGTCTGCAGTAAAAGCATCACTAAAAAGAAAACAAAACAACAACACATACACACAAATAAGCTTGATTATTTATTAAGCAAGAGTTATGCAACTGTAGCAATGTGGCTCGTTTTGTAGCAACTATGCCACCCCAAGAAAACAGGGAAAATAACCAAAATAAAAGACACACAAATACTTTCCACTTAGAACAGGCAAGAGGCATGGGTTTCCATACAAAATAAATTTTATTTTGAAGTTAAGAAGACCGGCCAAGAATTATTATTTAAAAAAAAAAAAAAAAACACACAGTCAGGCATTGGTCAATAAAACAGTTACAAGAAGAAATTAACAATGATAGAAGGACTGAGGCTTCCTTTATGAAGGGCTGGCTAGTACGACAGCACCAGCTATACAAGAGGGAAAAAGAACCGCCCCAATCAGAATAATACCCTCAAAATTCACTGCAAATAAACGCAGCAATAATAACGACCCTTTGTTAGATAAAGCCTAAGGTGCAACCAAGAACTCCCCCCAGCCTCAGGAAGCACTCAGCTCCTACAAAATGACAAGAAACACAAAAATCAATTACAATTTACAATTACAATTACAAAGCAGGCAAACAAATGTATGTATGTATATATATATATATATATATATATATATATATATATATATATATATATATATATATATATATATATATACAGTGGCAAGAAAATGTATGTGAACCTTTTTGGAATTTCATGGTTTTCTGAATAAATTTGTCATAAAATGTGATCTGATCTTCATCTAAGTCAGGGGTATTGACCAATATAATGTGCCTAAAAGAATAACAAAATAAATTCTGATCTTTCATGTCTTTATTGAACACACTCATTCAACATTCAAAATGGCAGTGGAAAAAGTAAGTGAACGCTTTGAATTAATAAGTGATTGACCCCCCCTTGGCAGAAATAATCTCAACCATGCACTTCCTGGATCAGACCTGCACATCGTTCTGGAGGAATTTTAGCCCATTCTTCCTGGCAGAACTGCTTTAGCTCGGTCATATTCTTTGGACGTCTCATGTGTATGACTTTCTCAAGTCATTCCACAGCATCTCTATTGGGTTGAGGTCTGGACTCTGACTCGGACACTCCAAAAGGTGGATTTTGTTTTTCTGAAGCCGTTCTGTTGTGGACTTGCTCCGGTGTTTTGGGTCGTTGTCCTGTTGCATCACCCAACTTCTACACAGTTTCAGCAGACGTACAGACATTCTCACATTATCCTGAAGAATTGTCTGATATTCTTGGGAATTCATCTTCCCCTCAATGATGTCAAGCTGGCCAGGTCCTGATGCAGCAAAGCATGCCCAAATCATGAGTTTCCTCCACCATACTTTACAGTTGGGGTGATGTTTTCATGATGATATGCCGTGTCCTTTCTACATCAGATGTAGTGCTGTGTGGTTTTTCCAAATAGTTCAATCTTAGTTTCATCAGTCCACAAAACATTTTGCCCGTACCGCTGTGGAGTGTCACTGTGCTCTTTTACAGACTTCAGGCATGCAGCAATGTTCTTTTTAGTCAGCAGTGTCTTCCTTCGTGGTGTCCTGCCGTAGATACCCTGCGTGTTCAATGTTTTGCGTATTGTAGACTCATGAACAGAGATATTAGACAGTTCCAATGATGCCTTCAAATCTTTGGCTGTCATTCGGGGTTGTTTCTTTACCTCATTGATGAGTCTTCGATGTGCTCTTGGTGTCATTTTAACTGGACGCCCACTTCTTGGTAGAGTAGCAACAGTCCCAAAGTGTCTCCATTTGTAGAATGTTTGACTAACTGTAGACTGGTGAAGTTCTAAAGTATTTGAAATCACTTTGTGACCCTTGCCAGCTTTATGTAAATCAACTATTCTTGATCGTAGATCCTCTGAAAGCTCTTTTTGGCGAGGCATGGCTCACATAAGCGTGTGTTTCTTGTGCAGAGCAAACTCCAAAAGTTTGAGGGGTTTTTATCAGTCAAAGTCGCTGTAGTCCACACCTCCAAACTCATTTTCTTAACCAGAGTCCAGGTGTGCAAAAACCTGACTCCAATTATCTTTTTTGAGGTCATTAACTCAAGGGTTCACATACTTTTTCCACAAGTACTATGAGTTTTTTTTGGTTGTTCTTAATAAAGACATGAAAGATCAGAATTTTTTTGTGTTATTATTTTAGACACATTATATTGGTCAATACCCCTGACTTAGATGAAGATCAGATCACATTTTATGACAAATTTATGCAGAAAACCATGAAATTCCAAAAGGTTCACATACTTTTTCTTGCCACTGTGTATGTATGTTAGTGTGTGTGTGTGTGTGTGTGTGTGTGTGTGTCTACTATAACATAGCAGTATCAGCATAATTGATAAAGACTGTTACAACACAGTTGAATTAAAGAAAACTGATTTTAGTGACAGTAACCAACACAAAGCAAAATAACAAAACAAATCAGAGCAAAGAAAAGCAAAATAAAACAGCCCAACGTAGCCCAAAGCAAGCAAAGCAGTCCAAAGACTGTTCCTATAATTTTGGACTGATACAAAATGTACACATCTACATATAACTGCTCAAAAAAATAAAGGGAACACTTAAACAACACAATGTGTCTCCAATCTTTTGTGTTGCAGTGAGGAGCTGCGAGGATAAAACGGGGAGAGACAAGTGCCCAGAGAGACAGAGATGCATTTGTTTTGTGTAGGAGTTATGTTTGTGTGTTTCTTATGTTTGAGTTCTGTTTATTATTAAACTTTATGTTTATGTTCAGCCGGTTCCCGCCTCCTCCTTGCCCATCGTTGAAGTTTGTTACATCTTTATTTATATTAAATAAGTAACAAGTATCAAGTAACATGGTCTGCTGCTGGTGGGCAAAGCACCGTGTTCATGCATGTCTCTTTTACAAGACCAAATTCAGCAAAAAGATTATGCTTAAACACTAAGGACTGCCAACCATGAATGCCAACATGTACTGTGACATATTGAAGCAGAGAATGATCAGTATGCAGTATTCCAACATGATAATGACCCCAAATACACCTCCAAGACGACCACTGCCTTGCTAAAGAAGAGGGTGAAGGTGATGGACTGGCCAAGCATGTCTCCAGACCTAAACCCTATTGAGCATCTGTGGGGCATCCTCAAACGGAAGGTGGAGGAGCACAAGGTCTCGAACATCCACCAGCTCCGTGATGTCGTCATGGAGGAGTGGAAGAGGACTCTACTGGCAACCTGTGAATCTCTGGTGAACTCCATGCCCAAGAGGGTTAAGGCAGTGCTGGAAAATAATGGTCCCCACACAAAATATTGACACTTTGGGCCCAATTTGGACATTTTCACTTAGGGGTGTACTCACTTTTGTTGCCAGCGGTTTAGACATTAATGTCTGTGTGTTGAGTTATTTTGAGGGGACAGTAAATTGACACTGTTACACAAGCTGTACACTCACTACTTTACATTGTAGCAAAGTGTCATTTCTTCAGTATTGTCACATGAAAAGATTTCATCAAATATTTACACAAATGTGAGGGGTGTACTTACTTTTGTGAGATACTGTATCCTAAACAAATCCACCTATTTGGCTCTATTAATTTTCTTATTTTGTTTATGTGCATCCTCTTTTGTGTATTTTTACAGTAAATCAACCCTGCAGTGTGTCTCTGGATGTGTGAAATCTTGCTTCCCTTAAACCAGTAATACTTCTGCAAACCACCCCACTGCATCCCAGACATTAAAGGATGCTCACTCCATATTATCATCTTCCAAGTCACACTTAACTTCTCAGGAGGAACAGGAATTTTGGCTTGACCCCTGAGTGACTCCTCTTCTCCTGCATAGTTTATCAGAAACAATGCTGTTAATATTGCAATCATTCTTGCTGGTGGCCAGTATGAACTATATAAGGCACTCACATTGAATATCACCCCTTAGCAACAACACGGCTTTAAAGTTAACATTGACTTATAAGGAAGGCCCCAGGACTGTGGGGAACTCCATGCGCTAGTGTTTTGTTAAGAAATGAGTGAGTCACCTAAGTAGAACACTGTTATAGCCACTGATGGAAGTGCTGTGGTGTGTTAAGTTGACATTGACCTTTTGCTGTGAGTGAGAATGCTGGCCTCGCCAAACACAGCTTTAGCTGTGACTGAACAAAATCTACAAAGGATACAAGAACAATAATGTGATATTGGGCAATGTAGATAATAAGATAGTCACAGACTAAATAATCAGGCAAAAATATATCTATCCATCAGTATTAATTCTTATCTGAAGTCCTCAAATATCTGTTTTAGTTTTAGTAGAAAATATAAATAATAAAACAGAGCAGTTGAGTTATACAAAATTGATTTTTTTTTGTTTTATTCAAATACTTATTCAACTTATTCAAATACATAACATAAAGACCACTGTCTCTCTCAAGACCTGTCATGATAAAAAAAAAAAAAGTCGATTCTCAAAAATAACTTTGTGACAGCTGACAAGAGACACAGACACAGAGGATGTGAGCATAGCTTATGTTAAAGAAATATTTAAAAAATCAACCTATCACGCAAATGTTATCCACGAATCTTAACCTATGTTATAGATAGACCTAACCTGTCTTGTAGACAGAAGATTATGAAGTTTCAATGTTATGTTTCCTCACATTTTATGAGTCTCTTGAGGGTGCTCATTTGTGTAATAATTTTATTAACGTTAATGCAAATTAAAAATGTTTATACAGATTTCAAATGCAAATTACTCTTTTTTTTTACTTATACATTGATAGCAGTATCATTTTCAATGCATCCCTAATCAAGAAATGTAATTTTAGTTTTTTTTTATTATGTATCCTGTTTTTTCTATATTTTATTTCCAGTGGTTGCACATGTACTGTATGTTTGCATGTGTATATCTGTAAGTGCTCAAATGGTTTTCTTTAAATTCAGTGCAGTGTGTGTCTGTAAAGCAAGTAAATGTAGCCATGATGTTGCTCAATTTGTGTGTGTGTGTGTGTGTGTGTGTGTGTGTGTGTGTGTGTGTTTCCTCTATATTAACTCATTGCTGATGCATTTCCTGCTTTCTGCTCTGAAATTTCACACATCCTGTCACACATGTCCTTTATGAAAGTCTCTCCCTTTCTGTCCCACACATACACACACATACATACATACACACACACACACACACACACACACACACACACACACACACACACACACACACACACACACACACACACACACATACATACAGTGGAAGAAATATATATTGAACGGGTCAAAAATCTTCAGTAAACATATTTTCAACGAGGTTATTCACATTAAATTTTCACCACTTTGGTATTAACTCAGGAAATCCAAACATTAAAGTCCATAAATGAAGTTATGTGTAATAAAATGGAATGACACGGGGAAAAAAGTATTGAACACGCTAACTGAAATGTATTTAATACTTAGTGAAGAAGTCTTTGTTTGAAATGACAGCTTCAAGAAACTTCCTGTATAAAGAAATGAATGGGCCGCAGTATGCGGGTGTGATTTTGGCCCATTCTTCTAAACATATTGTCTTTAAATCTTGTTCAATTGGATTTGAGTCAGGTGATTCACTGGACCATTCTAACACCTGATTGATTTTTTTTCTCTGAAATCAACTGAGAGTTTCCTTTTCTGTATGCTTTGGATTGTTGTCCTGCTGGAAGTCCACCCACGTTTCATCTTCATCATCCTGGTGGATGGCAGCAGATTCTTCTCAGGAATCTCCAGGTAAAGGGCTCCATTCATCGTTCCTTCAGTTATATGAAGTCTGCCAGTACCATGTGATGTAAAACAGCCCCACACTATGATGCTTCCACCTCCAAACTTCACTGTTTATATAGTGTTTTTAGGGTGATGTGCAGTGCCATTTCTTCTCCAAACATGGTGTGTAGTATGACAGACAAAAAGTTCCATTTTGCTCTCGTCTGACCAGACTACATATTTGTACACTGTTTTGTACACAGTTGTAGCAAACTTTATTTTTTAAAGTTTTATTTTTATTGAACATTTCTGCTGAACATTTCTACAGAACATTTCTACAGAATAACTCTACAGAATAACTCTACAGAATAACTCTACAGAACATTTCTACTGAATAACTCTACAGAATAACTCTACAGAATAACTCTACAGAACATTTCTACTGAACGTTTCATTTTTATTGAATATTTTTGCTGACCTTCTGATGAACCATTTCTGCTAACATTTCTTATAACCTTTCTACTAAACATTTCTGTTGAATATTTCTGCTAAGCCTATCTAAATCGCCTTTTCTGTTCTGTCCTCCCCACCCTTTCCCAAAAATACAAACAAAATGAGCAACAGCAGTAAATATTCACAGGTTTTTTCTTTTTATACAAAGGAAAACAAAATTGAACCCACAACCCACCCCTCCGGCTCATCATGGCTACCCATTAACTGTCGCTGGTTATAGAGATATTATAAAATTCAACAACAGGCACCAACCTTTAAGTGGGTAGTGTCTGTAACTCCATAAAGTAGGCAATAAAGGGATGCCATTTAAGCTCAAATGAATCGAAGCTTGAGGAATCCCAAATATCGCAATCAATGGACAAGGCTTTAAATCTACCCTGAGAATAGTGGACATGATGGTAAAAAAGCCAGACCAAAAACCATGGAGTTCAGGGTTGAAGAAAAACATATGGCCAAGATGACAGGGAGAGCCATGGCATTTATCACACTTGTCCTCTACATCCGGATACATCACAGACAATCTCGACTTGGACAAATGGACTCTATTTAAAAGTTTGAACTGTATAAGTCCAAGACGAGCACAAGAAGTGGTAGTCTGTACCCTCCCTATAGCATGTTCCCAACACTCCTCACTTATTTGTACTCCTAATTCCGTTTCCCACGCATTTCTAATTTTGTTACTCGACTCTTTACCTAGCGTCAAAATAAAATCATAAATCTTAGAAACCATTCCTCTCTGATGCGGGTTATTTGAAAACAGGTCTTCCCAGGCCTGTTCAGGAGGAGCAGAAGGGAAACCAGGAAAACATCTAGAAACGAAGTTCAGTATTTGAAAGTACCGAAAGAAATGTGTCAAGGGGAAATCGTTAGTGGATGCCAAATTGGCAAAGCTATCAAACACACCATCAGAATACAACTTCCTAACTTGTTTAATACCCTTGTCATACCACACTGAAAATGAGGAGTTGAAACACGATAGGGGAAATAGATGGTTGTTGACTAAAGGACACAAAGAGGATGCACCTACAAATTTAAAATGTCGTCTAAACTGATACCAAATCATAAGTGTGTTGTGGACAACAGGGTTATCAGTATATTGGGAAAGTTTTGTAGGTAGAGAGGAGTAAAGTAGAGCAGGTAAAGAGGATTCACTACAAGAAGATGATTCCAATTTAGACCAAGAAGATCCAGGAGATTGAACCCAGAAACAAAGTTTATGGATGTGTGCAGCCCAGTAATAGTATTGAAAATTGGGTAATGCAAGTCCTCCCATAAGTTTACATTTCTGCAATAAAGATTTACTAACCCTTGGTGGCTTCCTCCACAAATAAATGTACTAATTATCTTATCCAATGAATCAAAGAATGATTTTGGGAGAGAAAGAAGCACTTGTTGGAACAAGAAAAGAAACTTCGGTAAAATATTCATTTTGACGGCGTTGATCCTGCCAATTAGGGAAAGGGGTAAGTTACCCCAACTCTGAATGTTAGATTTAACCTTTGAGATAAGGGGAGTGAAGTTAGCTGATAGAAGATTAGATAGAGAACGTGTCACGTTGATACCTAGGTATTTAAAACCTGACTAACTAAATCGAAATGGTAGATCTGACTGTTGGAGAGACAGAGCTGGAGTATTGACAGGAAAACATTTTTATCTAAATTTAGTTTATAACCAGAGACAACTCCAAAAGAATCCAGAAAATCCAAGACAGAAGGCATAGAGGAGATAGGATCAGTTACATACAATAACAAATCATCAGCATATAGCGACAATTTGTATTCTACACCATATCGAACTATTCCTTTAAACAAGGAGGAAGATTTTAGTGCAATAGACAGCGGCTCGATGGCAACAGCAAAAAGCAGAGGAGATAAAGGACAACCTTGGAGACACCCTCGTCCGAGCGCAAAATAATCCGAATAAGTATCGTTAGTCTGAACTCTAGCATAAGGGGTTGAGTAAAGGAGGCTAATCCAGGAAATAAACTTGTCCCCAAATCCAAACTTCCTCAGGACTGCAAACAAATACTCCCATTCGACCCTGTCGCATGCTTTTTCAGCATCTAATGAAATCACAATCTCAGGCTGAACAGCTGAATGCCTTCAATAAATTATAATAAAGAGTGTACGGGTATTGAAAAACATTTGACGTCCCTTTATAAAACCGCTCTGATCTTCAGATATAATATAAGGAAGTACATTCTTTAACCAAGTTGCCACTTTCGCCAACACCTTTACATCTGCATTCAGCAGTGATAGCGGTCTATAAGAACCACAGGAGGATGGATCCTTACTATCCTTTAGGAGCAGAGCTATCGTGGCTTGTGACAGAGTTGGAGGCAAAGACCCACGTTCCAAAGATTCGTTGAACATAGCCAAAAGCAATGGAGCTAATTTTCCAATAAACGTTTTAAAGAATTCGATTGGAAACCCGTCCGGGCCAGGAGCTTTGTTAGATTGCATAGATTTAACTGAATTAAAAATTTCTTCAAGAGAGAGGGGGAATCCAATTGCATAGCACTATTCGTATCAATAACAGGGTTACAGAGGTTTTGAAGAAATGCGTTCACTTTAGTATTATCTGTTGGAGATTCGGATTTATAAAGCGAAGAGTAAAAAGATTTAAAAGAAAAATATCCATGGGATCTGTAGTTAGTGTCAATATTATTTGAGAGTGTTTTTACCTGTGGCTGACTGTAACTAATTGCACGATGAAAGTTATTAACCCTAGCATGTTTTTATTACAGCAAGAAATAATTTTTTATTTATTCAAGAGTGCTGTCTATGAAAAAATAATCAATCCTCGAATAAGAATGATGAACCTGGGAGAAGAAAGAGAACTTTTTAAGAGAGGGGTTACGAGATCTCCAGGGATCAACGAGACCGTTCTGACACATAAAATCGGAGAATGTTTTAGACATTGCAGATTGATTCAGAGTACGGGGATTAGATCGATCCAAGTTTGGGTCAAATACACAATTTAAATCTCCCCCGAAAATCAACAGGTGAGTATTTAAAAAAGGGAGATTGCTCAACAATCTATTAGCAAATTCTACATCGTCAAAGTTTGGAGCATACACATTAACCAACGATACCTGTCTTTGCATTAGAGTACCAGCAACTATAATATATCTACCGTTCGCATCAGCAATAACATTAGTGGATGAAAACTGTAACCTTTTGTCAATTAAAATAGCGCCCCCTCTTGCTTTCGAATTAAAATTCGAGTGAAAGACTTGACTCACCCAGGGGCAGTGTAACCTATGATGGTTTTTAATACGTAGGTGCGTCTCCTGTAGAAATACTATATTGGAGTTTAATCGTTTCAAATGTGTAAAAACCTTAGATCTCTTAACAGGATTACCCATACCTCTGACGTTCCATCTAATAAATCTTAAAGGTGTGCCTGTCCCAGCTATGCTGGGATCAATGTTACTACTAACCATTTAAATAAAGTAAACCTTAGGAATGTAAATAGCCAATGAGAGCCGAAGTGGGACCTCAAAAATAAAATAAAATAAAAAATAAAATAATAATAATAATAATAATAATGATAATAATAATAATAATACATTAAATAAATAAATAGCTAAACAAACAAACAAATAAATAAATATATATATAACGAACACTACACTATGTATGTGATGCAGTTCACCCTGGTATTAAGAGTTTAACGTAGTCTCCTGCTTCCTCCGCTGAAATAAAGTCCTTCTGGACACCGTTGTATGTAATGCGAAGCCGAGCTGGATGAAGTATTCCACAGCGAGCTCCCTCAATATCACGAAGTTGACGCCGAACCTCGTTAAACGCGGCCCGGGCCCGGGCTGTCTGGACTGTGTAGTCAGGGAAAACGGAGATGGTCAGATCCCTCACTTTAATCTGCTGGAACTCTCGCGTGGCCTAAAATATCAACACAGTCCCTGTGATAATGGAATCTGCACACAATAGCTCGTGGTCGTTCACCAGGCTTCGGCTGAAGGGTCCGGTGGGACCTGTCCAGAACCGGCTCCTTCTCCAGACCAAACGCCTCCTTTAACACGGCCGCTACTGCAGCGGTAGTACAGGTGTCAGCGCCCTCTGGAACTCTGACTATCCTCATGTTATTGCGCCGTGACCTCGACTCCAAATCCTCACATTTATTCTCTAATGGAGTCACGGTCGCAGTGAGAGACTCGATAGTAGTCTTCATACGAACTTTATCATCGGTGCAACCGGAGAACGTGTGCCCCATTTCCCCCACAGTACCTTTCAGTGTTGATATGGTGGCCTCGGTAGCGACTTTATCATTAACCTGCTGTGTTTCTCATGGCCTGCAGGTCATGCTGGATAGTAGACAACGCATCCCTGAGAGTCTTCTGTTGATTCTCATGGTGATTCTCCTGGTGCTTCTGATGATCCTGAAACTCCTGGAACTCCTTCCTAAAATCGGTGATGTCCTTCCTCAGTACAGCCAGCAACTCAAGCCTGAATGCAGCAAAGTCAGAGCCACCACTCGGGGACGCGGATGCGACTGCGGGTTCACGAGGGAAGGGAGCGCGGCTACGGATTCATGAGACGAAGGAAGCGCGGGTGCTGGTTCATGGTGAGAGTGAGACACAGCTGCGGATTCACGGCGAGAAGGAGACGCGCACACTAGACCTCAGTTTTGTCTGAATGCTACCACCAATTTTCAAATTCTTCCCCGACATCTTAACGAACCACCGAGTTAAAAATACAAATAAGGAAATGAAGTCAAAATATATTATATATAATATTTTATATATAAACTATATATAAAAATATTATATTACAAAAGAAAGTGCTAATTAATTAAAATTTTTGATCAAAATCAGCAGGAGACTCAAACTTCACGTCTTACTCCATTGAACACCGAATTCGAACTCCACTTGTAGCAAACTTTAAACGAGCTTCGACATGCCTTTTCTTTAGTAATGGAGTCTCGCGGGGTGAGCGTGAGCAGTGGAGTGCATTGCCTATTGTTTTCTGAGTGGTCCTTGGCTCTTAGGCTACTCTTCTGACTATTCTTCTGACTCCCTGGTCAGAAATCTTGTGAGGAGCTCCTGTGAGTGGCCGGTTGATGAATGAGTGATGTTGCTTCTACTTGTGGATAATCGCTCCAATGGTGCTTACTGGAAGATTCAGAGGTTTTGAAATACGTCTGTATCCAATTCCATCAACATGTTTCGCAACAATAAGGTTGAGAAGGTCTTGGGAGAGCTCTTTGTTTTTATCCATCATAAGATGTTTCTTGTGTGACACCTTGGTAACGAAAAGCCTTTTTATAGATCATCAATTTACTAACCCAGCTGATATTAATTTGCACAGATAGGGGGTGTAATTACTTATAGATTTCAGCTGGTTCCTTGCCGTAACTTGCCTTGGAGAACTGCTTTTCTTGGTGTGTTCAATTCTTTTTCCCTGTATCATTCAACTTTATTACACATAACTTTACTTGGGTTGTGTAAATATAATTATTTATATTTCCGGATTGTTTGAGTTAATACTGATGTCTGGTGAAAATTTAATGTGAATAACCTCATTGGAAATATATTTACTGAAAAAAATGTTGATGCCTTCAATACTTATTTCCCCAACTCTGTATCTGTGTGTGTGTGTGTGTGTGTGTGTGTGTGTGTACAGATTTATATGGAAAAAAAAGCATTTTAGCATAAGACTGCAACATAACAAAATGTCAAAAAATGAATGCACTGTAAACGATCTGAAACAATACTTGTTTTTGAGAAAGCTCTTTGGAGCATTTCGTTTATGTTCTGCTGCAGTGTAATATTGAGACCTCTGTATGTAGCCCGCAACAAGATCCTCCTTTTCCTTTTTCCTTTTCCTTTTCTAGTTCAGCACATATTTAATGTTGAAGAGAGTTTACAGTGTGAGCATGTATGTGTGTATGTGTGCGTGTATACATGCACACACCACCCCAATTCCAAAAAAGTTGGGACGCTGTGTAAAATGTAAATAAAAACAGAATGTAATGATTTGCAAATTTCATAAACCCGTTTGTTATTCACGATAGAACATAGAAAACATATCACATGTTTAAACTGGAAAATGTACCATTTAAAGAATGATTAATGTAATTTTTAATTTGATGGTCACAACACGTCTCAAAAAAGTTGGGACGGGGCAACAAAAGGCTGGAACAGTAAGTGTTAGTAAAAAGAATCAGCTGGAGGTTAATTGGGAACAGGTCAGTAACATGACTGGGTTTAAAAAATAACCCACTTGATAAATAACCCAGCTCACTTAACCCACTTGATATTTTTAAGTGTACTTTTTCATTGTGGGTTGCCGTTTCCAGTTCCCATTGCATTTAATCCTCGGCATAAATACTTATTAAGGCCTGAACCTCAACATCAGTCCATCGGTCGTATTTTTTGAGAAACTGCATTGTGTTGATTCGAAGCGCAATAAACAACTGCGACTGTATGCAGCACATCAGATTTTTAAAAATGGTGGTTGAAATAAAAGGCTGCATGCATTCAGCCAATCAGCATGTTCAGCGCCCATGTCCCATCCCCCAAAGTTCCTGGCTTTTGAAAAAGTACCACCTTTTATATTTTACCCGGAACTTAATGTAGACCGTGCGCACTGTGGCTTAGTGGTTAGCACGTTTGCCTCACACCTCCAGGGTCTGGGGTTTGAGGAAACCTGGAGCCTATCCCATGGGAACAAGGTGGGGTACACCCTGGACAGGGTGCCAATCCATCGCAGGGCACAATCACACACACATTCACACACACATTCATACACTACGGACACTTTAGACACGCCAATCAGCCTACCATGCATGTGCTTTAGACTGGGGGAGGAGGCCGGAGAACCCGGAGGAAACCCCCACAGCACGGGGAGAACATGCAAACTCCGCACACACAGGGCCACGGCAGGAATCAAACTCCCGACTCTGGAGTGAATTTCTAGTGAATTTCACACCTGGAGGTGTGAGGCGAATGTGCTAACCACTAAGCCACAGTGCGCGCTGGGTCTCTGGAAGTGGTCAATTGAACCACAATTACTGTAAGCACATATTTGTGCTGATTAGCTTTCTTGTCAGCACAAATGTGCATTTAATTAACATTAATCAAAGCCCAATTTACTTTATCTAAAAATTAAACCTTACCTTTTATCAAAAGTACCCGAGCTTTATAATATGAGTTTTCCCAGCGAAGAAGATACAAAATATCCTGCTGATAATTTTAGGATAAATTTTTTCTTCTGTAGGAATATCGCACATACACAAATGTGTCTGAGGTAAAATGCCGTTATTTTAAAAAGAGCCCTCCTCAGTACTGCGCGCACTCACACTGTTGATGTATCACGCAATCCTGATTAAAAATGTTACAACTAACAACTACCTCATTTTTTACATTATTAAACATGTATTTATAAATTTATAATACTTGTTCTGGCTTATTCAGTTAAATTTTCTGTACAGATGCCAAAACGAACATATAAAGAATATCTAGAGCCTGGCAGTGTGTCCAGAATACCAGTCAAAACCAGGCAGACACTTAAGAAGAAGGCTGCTTTTGAGTTTACTACATTCAGTAGTTACGTTAAGTACTGAATTGTCCAACTAAGTACTATTAATTGTCCAACTAACAATTTTAAGTGCAATTAACATAAGTGTGAAATTTGAGTAATAAACATTGCACTGTTACAATAGTACAAAAATTTAAAGGCTTATATTGCTTTAAAGGTGGGAGAGCCATCAGGGACAAACACCTGCTCACAATCATACCAGACCCCTTCTGACATGGTATGGTACCCTTTGAAGCTCCTTTGCATCTAGATGACTTGACTTAAGACTCACATATAGCGTCAATTATGGATGGGTCACGGTGGGCGACTAATTATGAAGGTATTATTGGAGCAAAACAACTGAGCACCTGTGACAGTGGAATTTGTACTTGTAGATTTTTTTTCTCTCTGACACAAACACAACCGTTACACCTTCTCAAATTCTTCACTGTGCACTGTGTTGTGTTGTGGGAGAGAATAAAATTCAAGCACAAATGCCACTGTCACAGGTACCCAGTTGTTTTGCCCCAATAATACCTTCATAACTAATAATCCAACAACTGACTAGTCAAACATTGTACTGTAACAGATTTCTAACTGCATGTTGTGTAAGATTTATACGGTGGAAGTTATTACAGGGACAAACAAAGCCCTTTTGCTCACAGACCAGACCTGTTCAAACGAGTCCTCTTTGGATATCAATACGTTCTCTTCAGATTCAGAGGAACTCTATATACACTATATGGAGTAGAAACCATCAAAGCATTTTTTGTATTGTTACAAAACTGGAAGACCCTTCAGAGTCAAACTTGAGCTGCTCATACTCATGCAAGGCACCTAATGACAAACGCAATGCACTTTTCTACCTTGATGAGTTGGCTTCAGTCTCAGAGGTAGCTTCAGTATTTGATAATGTCTAACATCATTTGTTTGCAGGTGACACTTTTTTTTATATAGTGTTTTCTAGTGCAATTAATTCATACATTCATACAGTAGTTACTCACTTGGCAGTGATTTGACAAACAAGATTTGCATGTAAATTTGTGTGTGCCTTGGCAGTAAGGGCATTTTGGTTGACTTCCTTCTGTACAAGTTTAACGTAAAATAGTAGTTATTCTAAAATTTTAGTGAAATATACTTCCAAAATTATTTGACATTTTTCTTCTTACTAATATGCATTTTTATGACATAGTACTCATTGATTAGGCTTAGATTTAAGATTTTTTGCTGTATACTAATCATGGTATTTCACATTAAATTAACAATCAATAAATATTAAAACAACCCTTTGTCCTGTGCCATACTAAATGTCTAGCTAAATGTCTTTTCATAATTCTCTAGGGTGAGACTGTATCAGATTTCTTTGGATTGGATGAATTAGATGAGTCTGTATTCAGCATGTCTTCTGAAGATACAAGATCTGATGAAACAGACAGTGAAAGTAAGTTTCAAACTCAGACAGACGATCCACTTCAGATAATTGGCACAGACACAGGGATGGACACAGTTCTCAACTCGACAGGCTCAATCACAAAGATAGAGGCTCTGCTGTTGATAATGAGCCATGCTGCTGTATATAATATAACTGGCTGTCAACTGGATGACTTGCTTAAGCTTATTTCCTTTTTGCTAATGAAGTAGTCCCAAGGTCCAAACATATGTCCAATAAAGTATTTAAAAACAGCGCAGAAATAGTTGAGTTTCATCTTTACTATAAAAGTCATTGATTTCCACATGTGGCTTAAATTCATTCATTACATTTGCAATTCATTACGAGAATTCATTACATTTGCAAAATTCGGAAGCATCTTGTATGTTGTGTCTACTTAAAATATTGTACAGTTTTGTTTTGTTTTTTCACATTAACCAGAATTTTTTTTTTGTTTCACTTGTAATTTGTGTACAAGTCTATTGAATATTGAAATTTTCAAAATAAAAAAGCTGACTATTTTTGGTCAGATAACTTATGGTGAATGTATCTGTTCAGACAATATTTTAATCTGGTATGATTCACAGCATGCTACAGATTATATGTTCTAATTTATTTGTGCATCCAGATTAATAATTTTGTTGTAGAATTTTCTGATATATTTTAGATTATTAACAACTGAAATACTGTAAGTAGTTAAGCTATGCTACCCAGCCTGCCTGACTACCCTTATCAGTAGATAGAACTAATAAAACAATCTAATTAGTAAATAGTTAAGATGAACACCAGCTTGACTGGGAAATCAGCTGACCCACCATTTAAAATCATATGAACACTAACTTGGCCAGGCTGGGAGACCAGCTTAAACCAGCTACATCCAGCTTAAACCAGCAAAGACCAGCTTTAGCTGTTCTTTTGCAGTGGTGCACTCTGAACACTTTTGGGATTAATTGGAATGCTGACTGCATGCCAGGCAGGCCTCCTCGCCCAACATCACTATCTGGCATCACTAATACTCTCTCAACACACACACACACACACACACACACACACACACACACACACACACACACACACACACACACATATATATATATATATATGAATGAGATGATAGATCAGCATTTCAGCTTTCAATTCCTGATAGAATGTGGCACCTTTTGTTTAAAGCCACCCATTTTTCCAGTCATCACCTACACTGGAACATGTGACAAACAAGTGTTTCTTGCTGCCCAGGTGTGCCCTGTTAGATTGATTGTTTAAACAATTAATGGCACTGAATGTATTGGACCCCACCTTGTGCCTGATGCTCCCTGGGATAGGCTCCAGGTTCCCCGCGACCCTGAAGAGGAGTAAGCGGTAGAAGATGGATGGATGGATGGATGGATGGGTAATAAACATTAAGCCCAGAGAGTTATCTAAGAAAGCCATTTTGATGCTGAGAAAAGAGGGAAATTCATCAGTGCCATTGCATAGGCTTTGGGAATAGTCAATCCAACAATTTGGAATGTCCTGAAAATGAATGAAACCACTGGTATACTAACAACTAGACATCAAGCAGGTCGACCAAGAAAAATAAACATCAGTGACATTGTCAACAAATCGCACAGGGCAGGGGTGAGGTTTTCACAATCCACCATTCAAAGAAGAGTTCAATAGCAGTTCAGCAGAAGCAGCAGTAAGTATCAGAAAGCCAGATTGGAATTCGCAAATAAATACAGAGATGAGCCACAGAAGTTCTGGAACCAGGATTAACCTCTCCCAAAGTGATGGAAAGGCCAAAGTTAGGAGAATGAAAGTTTCTGCTCATGATCCAAAACATACATTCTCATCAGTTAAGCACAGTGGAGGTAGTGTCATGACTTGGGCTTGCATGGCTACTTCTGGACTCATTGATCTTTATTGATGATGTAACTCATGATGGTAACAGCAGAACGAATGCAGAAGTCTACAGAAACATTCTGTCTGTCAATTTACAGAGAAATGCATCTGATCTAACTGGGTGGAAACTCATCATGCAGTGACCCAATGACCGAAAACACACTGCCAACACAATAATGGACTCCATCAGGAGGGGGAAATGGAAGATTTTAGACTGGCCACGTCAATCACCATACCTCAACCCATTTGATTATGCATTTCAGCTGCTAAAAGGAGACTGAAGGGAGAAACCACTCAAAACAAACAACAACTGAAAGAAGTTGCAGTCCAAGCCTGGAAAAGCATCACAAAAGAAGAATGCAATTATATAGAAGAAATACAGTTATTGCAACCAAATATTAAGTAATATTTAATTTAATACTAATCTGTTACAATATTTTTGCTCTTTTTTCTTCACTTTTGCTCCTTTTTTTCCACTTAAATTTTGTGATCTGCAACCAAAGGTTCCATCGTGCAAGTCGTTTAACACATCTGGCTGTACATTTCCTGAAATGAAATTCTGATATATTGTTTTATATTCAGCCTTTGATCTCAAACCCAAAAACCTTCATTATATAGCAAAACCAACATTTGCAGGGGACTGTATGTAATTCACATCCAAAATTCATATTAATACCTTTTTGTTCGTTTCAAAGCTCCATAAAGCAGGAACTTTAGTCACAACCCTGTTTGGTATTTTTATTGGTATTATCTGGTATCATTTTTATTGAATCATTTAGCAACAACAATCCTCTGTACATTCTTTCATCACTTCAGGAAAAGCAACTGACAAAGTTCTACTGAGATATGAAACAGAGATACAGTACTCCTGGTAAATATGAGCGAAGAAGGATGTGAAAATTTGTCTTTATTGTTTAACCTTCTGATCTTTTGTTAAAAAGAAATCACAAAAATAGTCTAATCTCATGGATATCAAACAATTGCAAAATCAACAAGTTTATAAAAAAAAATTATTTTTGAAATATGTGTGGCACAATTATTGGCACCTTTTTAGTCAAAACTTTGTGGTACCTTACTTTGCCAAGATAACATCTCTTAGTCTTCTCCTATAATTCCTGATGTTGGAGAATACATGGTGAGGGATCTCAGATGTTGCTCCATACAGAATCTCTGCAGATCCTTCACATTTCAAGGTCCACTCTGGTAGACTCTCTTCTTCAGTTCACTCCACAGGTTTTCTATGGGGTTCAGGTCAGAGGACTGGGATATCATGGCAGGACTTGATTTTGTGGTCAGAAAACCATTTTTGTGTTGATTTTGATGTATGTTTTGGATCATTATCCTGCTGGAAGATCCAACTATGGCCCATTTGAATATTTTTGGCAGAGGCAGTCAGGTGTTTTGTTTTTTTTGTTTTTTTAATATTTGTTGATATTTGATAGTCCATGATGCCATGTAACTTTTTATATCATACACTTTCTGTCAAACTGTCAATCAAAGTAGTGTGTGCTGATTTATGACCCTTTGTGTTCCTATGAATTAATCACACACAAATGTATACCTTTTTGTGGTATAAGAGAATGTTTGTTTTCTGAAATTATTTTTGTGTTATTGTTTTATTTTGAAGCGTAAGGATGGTTTAGGTGAAATACGTCTGTAAGAAAAAGAGTATCACATGGTTACTATTACATGTGTTATTGTGTGGCGATTTCAGTTTGTGTAACTACATTGTTAGAAAAAGTATGATGGTTGAATGTGAATACATATGAACAGAATGTTTTCTTGTGAAATAACTGAAAACAACCGTTGATTACATTTTTGGGAGAACTGCGTGACTTGACAATGAAAAAATAAAACCCCTGAAACGGATAAAACATGAATATGGATAAGAAATGTAAAAAAAAAAAAAAATGTTTTTACATACCTTCTAAACATAACCCTTTAGGAGGTAAACGTTTAAAAGTCCTGGTTAAAAGAATTATAAACTATAAACACTATAAACTATATAAACTAGAACTATAAACAAGTTTTCAGAAAATGGTTCACTAACAAGGATATTTACACAGAACTGTCGCTAAATACATAAGATTTTGTCTATGTTTTGACATCCCATGTCCCCACTGGCTGACAGTCAAGTCGTGTAAATGTATGACCTCTGTAACACTGTTTGATCTGAATGTGTGATCAGAATGCTTTACACTACATTAAGGGAGGGGATCCCTATAGACTTATTGTGGAACAGAAATGTACTCAGAGTGTCTCCACTGATTTATTTCACATTGAGGTACAACCATTTTTCTTTTTTACCATTATGGATGAAACACTTGTTTCTTTTAAACATCATCTTTATATGTTTTTTCCACCTCCTAAAGAACCCTCGGACTTAAGAGACGATCCTCGGAGTTGTTGACGCCCTGCTCAGGGTTAAACAACAACATCTTTACAATATCTTCATAGATAAATTGTCAAACTAACATCTTGTTTTTTTTTCTGGGAGCAGAAGTCAGGTCTTCTCTCATTTCAGCATGTCCTCTTGTTGGTGAATACACAGCGTTCTAGGGGTATTATGATTTCTCAGAGCAGACATTGTAACAGATAGCTGCAGAGTTTATTCTGTGTTTTAACTACAACGTCTTAACCATTATTTAAGCACTGAGATGCACGACTCTCTCCTTAATTCGTTAACATAAACAGATTTGTAAGCATTCTAGTCGTCTTCAAAACCCCCAGAAATCACACTTCTCTGTCTCTCTCAGACAGACAACTTCCAGGAAAGATCACACATTCAGATCAAACAGTGTTACAGAGGTCATGAATTTACACATGGTTTTGGTCTTTATTTCAGTAAAAGAGAACAACGTACTCATACAGCCTTGAAGGACTGTAGAAATGAGTTTTTCTTAACAATATAGGCAATAAATGCTATCTGTTCATTTCTTGACAGAAGGATTACACAAATCATATGCATAGGTAGCTACACACAAATAAAATGTCCACAATTCTAATACATCTACCACATTCAGACACCAGGTCTAGTATTTTCTGATAGATTAGTTACACAAACTGATACTTACCACAAAACTAATTTCAGAAACAAAGATTCACTTAAACCACAAATGTACACGATGAGTATTAACTCAGATAAACACCTTAATCACAGTAGTATCTTACTCAGGGTAAGGTCAATAATTAGATTACTGCTGTCCATGTAAACATAGTCAGTGTAAGCATTCTGTTTCAGCAAACCCCTAGGAAAAACATGACCCTCTCTCTCTCTCTCTCTCTCTCTCAATCTCACACATACACACACACACACACACACTTCAGACACTGTCACCACAACTCATAAATTAGGAGTACCTACAAACTGTCGGTCAGGAAAAACACAAAGAGTCATAAATTATATGTACATACAGATCAGGCTGGTCATACATTTACACGAACTACAGAGACTGTCTGCCTGTGAAACACGTGTGTGTGTGTGTGTGTGTGTGTGTGTGTGTGTGTGTGTTTATGGTTGGGGTTGAGAGAGAGAGAGAGAGAGAGAGAGAGAGAGAGAGAGGTGAATTGGTCCTTAACAACATTAATGCTTTACCCAGCGATTGGAAGACATCTCACAAAAACTTATCTTCTAGTTTAAACTATCCAGGCGATTCTATTGAACTTTATTTTTTTTTTTGTTGTTGTTTGGTTTTTTAAAAACGCTTGACTTTTTATTCAAAGGCAAACCGGGCTCCCTAAGAACGTAATCAACAGTTGTTTTCATTTATTCTACTCATATATGTACACATTCAAACATCTTGCTTTTCTAACAGTGATGTTACAAAGATGAAATCCCCACACAGTAACACATGTATACCCAATAGTAACCATGTGATACTCTTTTTCTTACAGACGTAGTTCACCTAAATCATCCTTAAGCTTCAGAATAAAACAATAACAGAAAAGTAATTTCAGAAAACAGACATTCTCTTATACCACAAAAAGGTATACATTTGTGTGTGATTAATTCAGGGAGAAACACATTTCACAACAGTCTCGTTAATATAAACACATTTGTTGGGGGTTATTCACCCTCCTCCCCTCTACCACAGCCCAGACACAGACCCACTGATACAGTCGAAAGGGTTACCCCCACCCCTGGTCATAAATTAGTTGTACCTACAGAAATGTTGGTCAGACGAACACAAGGGTCATAAATCAGCACACACTACTTTGATTGACAGTTTGACAGAAAGTGTATGATATAACTACTTCATGTATACTCATGTAGACCCCAATCCCATTTGACGTTCCAGTAGTGTCTGGCAAACTGAAGATGCCCGAGTTTGTTTTTGGATGAGAGTCGAGGAAGAACTTGTGGTGAGACATGTTCTATTTAAGACAGTAGGGTGTTGAAGGAAGGCATTCACAACTGTTGGGGGCAGCTGGTCAGACTGTAATCATAGCCTAACCTTACTTACTAGATTATATCTATAGCTTATTAGAACCTTTGACTTAACCACCACATATTAAACAGAACCAATATATGCAATAGTTATTGCACCAGAAGACAAGGCTTATAGTTACCTACATTGAGGGGAAAAAGTATTTGATCCCCTGCTGATTTTGTACGTTTGCCCACTAACAAAGAAATGATCAGTCTATAATTTTAATGGTAGATTTATTTGAACAGTGAGAGACAGAATAACAACAAAAAAATCCAGAAAAACGCATGTCAAAAATGTTATAAACTGATTTGCATTTTAATGAGAGGAATAAGTATTTGACCCCCTCTGTAAAACATGACTTAGTATTTGGTAATGACTTAGTAATTACTTTTAATTTTCAATGCCCTGGCTGAGGGAAGGAGGTTCTCACCCAAGATTTGACGGTACATGGCCCCGTCCATCGTCCCTTTGATGTGGTGAAGTTGTCCTGTCCCCTTAGCAGAAAAACACCCCCAAAGCATAATGTTTCCACCTCCATGTTTGACGGTGTTGATGGTGTTCTTGGGGTCATAGGCAGCATTCCTCCTCCTCCAAACACGGCGAGTTGAGTTGATGCAAAAGAGCTCCATTTTGGTCTCATCTGACCACCAGAGGACAACTGGGTGAAAGAGAAAAATAACCTGTCTATCTGTCACCTCATCAGACCTGTACAGATTATTTGGGTCTAAGTCTAGAGTACATGTGACCAACAATACATGGATCAAAAATCTCGTTCGCCTGGAGAGGCTTGAGGACACACAGTTTGGCGAGAGAGAAGATTTCCAAACAGTCAATTACTCATTACTTGTCTTCAGCTATGATGAACTCACTCTCTCTCCTTGTAGACATCACTTTAGAAAATGTCAGCCTGTAAGGGTGCCTGTAAATTCACCACACTAACTCTGTTCTGTCTGCTTTTCTACTCCATTATGTAGCACATCATGTTTTCACTAAACCTAATTTTCACTAAACACATCACAAATGAACAGCCTATAACAAAATATTACACAGAAAAGGAACAATTTCAAAAATGCAACATAAAAATGCCTAATGCTTACTCTGGAGAATGCAAGAATAACCGGAAAAGATTATGCAATTCAGCTGGATTTGAATCAGTGTTTTCTTTGTTGTTATGTCGAGGGTTTGTCATCTGTAGCTTATATGTTTGTTCTTCAGATATGTTTTTCCTTATTGAAAATAATAAAAATGGTGTGGGGTTGTTAAGTCAGGAATTGATAGTCATTAAATGCTACAAGGCTGACAAGAACTTAGTTGATCAGTCAGCGTAAACGGTTGGTGAATATGACAGACGTGTCTTTATTTGTTTGATATGTGTCATCTTTAATGGATGGAGCACCGATCTGACACAAAGTGTTCATTTATTCATAAGCAAATAATGGCAAACTCAAGGTATTTACACTCTTGTGGTTATGTGTAAATCCTGTGAATGATCACAAAACACTTGAAACGCTTTCTTAAAGGATTTAAAATGCTTCTATTCCCCTGATTGCACATACAATGAGGAGGAGACCATTCATGCTTCCAGTGTGACATCATCTCTCTCTCTCTCTCACACACACACACACACACACACACACACACACACACACACACACACACACACACACACACACTTACTTCCATAGTAACCAAAGGGAGGCTCAACAAAATACATAAGTGACTCATGCCGTTCTTCAAAAATTGCTATGAATATGGAACTTTATGCATATAAACATTCTGGTCAGTGTCCTTGGCTTTAACAAAATAAAACATTAATAGCCATACTGGAAGTTTCGGAATGCCTCGCTTAATCTCGAGATACCAATTCTATGATTTTAGGGCAAATTATACAAAAGTTGTAAGCAAAAAAACATATATTTTTAACCATATTATGGTTTTTATATGACACACCAAGTTTGTTGTTAATATGACCGAAGCATTGCAAAGATATAATCTCACATTACATTTTGGCATGCTCACCTTCATATTTGTTGATTCATTATACACAAATGGTTTGACCTATCAAAAATCTTTGAATAACTTTTGGTCTTCATTGGCTGAAGATGATTTGATCAAAACTTGATGAAGTTCTGAAGAACAGCCAAGTCACAAAAGTAGTTGTTGTTGTTGGGTTTTTTGTGGTGTATTTTAAACTTTTTTTTTTTTCCACAAAAAGGGTTTAATTTGGCTCAGTATGTCTCACAGAATCTAAAGATACCACTTCTATGATTGTGGAAGCAATTATTTTATTAAGTAAAAAGAACAATTTTTCATATCTCATGACTCGTAAATTGTGGTGTTCCAAAGTGGTGAGGAGACATAACCTCACATGAATGCCAGTCCATCTCAGGGCACAATCACATACACACTCACACACCCATTCATACACTACGGACACTTTGGACACGCCAATCAGACTACCATGCATGTCTTTGGACTGAGGGAGGAAATCGGAGTACCCGGAGGAAACCCCCACAGCACGGGGAAAACATGCAAACTCCACACACACAGAGCCACGGTGTGTCACAGGGCCACAGGGCCAAGTCTTCCAAGCTTCATGAAAATATCTCATTCTGTTCAAGAGTTATAGTTTTTTTAATAAAAGTGTCCACGACCACTTCAAACGTTTTGACATGCCCTCGCGAGGGTCAAGCAAAAGTTAAACTTTTTTTGATCATTATTGATCTAAGGAGTCCAAACTATTGTCCTACACTCTGTTTGGCAAAAGTAGTTTTTTTAAAAAAAAAAAACAAAACAATGTGACCAACACAATGGTTCTTGATGCAAAGTTGTTCCAAATCAACAGCTCTATCAAGTGGTAGGGATTACTTGTGTTTGTGTGAAACATTGCAATATATAAAACCATTTATGAGCCTGAAAAAGGTGATAGTTCCCCAGAGTGTCCGATTGGTTTAAAAATTCTTACAGACCTCTGGGGCAGAAAAATAATAATAATAGTAGTAGTAATAATAATAATCCCTACAAAAACAATGGTTTCAATGCTTCACGCCTGAATCCCTAATAAATACACATATTATTTACACAATGTGTGTCATGAATGCAAGGCTTAACCATGATATATTTAGGATCATAGCAATATCTTGTAAATAATAGTAATACAACAGTCTGCTTTTACACTCCAGGTGTTCCACTTTTTGATATTTGATAAGACTGACCTATGCTTTTCTCTACCAAAGTAGAGCCATGTGTAGGTTTATGCTGGCTATATGCCCCAAACATTCATAATGCATAAACCCACAATTAAAAAAGAGATGGATAGAAAGACTTCAAATGCATTACTGATGCATATCAAGGAAATTCTTGAATGATAACACCTGCCTCCATTTCTTGTCTCTGCAACCTATTTCAAATTTTGCATTATACTCATTATACTGATTCTTTTTCTTGTTGCCTACTTCTTTAAATGTTCCTTTTTCAGGAGCAAAAGGGTGGAAACTGCCTTGATTGCTGTAGAGAGTGTAGACTGAAAGTAGTCATTAAGGAATGGGATTTGGTCTGGTAAAGCTAGTAAAGGAAAATACTAGATCTCTAACTCAGAGTTAAAAAAGGAATGAAATATTACTTTAATTAACATACCACTTGTAGAAATGTTAAATATTAAATACTTGGAATGCTACAACAGTCATTATTTGTTGCCCGTTTCAGCTGGTGCTAATGGAAAGTAGGGCTGAGGTGTGGATGTTTTGTGCTTGTGTATAGAAATACTATAAATAATCTAGCTCAATCTTCAGGATTGGTAGAAACTTAATCTTATCCATGTTCACTTTTTACAAGGGCCTATCATGCAAAATTTAATTAGAACCCTCAAGCATGTTGCTTCACCAAATATATCTGTATGAGTAATCATACTCTGGATTGTCATGTCTTTTTTCACACTACATGAATTCATATGGCCACTTTATTACAACTGAACATTACAACTGAACAACTGAACCTTCATTCAATTCTTCAATCATACATCAAACAACAGAATAGGGAAAAAATGTGATCTTATTGACTTGAACTGTAGCATAGTTCTTGTTGATGCCAGATGGGCTGGATTAAATATTTCAGAAACTACTGAACTCATGGGATTTTACAGGCTTACAAATTGGAAAACTATCAAGTGATTTTTTCCCCCCTAATCTTCAACTCTCCAGTTTCAGTGAGTCTGTGCCTGTAGCCTCAGATTCCTGTTCTTGGCTGACAGAAGTGGAACCTGATGTGGTTTTCTGCTATTGTAGCCCATACACCTCAAGGTTCGACATACCTGCAGAACTGCCGATCACTGGATGTTAAAGTTTGTCTTTTTGCTTTTTAAACTCTACAGACATTCTGATGTTTGATGTAAACATTAACTGAAGCTCTTGAACTGTGTCTACAATCATGTGAAAAAATAAGTATACCCCATGGAAATTGTTGTATTTATGACATATTTGGACAAGCAAATATTTGATCCACTTTGCCTATTAATAAAGTTGATACACTATCAAAAGAAATAAAATTAACATTTTGTTGTCATTTTCACAATTTAAATGAACAACCTTCAAATACATAAAATTAAAATCAGGTGTTCAAAATTAAAACCTGCTTAGGGAGTGCAAGTGGAACTGGTCTTATTTATACGTCTCTCATATCTAGTGTCTGGTTTTCCCTTTGTTATTGAGGTATGTAATGTCATCATGTCAAGATTTAAAGAATTCTGTAAGGCCTTCAGAAAAAAGGTTGTGGATGCCTTTGAGTCTGGCAAATGATCAAAAAATATCTCATCTATTCCATACAATATTCTTTCAGTTGTAAAATGTTTGAAGGTTTTCTTGCATGTACTGCCTATTTCCAATCCTCCCACAACATTTCAATGGGATTCAAATACGGGTTTTGACTAGACCATTCCATAACTGAAAGGAAATTCTCTTTTATCATCTTATATTTTATATTATGTACCCTCTTATATTATGACTTGCTCTCAAATATATGATGAATGTAATCATTTAGTTACCTCTTTGAATAAGCTGATCAACTGCTATCCTTGATTATATTATTATGTACTTCTGTGTCAACATGACATGGGACTTATTTTGTATCATGACTATGTGCTGTGTGTTTTGACTAAATCTGTCTGACACTTGGACCAGTAGAAACCGTCCACGCACTGCTGTTATCAATGTGTACAATGTGTATAAATTCTTCTGCTTTGAATGAATAAAGGAGAAGTCTCTTTTGAACACGCTCATATCTGTCAGCATATTTGTGTTCATTTCGGACTCTCCAGGCACCTGACTCTGCAGAAAACCACACTTTCTAGCTCATAGCAACATAGAAGTAAAAGTAACGCAATGTTACTAGACATTAATGGTAAAACAGGCTGAAAGGCCCGCGGAGAAACGAAAGGCGTACGGTAGATTCCTCTGGGGTGAAATCTAACAATTTGGTGTCTGAAGTGGGATTACTCCGGACCAGGTGAGTGTTTTTCTTTTCCTCATATCAACATCTGTGGTGCTCAGTAGCCGTCGGTCTTAGACGACATGACACCGCTATGACAATATTGATCCACGTCAGCGCTATATTATTACTCCTTTTAACGTCACCACCAGAAAAAATAAACCCTTAATAGGTGTTGATAAACCAGGTGCTACTCCATATTGTAAAGATCTCCCCTATGACTCGCGGCCCGTAAAAAAACTAATTGCCTACTAATTGTCTGGACCCCCGGTACTTATGTCAAGGGGAAGGGTCTTTTAAAATGCCTCAGATAGCCGCTAACTTTTCATCAGTCTGTTTGTTTACCTAAAGGTATTAAATATACAGTATGTTTTTATCGTAAGATATCAGATTACCTGTAGCCCTTATGTTAGAGAAAAGGATAGTAAGACATCTATGTATATGGGTGTATGTATATCTCTCCTTATCATTGTGAAGAACTCTTTGGTGGCACTTATTCGGATGGTTTTCCCCTTACGCATCTGCCATCCTTCCTATTATTGTGGTTCTCATCTTTATCTTCTTATTCGGCCCCTGTACTTGGTCCTGTATTTGTCGCAGTATAGCCTTGGTTCAAGATTCTGTAACTACACCTCTTTTTAGCTCTACTCGAATTGGCCATTCCAACCATAACCATAGTTCTTATCCTGAAGTGACCCATTCAGCCCCGATTGACATTTACATTAATAACCATGAAGCCGTGGTTTCAGTGGTTTAAGATGTGGTCTCACAGACATATCATGACTTTCCTATGACAGGGTGATGTGATGTTACCCTTAGAATTTCCTTTTGGTTTATTCTATGCTACACTAAAATAAAAAAGAGCATTGAAAGGAAATTCTCTTTTATCATCTTATATTTTATATTATGTACCCTCTTATATTATGAACTGCTCTCAAATATATGATGAATGTAATCATTTAGCTACCTCTTTGAATAAGCTGATCAACTGCTATCCTTGATTATATTATTATGTACTTCTGTGTCAACAGGACATGGGACTTATTTTGTATCATGACTATGTGTTTGTTGTTTTGTCTAAATCTGTCTGACACCTGGACCAGTAGAAACCGCCCACGTGCCGCGTATTATCAATGTGTACAATGTGTATAAATTCTTCTGCTTTGAATGAATAAAGGAGAAGTCTCTTTTGAACACGCTCATATCTGTCAGCATATTTGTGTTCATTTCGGACTCTCCAGGCACCTGACTCTGCAGAAAACCACACTTTCTAGCTCATAGCAACATAGAAGTAAAAGTAACGCAATGTTACTAGACATTAATGGTAAAACAGGCTGAAAGGCACGACGGAGAACGAAAAGGCGTACACGGTAGATTCCTCTGGGGTGAAATCTAACAATTTGGTGTCTGAAGTGGGATTACTCCGGACCAGGTGAGTGTTTTTCTTTTCCTCATATCAACATCTGTGGTGCTCAGTAGCCGTCGGTCTTAGACGACATGACACCGCTATGACAATATTGATCCACGTCAGCGCTATATTATTACTCCTTTTAACGTCACCACCAGAAAAAATAAACCCTTAATAGGTGTTGATAAACCAGGTGCTACTCCATATTGTAAAGATCTCCCCTATGATCTCGCGGCCCGTAAAAAAACTAATTGCCTACTAATTGTCTGGACCCCCTGTACTTATGTCAAGGGGAAGGGTCTTTTAAAATGCCTCAGATACCGCTAACTTTTCATCAGTCTGTTTGTTTACCTAAAGGTATTAAATATACAGTATGTTTTTATCGTAAGATATCAGATTACCTGTAGCCCCTTATGTTAGAGAAAAGGATAGTAAGACATCTATGTATATGGGTGTATGTATATCTCTCCTTATCATTGTGAAGAACTCTTTGGTGGCACTTATTCGGATGGTTTTCCCCTTACGCATCTGCCATCCTTCCTATTATTGTGGTTCTCATCTTTATCTTCTTATTCGGCCCCTGTACTTGGTCCTGTATTTGTCGCAGTATAGCCTTGGTTCAAGATTCTGTAACTACACCCCTTTTAGCTCTACTCAAATTGGCCAAAAAAAAAAATTCAACCATAACCATAGTTTATCCTGAAGTAACACACTCAGCCCTCATAGATAACAAAAAAACAAAGAGCTTGGTTTCAGTGGTTTAAGATGTGGTCTCACAGACATATCATGACTTTCCTATGACAGGGTGATGTGATGTTACCCTTAGAATTTCCTTTTGGTTTATTCTATGCTACACTAAAATAAAAAAGAGCATTGAAAGGAAATTCTCTTTTATCATCTTATATTTTATATTATGTACCCTCTTATATTATGAACTGCTCTCAAATATATGATGAATGTAATCATTTAGCTACCTCTTTGAATAAGCTGATCAACTGCTATCCTTGATTATATTATTATGTACTTCTGTGTCAACAGGACATGGGACTTATTTTGTATCATAACTATGTGCTGTATGTTTTGTCTAAATCTGTCTGACACCTGGACCAGTAGAAACCATCCACGCAGTGCTATTATCAATGTGTACAATGTGTATAAATTCTTCTGCTTTGAATGAATAAAGGAGAAGTCTCTTTTGAACACGCTCATATCTGTCAGTGTGTGTGTGTTCATTTCGGACTCTCCACGTGCCTGTCCCTGCAGCAAACCACACTTTCTAGATCAAAGCAACATAGAAGTAAAAGTAACGCAATGTTACTAGACATTAATGGTAAAACAGGCTGAAAGGCATGACGGAGATCAAAAAGGCGTACACGGTAGATTCCTGTGGGGTGAAATCTAACAATAACCAATTCTTTTTAAACCACAACATTTCTACCACCATGCTTGACAGCTGGTATGAGGTGCTTCTCCTGATAAGCTATCTTTGTTCTGCACCAAACATGTCTGCTGTTACTGTGAACAAACAGCTCTATCTTTGATTCAACTGTCTAGAGCACATTATTCCGAAAGGCCTGGTCTTTGCCTATATGCTCATTGTCAAACTGTAGTCTTGCAAGGTTTTTTTCCTGACTCGCCACCCATGCAGGTCAAATTTGTGCAATCTCTTCCTGATTGTAGAAAACGTCTTCTTGCATCTGACGGTCTGCTCTTTCGCAGTTTGCTGGGAAAATTGGCAGACATTTGAAATCTCCACCATTTGTAGATTATTTTCCTTACAGTGGAATGATGTATTTCAAATAATTTGTGGTCAAAAACTCCAGCGAGCTTGGTGGACAATTATGCAAAAAGCCTACAAGTAATTTCTGCAATACTTGTGATTATTCACCCAGGTGAACATTAGCTGGTAAGTGTTTCTTTCATGATTTTAGTTGAAATTAGTTTTAGCATCGGTTGTCAGATAGAAGCTGTAACTACACTTCCTTGTTGGTACGAGCTGTTTACACATTGCTAGATTTAAGCTAATTCCGCTACTCGTATTCAGTTTCGGTTGGGAGTTGCTTGTTCAAGCGGTTACACTTTGTTTTGCTAATTAAAGAGGCATGCTCAGCTGTGAAGCACCCCACCTCAGTACTTAAGAACTAGGAAACGCTTAGGCAAAACCATCAGCCCTCATTGTGTGAAGATCGAGCTCGTATAAAGACCTGCAAATCTACCTGTCCGAGTCCTCCGACAAGACACCACTCATGCTGCTACAGTATGTATACTTTTATCCCTCTCTTCCCCTCACTGTTTACCTGTTTACATACTAACATGTGTCATCAGTTTATCCATGTTATTTGTCACAGGCGCAAACTACTGCACACTTCCAGAAAAGTACACAAATTGGACAACCTATGCTCTCTGCATGTGGTCTCTGCAGACCCCTCCCCCCCTTCTCTATAGGACTTTGGAACTGCCAATCTGCTGTCAACAAGGCTGATTTAAATCCTGTCTTTGCAACCCACTCTAACCTCAGTGTGCTTACTCTGACTAAGACCTGGATCCATACTGAGAACACTGCCACACCCGCTGCCCTAGCCTGCAACTTCAACTTCTCCCATACCTCGTGCCCCAAAAGACAGGTGGTATAGGTTTGCTTCTCTCCAAAACATGGAAATTTTAATTCTGTCTCCCCTTTGCTCCTACACTTCCTTAGAATTTCATTCTTTTGAGGTTACTGACCCTGCCAAAATGCACTTTCTTGTTGTTATTGTTCTCCCGAAAAAAAGGGGGGGTGTCCCCCCCCCCCCCCCCCCCCCCCCCGGGACCCCCCCCCCCCCCCCTCCCCCCCCTTCCCCCCCCCCATCCACCCCCCCCCCCCCCCCCCCTCCCCCTCCCCCCCCCCCCCCCCCTCCCCCCCCCCCCACCCCCCCCCCCACCCCCCCACCCAAAAAACAGCTCAACCTCATCCTCACATGTAACTGCACCACACAAGATCTTCTTATTACTCCTCTCCACACCTCTGACCATTTCTTTATCCACTTTTCTATTTCTCTCCTCTCACCGCCTTCACTGTCTCCACCTTCTATTGCATTTAGTTGGAATCTTCACTCCCTTTCCCCCTTACACTTCTCCTCCATTGTGACAGCCTCACTTCACTCTGATTTCCACCTCTCCTCACTGGACTTAAACACCGCAACTGATATGTTATATTCTCTGAGTATATGGTATATAAGCTCTGAGTAGCAACCTTGCTGAAAGGAAATGGCATAAATCTAATGATCTGACTGACCTAACCAATTACCAAAAACTTCTCTTTTTCCATTAGCATCTCCTCTGATAAAGCCACATACTACCAAGAGAAGACGGCAGCTCTCCCAACACCCGTACTCTCTTCAAAACCCTTTTTCTTCACTGTCCCCCTCCTCACCCTTCCCCAACCTCTGCAGACGACTATGCCACTTTCTTGTTCAACAAGGTTACATCAATCAGGAACCAATTCTCAACCCCAGACATGCATAGGCTAACACCTCCTCCATGTAATTCCCAACTAACTGTTCCTCTCAGAGACCGATGTCTCTAAACTCCTCCTCTCTACCCATTCCAGAACCTGTCCTTTTGACCTGCACTCACACACATCTTTAACACATCCCTCTTTACTGGCACATACCCTACCTCATGTAAGCAGGCCCGAGTTACCCCACTGCTTAAAAAACCATCACTCAACCCTGCTGCAGTTGACAACTACAGACCTGTTTCCCTCCTCCCTTTTCTTTCCAAAATCCTTGAAAGAGCTGTTTTTAATCAACTCTCGAATTTTCTCACACAGAACAACCTCCTGGACACCAAGCAGTCTGGCATCAAAAGCAGTCACTCCATGGAGACTGCTCTGCTTTCCTTCACTGAAGCCTTATGACTAACAAGATCAACCTCAAGATCATCTGTCCTCATCCTACTCAACCTCTCTGCTGCTTTCGACACTGTGAATCATCAGATCCTCCTGTCAACTCTCTCCAGCCCTAGCATCACTGGAACGGCTCTGCGCTGGGTGGAATCCTATCTCTCAGGCAGATCCTTGAAGTTATTGTGGAGGGAAGGTATTTCTGAAACTCAGCAACTCACAACTGGGGTTCCTCAGGGGTCAGTTCTGGGTCCACTGCACTTTTCTATTTATACTACATCTCTGGGGCAGGTGATTGAGTCTCATGGCTTCTCATACCAATGCTATACTGATGACAGCTCTATTTGTCCTGATGATCCATCTGATCCAAATTAAGCTCCACTTGGCAAAATCTGAGCTTCTCGTCATCACAGCCTGCCCCTCAATCAACCACAATCTCACTGTACAGCTCGGCTCAACCACATATAAGCCAACCAGGACAGCCAGGAACATTGGGGTGACTTTTGATGACAGCTTGACCTTTACAGACCACATTTCAACAACTACATGGTCCTGTAGGTTAATTCTGTATAACATCAAGAAGATCAGACCCTATCTTACCGAACAGGCTACATAGCTACTAGTCCAGGCTCTTGTCATATCAAAACTGGACTACTGCAATGCACTATTCTCGGGCCTCCAAGCCAGCTCCATCAAACCCCTTCAGATGATTCAAAATGTGGCAGCATGCCTCATCTTCAACCAGCCCAAAAGAACCGATGTCGCATCCCTCTTCATCTACCTCCACTGGCTTCCTGTTGCCGCCCATATCAAATTCAAGGCCTTAATGCTCACCTACAAAATCTTGTCTATATCAGCACCCCCCCCTTACTCAACGCTCTCCTGAAGGCTTACATTCCCTCACGCAATCTGAGATCAATTAGCGACCAATGCTTAGTAGTACCTACTCATCGTGGCTCAAGGTCTCTCTCCAGATCCTTCACACTAACTGTCACATAGTGGTGGAATGAACTTCCAACTTCAATCCGGACCGCAGAATCTGTCTCTATCTTCAAAAACCAGCTAAAGACCCACCTCTTCTGTGAGCACATAACTAACCCCTAAAATGTCAACCGCACATTATTCTTTAAAAAATATATATATTTTTAAACTTACGTTGGCTCTTACACCTCTTCTCTGCACACTTTGCTTTTCTAGAATTCAATTATAAATCTTGTATGGTAGCACTACTTGTATTGTTCTCCGCTATATTTCTTTGCTTGTATTTCCTCATTTGTAAGTCGCTTTGGATAAAAGCATCTGTTAGATGAATAAATGTAAACGTAAAAATTTTAAATACTTGCTTCTGAGGCCAATAGTGTACTTACTTATTCCACAGAAGAATATCACATCAATTCACATTTGTTGAATAAATGATTGAAAGAGTTTTCTTCAAGTATATCAACTTCATTAATAGGCACTGTTTCAAATATGATCAAATGTTTGCTTGACAAAATATGTCAAAAAAAAAGCCAACAATTTCCATGGGGTGTACTTATTTTTTTCACATGACTGTACATGACTTTATGCATTGTGCTTCTGATACATGATTGAGAAGCTGCATGAATGTACAAGTGCACAGGTGTTCCTATTAGAGTCACCAATGACTGTATGTCATAAAATTGCATGCATTACAATTCCATTCAGACCAAGACATGATGCAAGCTGTCCAGTGACCAACAGGTCCAGAGCATTTCAAAGATTCTATAAAAGGGTCATCATTGCGGTTAATTTAGCCCTCTAGCCATCAGCATCTAATTTGCTTTGGAATATTTAACAAAGTTAAATGAAATGTCACATGTCACTGACTCCAGTCATAATTCATTTATATCACTCGTGATTTTACATCTAAAGTTGCCAGGCCACTGTTTTCTTATCTAAATGAACTGTGACTCCTAGACCCAGCGTGCAGTCATTTAAAGATTAGCCAAAAGTGTATATTGTGTAAGACCCCTACTTAAAGTCTGACAAAATCATTTACAATCTGTTTTACATGTATTCAGTGTGACCTGGCAACCTACTGAGTGCTATTTTGGAGCATGGCAGTGGATTCCTGTTTATAAAATCAGGTTATGAGAGGCACAACTGTTCCTATAACAGAAGTTTCATCACTTAGTCCAATGGATCTTGCCTGAACTATTTCTTAGTCTTACTCCACAAGAGTAAGCCACCATGTCTTTTATATTGCATTGTTATAATGACATTCAAGCACTAGGCCTTCTCACCTTGACCATGTTGACCTCATAGTCATATTTAAAAAACACAAACTGTAAGGCTTCATTATAAAAGGGTCATTAGAGGTTTGACTAAAATTGTGTAAAATATACATCAAAGATATGAGATGTGATGGACTGGCACGCTGTCCAGGGTGAACCCTGCCTTGTGCCTGATGTTCCCTGGGATAGGCTCCAGGTTCCTCGCGACCCTGAAGAAGGAGCAAGCGGTAGAAGATGGATGGATGGATATGAGATGTGAAGGTTCACAAAGCTTCACTGACACTGACACTGTGTTTCATTAATATTTACATACTTATTCTTTAAAATGGAATTAAAAAATACTCTCAAAGAGGATTAAAATTTATTTAATGTCAAAGGTTTATTTAGAGGAAATAACTTTATAAGAATATAAATAATTAGCTTAAATAAATGACTATACCTGATAGTTATATCTAAATAACTAATTATATCTAGTTTTTTTTAAGCCTTAAACAGTTTTCTATGACACCATAAGAGCACAAGTCACATCAATAAGCGTTGGTCCACCTGCCAGAACTGGCCTCCACTGAGATGCTTGTAATCACTCTGCCTGTTTGAGTTTTAAAGTAATATCCACTTTCTGGCCCCCTACATGCTTTATTATTGGGCCAGTTTTGCTGTGGGACAGACCTGACGCCCATGTGGAAAGAATGTTGCCATAAAGAGTGAATGTGTGTGTGTGTGTGTGTGTGTGTGTGTGTGTGTGTGTGTGTGTGTGTGTGTGTGTGTGTGTGTAATCATTGTTGTCTGTTTGTTTGCAGGTCCATGGAACCTCCACACCTGATGAGGCGTCCAATACTAGTTCAGATTGCAACAACCTACCTCTTAATAAAGAATCAAAAAACCTTTATGAAATATTAGTGTAACTGTCACACCTTTTTACACAACTTCTTCTAGATTTCCCAGTCCATTTATTTCAATACATGCATACATCAAAAAAGTTATTTTCCCCCTAATAAGGTTAATATTTGTCCCTTATTAAAATCTATATAATGTCATGTATTTTACATGACCATTTCCCACTCTCTCACTCTCTCTCTCTCTCTCTGACCCTCAGAATTAAACAGACATTTTTGCTACTGCTCATTTAAAGAGATTTTGTCATTATTTAATCCCATGTGTAACCCAAGTAATGTAATATTTTGACTAATTGACTACTGTTTTGACAAAAAAGTAATTAGATCACATTAACTAATTGATTTGAAATCATGTTGCCGTGAGAGACATTAGCTGTGAGAGACAGACATACAGGCTGTTGAATGTACTATTAAGCTGATGAAACCTTTAAAATATTTCATGCCAAAAAAATATTCCAGTTAAAAAAAAGAGAAAACATGGGTTGTGACCACAGACCGACAAGATCTAGGACATTTAGATAGTAGAACCTTTAGATGGTGAACCGACTGTACACCTATCACTCACAGCCTCATTTTCAATGGGTCCACAGAGATCGTCCATATCCTTTTGGATATGTAATAATATAAATTATTTGTCTTACTATTTTGAAGTCTTCTTCAGTAACTGACCCAAGTCACATAAAAAGAGAGAAGAGAGAGAAGAGGGAGAAGCTAGTGGGCTATGACATATCCCCAAAATACATGTTGATACAACGTGAACATTATATAAAAAAAGAAAGGAAATATGAAAATGTGTAATGTGTCTGTAAGTCTGTCCATTGTCATTGTTCATCGTTACAACTTAAATACAATTAAATTGGTGAAATAGTTTTAATTATGCTATTTAATTATTTTGCACATAGTTTTTAGAGCAAACATCAGAGTTGCATGTTTTTTGTTCTTTTTGAAGGTGCTGCAAGAACAAATAAAGAACAAATTGTTTGAATGGTTGCTTGTGCTCCTGAAGATTATTTAAAGTATACTTCACAACACCCAGTGACAGGAAAAATAGAATACATCATGTGATCAGTTAATCAAACAGACTGTCAATCAGATCAATCAGTGATTCTTTAGCATTTTATTATTATTTTTTTATATATATAAAATGAACGTATCAACATTTTACCCAGACAGCATCAGCAGTTAAGTCTGGTTTGCTATGACCAGCTAAGACCAGCCTGACCAACACTGACCAGCTAAGACTAGCCTGGCCACAATATTGACCAGCTAAGACCAACCTTACCCACACTGTCCAGCTAAGACTAGCCTGACCACCAACATTGACCAGCTAAGACCAGCCTGACCAACACTGACCAGCTAAGACCAACCTCACCAACACTGACCAGCTAAGACTAGCCTAACCAACATTGACCAGCTAAGACCAGCCTGATCAACACTGACCAGCTAAGACCAACCTCACCAACACTGACCAGCTAAGACTAGCCTTACCCACACTGACCAGCTAAGACCAGCCTCACCAACACTGATCAGCTAAGACCAGCCTTACCCACACTGACCAGCTAAGACCAGCCTCACCAACACTGATCAGCTAAGACCAGCCTTACCCACACTGACCAGCTAAGACCAGCCTGACCACCAACATTGACCAGCTAAGACCAACCTGATCAACACTGTCCAGCTAAGACCAGCCTCACCAACACTGACCAGCTAAGACCAACCTTACACACACTGACCAGCTAAAAAAAAGTGGCCAAAACACCTGTACAACCAGCCAGCTCTACCAGCTATGACCAGGCTGTGAGACCAGCCAAGACCAGCCAAGACCAGTCAAGACCAGCCAACCAGTTTAGGCTGGTTGTAGCTGTTATTTTTGAGCAGGATGAGGCTGAGGTCAGGGCTCTGTGCAGCCCACTCGAGTTTTTCCCACACCAACCTTGTCTTCATGGATCTTTATGCACAGGGACATTGCTGGAACCGGTTTGGGTTAGGCCCCATAATTTCAGAGAAGCTAGACTATTATGTGCTTGCACCTTTGTAGCAACAATTTGGGGAAAGCCCAGATATGGTGTGCTGTTCAGATGTCCACATACTTTTGACCATATTGTGTAGATGCTTTCAGAGCATCTAGCGACTTTTGAGCTGAGCATTAAACAGTAATTTGAGCTGATATCACAGTAATCCGCCAAAACTTATCCGCCAACATAATTCCCCCCCCTTTTTATTTTATTTGTTGGTTTGTTTCTTTGACCACTCTGCCCATATTTCTCTCGAGGTCCCGGATGCTCCACCTTTGACCTAATACACAATAAAATCTGTTGGGTTTGTTTTTTTGTAGGTTTGCATTTAGGGTTCAAATTTCGAAATCAAAACCAACAAGTTCAAATCAAAGGAACAACAACAACAACAACAACAACAACAACCCAGTGATAACAACGTATATTTATTAAGTAGACTAAAGAAAAGACAGTTATTTAATGTGACGTGTATATAATCCTTCAGCCAGGCTTCCCTCCTCCATCAGCACACCCAGCCTCGCAGAGCTCTACCCGCGTGTGGCTCCGCCCACACGGCGCCCATGACCACGCCCCCAATGTGATCACAATTAGGAGAGAAAGGGAACGGACGCAGCAGACGGAAGAAGAACCCTCAGTGGACCGAACGGACGAGAACCTCAGATCCTACTTCAAGGGTCGCGTTCAAGAAGGTGAGAAAAAGAAATGAGATTTGTCTAGTAGTCGGAGCAGCTGAGTAGGACGCCATCTGACCCCGCCAGCTCTGTTGAGAAGAAACGGACGAGTTTTATTGGCTCGGTGGACTGACACCGCGAGGATCATGGGATCCACAGAGCACCGCTCAGCCACGGACGGAACTTTACTCCATATGTGCTGCTCACTTCTAATCGCGCAGCTTTTCCCCCGGACCGGCGCGTTCAACCTGGACACGGAGAACCCGTCCGTGTTCTCCGGACCAGCGGGCAGCTACTTCGGTTATTCTGTGGACTTTTACATGGCTCAGTCGACACGGTAAGTTTAGATCGAAGTGCAGTTTCTGCAGGACCTTTGTTTTAGTTTTATGCTCGTTAATGAGAATTAATAGACTTTATATTGGTAACGTTTAGTATATAAGCTATACATCCATTAAAGCACACACACACACACACACACACACACACACACACACACACATATATATATATACATACACACACGCACACACACATATACATATATATATATATATATATATATATATATATATATATATATATATACATACACACACACACATACACATATATATATATATATATATATATATATTATGTATTTATATATATATATATATATATATATATATATATATATATATAAATATAAATAAATATATATATATATATATATATATATATATATATAAATAAATATAAATAATGATAATACATATGTGTGTGTGTATATATATATATATATATATATACACATTATACACATATATATATAATATATATATATATATATATATATATATATATATATGTGTGTGTGTGTGTATATATATATATATATATATATATATATATATATATATATAAATATAAATAAATATATATATATATATATATATATATATATATATATATATATAAATAAATATATAAATAATGCATACATACATATGTGTGTGTGTATATATATATATATGTGATATATACACACATTATTTATACATATATATGTATGCATTATTTATATATATATATATATATATATATATATATATATATATATATATATATATATATATCACAAACATACATACATACATACACAAATATATATATATATAATGCATAAATACGTAATGTGTAAGTTCAGTTCTCACTGTCCTAATCTTTTGAAACGTTTACAAAAATAAGTGCTAGAACTTGACTAAACTGTGTGTGTGAGAGCCTCCGTGATCAGACCTCCGAGAGGAGATCTAGCCTACACCACAGAAGTGTCCCCAGTTGTTTGGAATCCGAACTCCGTATGTGAAAAGCCGTATAGATGAAAGCCTGCCTTCACAGCTGGAGACGAACAGTCTCTTAAAACGTTCTTCCACTGTTTGTTCAGGAAGATCCACAACACTGCATTGTGCATGGGCTGTCCTAAGGACCTCGTTTTTTTTCCCCCCCTGCATGACTACTAACGGCATATGTCAGTGTTTTCAAGCCATATTTAGTACGTGGAAAAGGAGAAGATTTGACGTCAACGGCAGGGGAAAGTGACTCAGCTCTTGAGAAGGGAATTCGGAGTGCTTTTGGTAATTGCCGCTGATTTGTACTTACTTCATACTGAGGGAGAATATTGTCCACGTTTCCACAAAATGGGCTTGGGTAAAAGATGGAGACACGAATATTACTTGGAAGTTCTTGTGTGTTAAATGATGAATGACACGCGTCTCATTTCTAGGTGAATCTGATTTTTAGAAGAGTTCAGTATTCCATCAGACGGCTCAGTCACTGTCCTCCCTTGCAGGACAGACTGGGATGCCTTGGCGCCAGTGTGACTCATTGTTATAATGAGTAAGACCCCAAGCTCAGATCAGATTTGAATACGTCATGTTTTCTTTGGGTTTTTCCTATGAGACTCAGTGACACATTGCCTAGACATTTGTCGTGTGAACTGGCTGTCTGTTTAGAATACAAAGTGGAGGTTATACCGTGGAAATCTCGTTGTGTGTTTCTTTTTTTTTTTTGGCGCACCTCTGCTAATGTCATTTTACATGGGTTTTAAAACCCCTCACCCAACTCCTATATTTCAGGCCATGCAACCCCCACCGACACTCTCACCCACACTCTCACTCACTCACTCGCTCGCTCGCTCTTATGAGCTATGAAGTCACAGAAAGTAGCAGCTGCTCTCACTACCATTACTTCATCCCAACTCAAAATGTTCAAAGGACATTGTGCGCAAAAACAAACGTTTGAACCGGGACTTACAAGAATATTCAATGTAACCCGTTTGTTTTTGTACGTATGTTTTGAAGCCTATTTTCCAGACCGAAAGATTGATTGAATCTAGTCCCCCATGTTCTATTCATTCACATCTTTGTCATATTTCTCATACATTTTTACACCGATGACCAACGTTTCAGTGAAGTTGAGTGGATTAAACCCTTTTTAAATGTATTTTATTTTCATGTGTGAATCTGCTTCTGTCTGAACGGAGGGTTTTTTTTGTTTTTGTTTTGTGCCCGTGGCTTTAGGGACTCTTGTGTTGTGGTTGTTGGGAGTTTTCAAAAATACAGAAAGTTGGAACTGTTCCAATCATTCCCTTAGCCAGCTGTTTGAAACCTTGGCCATGCAGAATCAGCTCTAGAATTTCCTAGTACTTTCTATTGCACTCTTTATATGTACATATCTGTACGCACAGCACTCCTTGCATCAGACCTTTTGTAATTCAGAGATACTCCAGATATTCAAGATACTCCAAAGATTCTCCATACAATACTCCCTTTTATCTGTATGATGCTGCCTGACTGATTTTTATTTAAGCAGTGTGGTGACCGCAGAAGAAGACCGCTTGAGGACAGCGTTCACACATTTTTTAAACTTTGCAAATTGCACATTTCGACTGTCTTTTGTCACAGCAGAGCCTGTCTGTAAGGGTTCTTCTGTTCCTGAAGAGTATACTGAATTGCAATATATCTGCTTCTTCTCTAGAGCTGAACATGTTTAGCTGTCTGTGTTGTCAAATATCTATGCTTTGAGGAAGAAATATTGGCCTGTTTAGAAAAAACACCGGATTCTGAGTATAAATTCATATCCCTAGTTAAAGCTTTAGGGGAAAAAGTCATTCATTAGGTGTAGGAGTAGCACATTCCACTCTGTCCACATAGCATGTAGATAAGGATGGAGAGCTCTTTAGCAGGAGTAGGTCAGAGATCAGGGTCTAAACATCGTATTAAATTCTCACTGGGTTGGAAGAAGAATATTTTGCAATTTAAATATTTATTCATTTAGAAGAAGCCCATTTGTTTGGCAGGAGCAACTTACAAAATGTGCATTGTGTCGGAAGGCGCAGAGATGGAACGTGCTGAGATTCTTTTATTATATCGTTTACATTTAAGTAACAAGTCCTCTTTTGTAGCTTGACTTAAGACCATTTGAATCATGCGTAGTTGAATGCTTTTTTTCATTTGTAACCATGCATTCCTTCCCACTTTTTCTCTGTTTATCTTTAATTTTGGAGGGGTGCATTGTCCTGCTAATGTACTTGTCAGTCGAAACAGGGTTTCAAGTTTTTTTTTTTGTGATAATTGCGGTCGAAATGATTGATTTTTGCTGCAGCTTTAAAAAAAAAAAAAGAGAGAGAGAGAGAAATATTGCGATACATGCAGTTATTTGTGCTTTTTTTTTTTTTTTTTGTGGAAAATTATTTGCTTTGGCAAAATTGTTCTGCACGGCCTTTTGCAGTGATGTTGGGAAATGAGACCCTTTTAGCTGTACTTGTGTGTTGTATGTGATTCAAAGAGGGCGTTGGCTAAAGCCACGTTGTGATGAGGTCACCCAGTGTGTCTTGGCCCAAATCTGCAGAGGTCATTTGAAAAATTGTGAAATACTGGAGGGGTTGACTTCGTCAAACGTCACACGTGCGTATTTCATCGTGGATGCTTTGGCCCTGACCCATGATGCATTCTGTAATCTGGTGATTGTCACACTCCTAGAGTAAATGAGGAATCAATATTTCTTTCAGGTGTATGGGAAATTTGTCCTCACTAGTTTGTGTCTCTCCTCTACTCCTAGTCTTCCCCAGGTTTGATTTTTAATATTCTGTTTGATATTATTGTTCATGTAGGTGTTAAGCTTATTTGGATAAGGGTGTATCGGATGCCAAGCTCTTCGCGTTTTAGTGTTTGAAAATAGACTTTTGGTGCAGAGGTAGAAAAGTGTTCCCTGTTTTAGGAAGCTAACATGTTCCTTATGATATTTTTATTTTGTGCACGATTGTACATGAGCATCCTGTGTCCAGTTGGAAGCTGCCTATACTCTGAAGGGAGGTTTTGTTAAACACAAGAATTTGTTGTTTCAAGGGTTAATAGGGATAAGATTGGTCGGTGGCTGAAGCAATAGAGAGTACGTTTCCCTGTACTATTGAGAGACTGTTTCACTGTCTGGAACAGCAGGTTTGAATAATGGGCCCCTGTCCTTATGAGTGTACACTCTCTTGTGGTAAAGGACACAAGTGCTGAGTCACAGCAGGTCAAATTGGCCTTGTACAGTGCTCAGTCATATTCTTAAGCACAAACCTTGCCTGGTGCTCGGTTGTTCTGAAGAACACTTCGATACATGTTTGTTTGGAACGTTTTTTTTTTTTTTTCCCCCCCATTTATTGGAATAAACAATTATTGGTTTTCATTTGAACAGATGTAAATTGGTTGTAAACAATATTCTAAAGTAACAAACATTTTCTATGTAACTTTGTCTCCTACTTCGCTCCTCAGGAATGTGCCTGGGATTTTTGACATGATGTTCCTACCTAATCATTTATTAGCCTGATCAGTCTGACCAACATCAGAACGTGTGTGCGTGTGTGTGTGTGTGTGTGTGTGTGTGAGTGTGAGTGTGAGTGAGCTTTACAAAAATGCGTCCTAGCCAAGTACGGAGACACAAGCTGCGAGAGACTTGTAGTGTGCATGTGCTGCGTTCCGCACATGTACAGTGCGTGTGACTCTGAACAGCGGGTGAGGAAGAAATGTGACCTTGTGTTTTTGACTGCTAAAATAATTTCTTGTTTGCCTTAAAGCGTCATAAAACACTAAACTACATTATTTTTTTTGTGTGTGTGATTTTAACAGAGGTGTTCGTGTCGCACATCGTAAGACAATCTTATCCGTTAATTCTATTTGTAGTAGAAAGCCGGTTAATTTGAAACCCTTCCCCGCTGTATTCATCTTCCGGGTTTAAAATCTTGTCGTGTCGCACATCACGGGCGGTGACGTCACAGTGTACTAAAGTACATCAAGAATGTGTCGGTGTCTCATAATTATTCATGAGCCTGCATGTTGTTCTCCTGTGAGAAGATGCGGTCGGTCTCTTAATGGATCATGGCAGCACGGGGTGCTTTCCTACAGATGTAGTGGATGAGCGAGGCGTTCAAATGAGTTTGTTTCAGTGGTGTAAGAGTCCGTGTGTGTTTTCTCGGGAGCTAGAATTGGAGAAAGGTGGACTTCAGACTTGCGCATGAAAGCAGTTTGCGTCTACACAAGGACGCCGTATCGTGTCCCGAGGACTCTCCCGTCCCTTCAAATGAGGTATGTGTCTCATTTTTAAATGTGATGGTTTTACTTGCTTTTTGAGCTAATTAAACTGCTAAAAGCTCAACGGGCAGTGACGGGCCATAGTGTGCAAAACTAAGCAGCAAGAGTCTGCATTGAAGGGAGGAGCCTTCGCCTTTTTATTCGTGAAAAGCACGAGCCTGTTAGCTATCTCCCCATTGCGACACTTCTTCCATCCGTGCTGCCTCCGGTTATTTGTTTTCCTCCATTGTCACGCCAGTGGTTCAAATAGACAGGGCAGAGCAAGTCATTTAGCCCTGGGGATTCAGGAGGAGAGAAGACCTCTACCTCATCAAAGCTCTGTGTACTGCTGGCACTGCAAACTTTGTCACTATCCATATTACTGTGAGTGTTCTGAAGGTTCGCCCCCCTCTTCGTCGCCTGCCTATCCCTTCCCCCTCCCTTCTTCACACAGCCATCCACACCCATTTAAGTTGCATTTTTCAAATGCATTGAGAGGTAGACTTGAGCTGAAAGAGGTGACCCTTGACCCTTTAGTAAAGTGGGTAAATTAAAATACAGTTGTTGAATTCATTCCTTTTTTTCCTAGTGGGCTTTGTTTAAAAAATAAAATCAATAATTATCTATACTGAAGGATATGAAACATACATTTTGTAGCTGTACCACCCAGCCCTAACTCTGTGTGTGTGTGTGATGTGATGTGATATATATATATATTTTTTTCATATTCTTTCTTTTAACAGTGAAAACAAAACCAGCTGTTTGAGCAAGCTAGGCAGCTTTATTGAATATCAGAATGTCAGCTCAGTATTTCAGCCTGTTGCCTTCTGTAGCAGAGTGTGCTGTGGTGCCAGTTAAAATTACAACATTGTGAAAGTTGTATCTAACGAATTTAGAAGTAAAAAAAAATCTCATTGGATTATCAGACGTTATGTGATTTTATAATAATCAGATGGTCAGTAGAGGTATTTCTGCCAGTGAATTCAAATATGTTATATGTTCTGCTCGGTGTGAGAGCAGTGGCACTTAGCTCTTACTGTTCTACAGTAAGTAACATGGAACCATAGCTAATCGAGCCAAGCTGGTAACTGCTTTGTCCTGGTCATTGTGAATCCCTGTCCTGGAAACTCTGGGCATGAGTATGGGTTACAGCTTGAAAGAGTTCCTATGCATGCACACATTCACACCTAAGGGCAGTTTACTTAGCCAGTGAGGATGAATGAATGAAGAGGAACATGAAAACATGTGAAACTCACTTGCTTTGACCCCTCTAGTGAATTAAATTACTTTTGTTAACTATTACGGATATTTAAAATAAGGCAGAAGACTCATCCCAAGTCATCCATACAGTTATTTAAGTGTGGATCCTGATTTCTGAATCCACAAACAATACGATTGCAGTGCATCTCAATATTATCCAATGCTTTATTCAGACCCCTGCCAGGCAATTACAGTAGAGATTCAGCAAAAAATCAGATGCTTCTTTGGCTACTTTTTAAACCCTGTCTGCTCAGTGGACCTGAACCCCGTTTGCTCTATACTGCTGCCCAGAAAGATGTGAAACTCCGACTCGAACTGGCGACTCTGGAGTTGGCAACAGTGCTTTGCCACAGTGCTGCCCATTCCATAATTAGCTGCAGATGAGCTCATTTTCTTAGGATGCCATGACCTCAACAATATCTGCTTGGTGTTCGATAATATTCAATACATCAGAATTTGCTGTCTTCTCCATTTCATAGACTTGTATCATATACATAGTTAATTATTAGATTTATTGTGATTTAAAGCATATGACCAAAATGTTCAGTTAAAAATTCATAGTCTTGCCATAAGAAGCCTGTTTGTGTATGTTTGAGGAATGGCTGAGAGACGACTACCTAAATGATCGCACGAAATGGCTACAGGCTCACAAATCAAATTATGTACAAATTAATAGTTCTTCATGTGTGTTTTGCGTGCAGGTTTCTAGAAGTAGCTTTTTCTATGCACTGCTGTTTCCCCATGAATTCACTTTTAGAGTGTTTCTGTATATTCATATCATTACACTTTTGGTTTATGGTGTATGTGGAGGCTGGTAAAAGGGAGGCCTTTTCTAAACATCATATAGTAACTGCTTTTTGACAACAGGTTTTAAGTAGTTTATTTGAAAAAGTGACAAGGTTCACACCTGGGCAGATGGTGATTGGGTATGGGTTGGGGAGTGTTTCTGGCTGGCTAATTTGTGGGTAAGGACCATTTGGCACTGGGTTTTCTTCCCAGTCTTTAAAAAGGAATGCTAGTGTCCTGTCAGCAACTTTTTACCCAGCTTTTAATATGGCAGTACCACACTATCATTTCATTTTGGTCTTATTAGCAAAGCCACACATGTGGATGTTTAGTGTTTTCGCTATAAACACTTCTCAGCCTGACTCTTGCTGTTGGCTGTTTTTAAAGCGTTCTGCTAGTGTTCGGGTGACCAGGTGTTGAGACATTTGTTTTCCGCAAAAGCGCTGGTGGTGTTTTCCTCGCTATCCTCAAATTGTTCATGTTTTTCAACTAACGTTGTCACGATACTGGAATTTCTAACTTGAATACGATACCTTGAACAATATAAATATTTGATTCCCATTATTGATAGCAGAGGGAAAAATTGGCGCAACGTTTTGTTGAAAAGAGATCGTCACACATTCAAAAGGCAAATGTGCAACTAAAAACAGTGCAATCATATGTATTTTCAAGTAAAAATTAGGGTCTTTGATCTTGCCATCGTACTAAGAACATAATCTTATTCAACCAGCGTGAATGAGACGAGTGACTAGAAGATTGCCCTGGGAGTGAGGGGCGGCAGGGCTATGTGGGCACTGAGGAGTGTGTCAACTCGTTGTTGATGGAGATGAGAGAGAGCAAGAAAGCGCAGCTGGTATAAGTGTTTCGATACTGCGGAAAATGAATATCGAAACCGCTTCAAATATTCAGAATCGTTATTTATTGAAAAATATATTTTTAACACTAGTCTCAACATTATTCAACAACTGTCTCATTTTCCCTATATGGATAAATGTTTGTGGACACCTATCCAAATCACAGCCATGTGTTTTTAAAATATGAATGACATTTTTATATATTTTTAACACATATTTCCCGACACATTTTATCTATTTAAAAAAACTTCTCTAAACAGAGATGAGCATAGTCTCTGATTGGCACTCCAAAATGTTCTGGAGTCAAAGTTTCAAAGTTAGTTATGATATTACCGTTGTGATTAACTCCTGGAAGAGTGGACCACGGAGTTTGCATGTTCTCCCCGTGCTGCGGGGGTTTCCTCCGGGTACTCCGGTTTCCTCCCCCAGTCCAAACACATGCATGGTAGACTGATTGGCGTGTCTAAAGTGTCCGTAGTGTATGAATGGGTGTGTGAGTGTGTATGTGATTGTGCCCTGTGATGGACTGGCACCCTGTCCAGGGTGTACCCCGCCTTGTACCCGATGCTCCCTGGGATCGGCTCCAGGTTCCTCGTGACCCTGAAAAGGATGAGCGGTAGAAGATGGATGGATGGATGAGTGGATGAGTGGACCACTTAAGTAGACTGCCAAAGTATTTATAAATCATTATTTTAATATATTAAGCCATTAAGTTTCTGTATTTACTATACCTTTATAGCTTCAATGCTTACACAAAACTATATTCTAAATATAATGCGACTTTAATCAACAGTCATTGGTTCAGCCACGCAAACAAATCCATTTGTATGTTGTGTTTTTATTTTTGCAACTTCTATGAAGCATTTTTTTGCTCTAAAAGGACTGTTTATCTGTATTGCAACTTAATTGTGACATTTTGATTTGGCAGTTTGTTTCCAATGTCTTTAAAGTATGCCTTGTCTGTTTACTTCACTCGAGGTTAGCTCACTTAACTCAGGGCATTTTCCACAACCGGCATTCCTTGACCCAGAACAATCTAGCTGTTATTTCTATGCTAACATTAGCCTGGCGTTTTAAGTTTAACTGGTAGAGAATGCAGTTTAGGCTAGACCGATTCTCAAGCTGATAAAAAGCCATTACATGCTAATTGGTACTTATTTGCACTTCTTTGAGATTACGATCAACTAGTGTGTGTGAGGGAGAGAGGTATGCAACACACAACAACTACTTTTGTTGCACTTCCTGTTTTTGTTTCTTTAAAAGTGCTTTCATTGTCCAGAGAGCCTCCGTTTCTACAATTTTCCATATACATTATTATGCCAGCAACATGTAGCGGGACATCAGTGTGCAAATGTGGCCAGGTGTCTGTTTCAGAATGACTATTTATGAGTAAGCCAAATAATAAAACTTGAGGCAAACATCTGTATTTTTCTTTATTTAAAATCAAGATCAGTAACTTCTATTGAACAGCTAAAAATAGTGTGGACATAAATGACACTATGTAATATCATAAATTTAGTATAATTCTGTTAAAATTGAGTATGGAAGCATGCAAGTAACATGAAATCTAAGAAGTTTTGTTGCAATTGTGTATACAGAAGTATAGATGTGTGTTCTTTATACAGTTATCAGCTTTCCTTTGGCAACTTTGTAACATATTTTACAGGATTTTTTCCCTTTGTATATTTGAAAGCTTTTTGAATTTTGTTGTTTTCCCCAGGCCACTATTCATTTATAATTAGACATTATTTAGAAAATAAAATACATGGTATTTGTGCAGGCATTTTATAAATACTTTTTTGGCATTTCCCCTTGAATTTGATAAGTGAGGAATAACGCATGACCGACTGTGCAGAGATTAGGGTTGCCAGTTTCAAAGTCTGAAAATTGATGGTTATCATACCATGTACATTTTGCTTATTTACGGATTTTGGGGGAGGGGAGCAACCGGACAGAGAATCTCACCTGTGCTTCTCTTTTACTCCTCGACTGCCTGGCAGATTCGTCAGTTTGCTCCCCACACACACACACACACACACACACACACACAACACACTGGTGAAAATTTCAGAAAGAAACAGGGCTGGTTTCACCAATCTCCATCCTCTGCCGAAAAAGAAATTAAAATCGGCAATATGGAATTCATTTGGAGATCCCAAAAACAAAATGAGGGCTGTCCTTGAGAATGGATATCCAGTTTGTTAAAAGAACAAAACAGATCAAGGGATCCGTTCTGTTAATATTTAGAAAAAAAAAGTGAATATTTAAACCTCAACCATAAAATGCACCATCGAAATAATTTCTCATATTCCAGATCCCAGCTACATCTGCTCATCTGTCTGTAACCTCTGACTTACAAACACACACACCAGCCATGTTTCGATCCAAGTTGTTCGAGTTTGGAATCTCTGAAAATTGGAATTTGGGAATAAAGCTCCATTTCATGTGTTCAAGAGAACAAAATAGTCACTTCGGGTGAAACTGGCTCAAAGTATCAATACAAATGGAAGTTGTTGAAACTGGAGAAGCCACCGTGGCTCTTTTTTCCAATACAATAAATGACTTGCGCTTCAGAGCACATGGACGAAATGCTATCACAAACCTCCTGTTATCTTGTGATTGGAGGCGGATGCTTGATGTTTGGGAAGGGAATCGTGTGGGGCAGGTCTGATATGTTATTATACCAAATAATTTCGATGATGGACTTTAGCTCAACATTTCAGAATGACAAAAACATTTGAGATGCTACGCAACGGGATTGGTCCGCTTTTTAGTGCAGTTATTGGACCCATCGTGCCCCAGTTCCGACAGAAAAACGCATCGCCATTGCACTGTATAACTGGGGCCCATGCACTGACTGTCCAGTCACATCAACCAATTATCCCGTCACATGATTTGTTGAGGCGCATCGAGAAAGGTGTGTTTGACTTCATGTGGCTGACCTTGAAGCAGTGCATGCCGGTTAGAATTTTTGTCCAAGTTGAGACTGTGTTGACGCCTCATCACTGTGGCGAATAGCATCAAAGTACCGCGATGCTAAAGATACGAGAGCAGCCGGCTCCCTCAGCCAGCACAGCTTCTCCAGAGCGGCTGCAAGAGCGCTATTTCATGATTGGCCAGATTCATCGATGACAGAAGACATGCTTTTCATGTTTATTCTGACTCCTTCAGTTCCGCTAAGGCTCACAAATCCGTATTTTTATAACGGTAAAAACTTTTTAAGTAACATTATATTGGGTCACGTTTATCAAAATGAAATAGTCCCCACTTTTTAAATAATACAGCCTTATGTTGAACGTTCTTCTTGTACATACAGCCACTGTATTAACTTAAACCTGTTCAGTGAGAAGTGTTTCGGGTTGCTACACGTAAAATTCAGACGTCTGTTTATCTGGGTAATATTACATCTTTAATCCACTTCATCTGTGATAACGAAAGTAAACATCCGCGTGACCGTCATTACGGGAAGAAGAACGTGTCCGACTTGACTGCTCTGTATTCAACAACAAACCTCTCCCCCCGAATGCAAGCAGCAACTCTCGCCGATCAGTTACGTCCAGCCACAGCTGAAGTCGAACACAGCTATCCATCCATCTTCTATACCTCTTATCCTTTTAAGGGTCGTGGGGAAACCTGGAGCTTATCCCAGGGATCATGGGGCACAAGGCGGGGTACACCCTGGACAGGGTGCCAATCGAACACACCTATTTATTCTGTAAATGTGTTTCCAAAGTTTATGTGCATCGACTCTTGTTGAGTAAAAGAATTTATCCACGTCAGTTTAGCACGTGTTTTTATGCGCGTTTTGGAGATTATTATTATTATTATTATTATTTTTTTTATATATATTGTTTTTCCCGCTGGCATTTCCATCCAGCATTTTTTAATAAAAATGCGATATCCCAAAATTCTCACACAAATATGTGGATGAAACATGGTTACTCATCCCGATCTCTCTCTCTCTCTCTCTCTCTCTCTCTCTCTGTGTTGTGTGTGTGTGTTAAAGGTACAGACAGGAGAAGTCTGACTGTGAGGCACCTACTGTATATGTTCATAATCATAGTACACCATTTTAAAAGCTCACTCAGCTGATGTTGTAGTTCATTTTACATGCTATGCTAACACTTTTATTGTCTGTTTTTCCAACGAAAATTGTTCCACACAAATCCACAGCAGGTCTTGCTCCTTTATTCCTCCTAATTTCTTTTGTTCAAATGGGAGATTACTTATTTTATTTATTGCATTTATTTTCAGACTTTTTTTTTTCTTCACACATTTCCGTTAAAAATGTTTCAATTATAAAAATGCGTTTGTTCAACCCCTGCTGTTTTAATTCCTATAAGAGTCATTTTTATTTATGACGATGATGATGATGATGATAATAATAATAGCGTATACTGTGAAACCATGGTTATTTTCTAAGATCAATTTACCGTCAAAATCTCATACCGTTCCAACCCTAGCTGCAATATAAAATAATCATGCACTCCAGGGGTGTGTGTTGAGGTTTTCAAATTCTGTCCGTACCAGTTGCATTTTGCAGCAGGAATTGCGATTCATTAGACCAGGTGACATACTTTCCAATCATCAACAGTTCAGTTTTGGTGAGCCAGTGCTCAGTGTAGTCTTGGAGTCTTGTTCTTGGCTGACAGGAGTTGAACCTGATATGGTCTTCCACTAGGTTGTGCATTCTGAGATGCTTTTTGCTGAACACGGTTGTCAGCAGTGTTTATTTGGCTTGCCATAAACTAGTAAGCCACGTTACGCATGTGTACGACGTCATGTGCCACTGACTGTGAAACAGCTCATACTTGATAAACGATGTTACCTTTCTAAAATTCACACACTAGACCAGGGTTGTCAAACTCATTTTAGTTCAGGGGCCGTATACAGCCTAATTTGATGTCAAGTGGGCCGGACCATTAAAATCATAGCACAGGTCATCATAGCTATAAAAAAACAATAAATTCATGTTTTCCCCTTTGTTTTAGTGGAAAGAAGTACAATTACATTAGGATATTTTTTAATTTAATGAACTATCCTTTTACAAAACATGTTATGAACAACTTCAGATTTCTCAAGAAAAATGTGCAATTTGCTTCAGTTGATCATTTACATGTGTGCATTACAACTGATCAGTGTTTGTACAAAGGCACAAAACTTTAAGTCACAGGTATTTAGAACTGAAAAATATGGTAGCCTATTGCACTTTAAGATTAAATCAACTTATCAAGATACAGTCATGGACGAAAGTATTGGCACCCCTGGAACTTTTCCAGAAAAGTGTTGCAATGACAAATGTTTTGGTATACACATGTTTATTACCTTTAAGTGCATTGGAGCAGAAGAAAAAAGGCAAATTTGACATCATTTTACACAAAACTCAAAAATTAGGTCGGACAAAATTGTTGGCACCCTCACCTTAATATTTGGTTGCACACCCTTTGGAGAAAATAACTGAAACCAATCGCTTCCTATAACCATCAACAAGCTTCCTACACCTCTCAACTGAAATTCTGGACCACTCTTCTTTTGAAAACTGCTCCAGGTCTCTCAGATTTGAAGGGTGCCTTCTCGCAACAGCAATTTTAAGACCTCTCTATAGGTGTTCTATGGGATTTAGATCCAGACTCATTGATGGCCACTTCAGAATTCTCCAGCGCTTTGTCTCCAACCATTTCTGGGTGCTTTTTGAGGTATGTTTCGGGTCATTGTCCTGCTGAAACACCCATGACCTCTGACGCAGACCCAGCTTTCTGACACTAGGCCCTACATTATGATCCAAAATCTTTTGATAGTCTCCAGATTTCATGATTCCTTGCACACAGTCAATGCACCCAGTGCCAGAGGCAGCAAAACAACCCCAAAACATCCTTGAACCTCCACCATGTTTGACTGTAGGTACTGTGTTCTTTTCTGTGTAGGCCTCTTTCTGTTTTCTGTAAACAGTAGAATGACGTGCTTTGCCAAAAAGCTCTACCTTAGTCTCATCTGTCCACAAAACGTTCTCCCAGAAGGATTGAGGCTTACTCAGGTACATTTTTGCAAACTGCAGTCTGGCTTTTTTACACCTCTGTGTCAGAAGTGGGGTTCTCCTCGGTCTCCTGCCATAGCGCTTCTTCTCATTCAGATGACGACGTATGGTTCGAGCTGACACTGATGCACCCTGAGTCTGCAGGACAGCCTAAATTTGCGTGGAAGTTGACTGAGGTTGTTTATCCACCATTCGAACTATCCTGCGTTGCATTCTTTCATCAATTTTTCTCTTCCGTCCACGTCCAGGGAGATTCGCCACAGTTCCATGGGTTATAAACTTCTTGATTATATTGCGCACAGTGGACAAAGGAACTTTAAGATCTCTGGAGACTGACCTTGAGATTGTTGATATTTTTCCACAATTTTGCTTCTTAAGTCCTCAGACAATTCTCGGCTCTTCTTTCTCTTCTCCATTTTAAATGTATAAGAGAGAAAGTAATCACCCGGCCTGTAAATATAAGATTTATACATGAAACATGGATTAAAAAATGCATCCATAAAATTTATATGACCAAACTCTTTTGTAGTGAAGCTGGTGACTAACAAATTGCACAATTTTTAGCTATTATTACAGCAAGAATTCATTTTCACAGAATTTTTGAGTGCAAAATGTTTCCGATGCAGCATTTTACAAGAATTAGTCTAGTTTAGACTACTTTGTTTTTGCTCCTGAAACTTGGCATCTTTTAGCCTGCACAAGTGCATCAGTGTCAGGCGTCAGGTCCTGAGTAGCAACCAGTTTCAGAATGTCCTGTAAGTGTTGGTGTGTGAGCCTTGAGCGCAGTTTTGTTTTATTGATGTTCATTACAGAGAAAACCTGTTCACAAAGTTAGGTAGTCCCAAACATGCACAACATTTTTGCAGCTAGGGCTGTTCATTTGGGGTACCCTGGCAGGAGATACTGATAAAATGTGTCCAAGTCCACTGAGGCAAATGTGTTCTTCAAATTTGTATCACATTGCAAGTCAATTATTTCTAATTGGATGTCGACGGGCACATCAGAAGCTTTGACTGTGAAGGGTGAGCGAAAAACTGCAAATTCTGTCTTGAGTTCACCAAAGACCTGAAACCGTTTCTCAAACTCCCACAGCAATCCTGAAATCTTGTCTTTGTACCGTTTCATGCCAGCATTAAACGACAGTCACACTTACATCTCTTAGACAGGGGAAATGAGCAGGGTCACCACATGCCAGCTGTGTCTCCCACAAAGTCAGCTTCAGCTTGAACGCACATATGCTGTCATAATACTGTGTGACAACTTTTTTTTACGGCCTTGCAACATTTTGTTCAGATTATTGAGGTGCTCTGTAATATCCACCATAAATGCAAGGTTCTGCAGCCATTCCAGAGATTGTAATTCCATCACTGGCTTTTCTTTTGTCTCCATAAACTGTCCAATTTCCTCTCGTAGCTCAAAGAAACGCTTCAGCACAGCGCCTCGGCTTAACCGTCTCACTTCAGTGTGGTATGGCAGGCCATGGGTAATTTTATCGTCACTGAGAAGGCAGTCAAACTGACGATGATTCAGACCTCTGACTCGGATAAAATTAACAGTTCGGACAACCACCTCCATGACGTGATCCGTTTTTAACGACTTGCAGCACAATGCCTCCTGGTGCAAAATACAGTGAAATGTCCAAAAAGCATCTCCTCCATTTGCGGCTTGTACTTTCTCTCTGAATTTTGTCACAACGACTGCTTTTTTTTTTTCCAATCATTGATGGCGCGCCATCTGTAGCCAAGCTGACGGCACGTGACCAGTCTACTCCGACTCTGTCCAGCGCACAAACCAACGAGGGAGCTGAAAATGTCCTCTCCTGTTGTGGCACCAACTCCAGGAACTCCTCTGTGACGGACAATGTCTCATCAACTCCACGAATAAATAAAGCCCGTTGAGCAACGTCTGTAATGTCAGTGCTCTCATCAATTGCAACAGAAAATGCAAGACATGACTTGACTTTGTGCTTCAGTTGGCTGTCAAAATCTGTGCATGTTTCCGAAATCCTCTCTGCAATAGTATTCCTCGTCAGGCTGATGTTGGCAAAAGCTTGTCGCTTCTCGGGACATACGAGTTCTGCAGCCTTCAGCATGCATGTTTTGATGAACTCCCCTTCGTGATACCGCTTTGATGCTAATGCTATTTCGTTAGCAATTATGTAGCTGGCTTTTACTGCTGCATCACTGACCTCTCGGCCCCGAGTGGAAACAGACTGCTGTTTCTTCAGACCCACCAGCAACTCATTCATCTTCTCTCGTCTCAGTTGTCCTTGCAGGCTGTCGTATTTTTCACCATGCTGAGTCTCACAGTGGCGCCGAATATTATATTCCTTAAACACCGACACGTGTTGCATACACACCAAGCACACAGGTTTCCCATTCACCTCTGTGAATGAATAGGAAGCTGTCCATTTTTCTTGGAAAACTCTTCTACACTCAGTGTCCACTTTTGTCCTTTTTGACAGACATTTCGGCTAATGAGGGTGTAAAGGCGAGTACAATAGTAGTAATCACTGAACGTTAGCTGTGTCTATCTCAGCATTGTTTTGTCTTTTTCTTCTTCTTTCAGCTGCTCCATGTCTGAAACAGTGGATTGAACCCCTTGGCGGGCCGGTTCAGGCCCGCGGGCTGTACGTTTGACACCCCTGCACTAGATGGTAGAGTGCATAGTGTAAGTCTATAGTATGTCATCTGGGACACAACTTTAGTATTTACTCTCTGACGTGTGTTTTCGGAACAGAAGTAACATAATGAGTAAATGTGCCGCGTGCAGACCAACTAATCGGTAATGAGATTCGCAGACAACGATTTTCATGATCGATGATTAGTTGTTGCAGCTCTACCATAGACTTCCTGTCAGCTTGAAGTAGGCTGGCCATTCTCCTCATCAGCAAAGCGTTTCCACACACAGGACTGCTAACTGGATGTTTTTCTTTTTCTTTCTGACAACCATGCCACGGTCATCAAGATCATTGTTCTCCGTTCTGGAGTTTACTGAAGCTCTTGACTTAGATCCACATGATGTTATTTAGGTTTTTTTTTTTTGCATTAATCTTCATTGTAGCATGTTATTGGTTGATTTGGGAATTGTGTGAATGAGCAGAGGCATCTGCATGGTACAGGCATTCCTAATAAAGTGGCCAGTGAGTATATATTTCGGTGTATGAGGCAAATATTTTCTTTAGTCACAAAGATATGACTGGTTGGATTTAGTAAATTTCTTCTCCAAATGACAATTATCCAGAGTTTCTAGAGATTAGGTACCTCTGGGATGTTTCATCTGTCCAGGCACATGGCGGAAAATCAGAATTTTCTCTCCTAGCCGGAAGAAAGCAGTGTTTTTTTTTCCCCACGTTTGGGGAAAATAAAATTAGTGTTCTGTCTCTCTTTTTTTTCCACATCTTCGTGTATAAACATGGAGACCATCCTCTGTAGTAGGTTTTTTTTTTTCTCTCTTTCAGGACTTGCTTGCTTACCTTTTATCTTACTTTCTTCTCTCTCTCTCTCTTAATTTCTTTTCTGTCTCTCTTTCCCCCTCTTTCCATCTTTCTGTCTCTCATGTAAACCTGCTTTTCTTTCATAAATCCTCCATTGAGATCTGTTTGCTGGATTATTTGGTCAGTATAAGGTTTTTGAGGTTACCCCAGTCACGCCTCACTGAGACCAGCCCAGAGGGCAGGAAAGGGTGTTCTCTTCCTGTAGGCTTACCCCATCCCCCCCCTGAAGCCCACAGTACTCCAGACCCCTTTCCCATGCCTAAATGTACTGGACTTAATGATGTTGAAATACAAGAGTAAGCTTGCAGACTGTGAGGACTTCTGTTCTCTAACTACCCGTGATCATTTGCAGAGAAGACTGTTTCAAGACATGCCTGCAGGTTTCCTCATTTTGTAGATTTCTCTCTTAAAAGTGCATTTTAGCTACCACCCCTTCCTTTGTCTTGTTGAAATTGTTTTTTTTAAATCGGTACATACAGTTGCATTTCCTGTATTGGACTTTAATGACATTAGTTATATTAGCTTCCTGTGTACGATTATTATAAAAAAATATATATTTTTTATTGTCACCATTTATTACTTGATCTACTTAACTAATTAAGCATGGCCATTTTAGGTTGTTTAAAATTACAATCCAGTTAACATGCATTCTGATAATCGTTAGTCGACTAGAAGAGGCTTTGTCGACTAAATGTTCATTGGTCCGTTGGTTCCAGGAAAAAAATTCCACAGGAAGTGGTGAATAACTTAAGGTGCATTTCTCTCTAGGCTCATCTGCTATACTGCGGTGAAGTCTCCGCGCCATCAACTTCGCAGCCACTGTAATTAAATCAATGTTATAAACGTTTGATTAGTCAACTAATGGCCTTAATGAACAACTACTAGTCGAAGAAAATCTTTAGTCGGGGGCAGCCCTACATTCTGAGCAGATATGATTGATCATAGAGATATGCCAAAGATGAATTTGTTGTTAGAATTGGTTTAAGGTTGAATTTAGCTCTAAGTAACTCTGATGTATAAGGGTATTTTAGGCTTTCCATTATTTTCCTAATACATGAAAGTGTCAAAAGCCTTCGTAATAACACGTATGTTTACAAATGTGATGGATAAAGAGCATTCTTATTCATTCAAAAGTAAGTGTGTAGGTACATAATCATATGTATATTTTCTAGTGAAAAGCTGTTGTGTAATGCCAGCTAATTTAACAGTAATTGCACATGCTATGTTGTGCAGTCTATAAAGTACATTAGTAACTATACATTTTCCAGAATACTAGAAAATATTTACTCTATTGCTTGTTGTCTTCAACTTTTACATTTACTAAGTCCACGTCTGATATCCTCAAATGTCTTCTTATTGTTTTATTACCATATAAATGAAGCTTCTTAATTCTTTTTCAGAGATGCAAGTATCATAGTTGGAGCACCAAAAGCTAACACCAGCCAGCCGGGCATCAAAGTTGGAGGCTCTGTGTTCTACTGCCCATGGGGCCGTAACCTGTTTGAGTGCCACAGCATAGAGTTTGACCGGCAGGGTAAGGCTCACATACCTCAACATTTCTTGAGAAATTTCTAATAGATGTATAATAGTGTGAATCTTGTTCATCTAAGGCGATCAATTGTATCATAAATGCCACAACCCTGCAGTCATCGGGACATTCATTGATGAAGATTGTACCTTCATTAGAGCGGGTTGTCCACTAATCTCAGGATTGGTGTTTGATCCCTGGCCCACAGGCCTCCATATGCTGAAGTGTCCTTGGGCAAGTCACTGAACCCCAAAGTTTCCCTTATTAGCAAGCTAGTACCGTGTGTGTGTGTGTGTGTGTGTGTGTGTGTGTATGAATGGGTGAATGAGAAACCGTGTAAAGTGCTTTGTAGAGCCACTAAAATGATAAGGTGCTGTATAAGTGCACACCATTTACCATTAATAATTATTTACCAGGACTCTAGTTCAAGTGAATTTAGTATTTAGGAATCAGGTTCCACATCCTTTCCTTAACAATTCCTGTGTTGACAGATACTCACTTTTTACTTTAAGCGGTGAGCCTGTGAGGACCCAGGGTAGAATAGGTCCCTAGAACACCCTTGCTGATTGTAAGAGGTGACAGATGGGGTGACTTGTTAAGCCATGAGTTGTGACCTAGGTCAGAGGAGATCCAGGTATTTGATGAATGAGGCATGCTGCCCCTGCTCCAGCACAATACTTTGGCTTGTATTTCACTTAGACGGGAGGTTGGAAGGGGCAGCTCCAACCAATCGGCTAGTCAAGACTTGCCCTGGAAAGACTATAACCGCATTGAAGAACTGGCAGATTTCCAGTAGGTGTTGGCTGAGGGTCAGCTGGATGATGCACATCTCTGACGTGCTTACCCGAATATACAACTATTATATTTTTGGTGCGTACCCGGTGGATGTGTGAGGCCCTATGCGTCCCCTTTTTGGGGTCAGACGAAGAGTAGGTATGGCGAAACAAACTATATAAAACATGGCAAAGATACAAACTACAAAAAAATATTGCTAGACCAAAACAAGGAATATGACTCGGGACAAAACTACAGTATTTTCTCTAAAAGTCATAACTGGCATTTATCCAGATTTGTCCTACTGGAGTCCTTACTCCCTAGAGAACATGGAAGAAAAGGAAATAACTGCTGAGTTGATGTCACAAGATGTAAGAGGATTACAGTCAAGAAGGAAGGCCACAGGAACCTACGTCGTAACTTTTAACAGACAGTACCTTCCAGAAAAAATCCCAATAGGGTGCCCAAGTGTGTGTACCTGTCTGTATGTATATACCAATCCTGCTCAGATGTTTCAAATGTCATTGGACATGGATCCACAAACTGCAGAAACAAGCCAACCTGTCATAAGAGAAGAAAGACATGGAAAAGACTGTTGAGATGCAGTAACTGAGCAGGGGATCACCCAGCCTCCTCGAGAACCTGCCCCCTTGGCTGAAAGAGAAAGAAATGCAAAAGATGAAGTGCGCAAAAAGTGAATTACACGGAGGCCTGTAAACTAGTGGAAGGTCTTTGCACCTTTAACCTGGAGAAATTCTTTGTAGCGGTCATAAAACCCCACCTGCTAACTGTTGAGGTCCAAACTGACTTGATGGGGATTAGTGATAAACCTCAAATTATTGAAGACTCCAAACCTATAACTCCAAATAAGAGCAAGACCATAAATAATCAAAGCCAGACAACGGTACAACAGATCCAAGTATACCAGAGCGAAAACCCGACAACCAAGCGGTATGATCCATAAGAAGCCAACCCCACAGAAAGTGAAAATACGTCAAGAAATTAAAGAAAAGAAGCCTGACTCCCCAAAAGATATAGAAATGACCGAGGATAAGAGCTTAAGTAGCAGGAGCCATAGCCGAAGTCCCTCCCCAAAAGATAAAAACAAAGGGCTCCCCTTTGTTCTCCCCACTTAAAATGGATAAACACATAATACAGTGGAACTGTCGAGGTCTTAAAGCTAACCTCGTGGAACTACCAGATGCCGCATTGCCACACCAGACTAATGCATGAATACTTTTTTGAAAGGTGAAGAACACCCAAAATGCCAATATTGCAACTCTCCCTTGACTACAAAACATTTTCATATAGCTTGCCCCATCTTTCATGTTATGAGAAACAATCTTTTAACTGGACAAACTTTAAAAGACCTATTCTATAAGATGGACCCAGAAAAACTACTACAGTTTTTATCACGAGTTAATCTGAAGATACTTTTATAGAACAGACTTGTTGCACAGAAACATTTAACCCCTTAAACCAGATTTGACTGTTTCCCTTCCCTTTTAATATTTGACTAATAGTTTATATTTGTATATACACACACACACACACACACACACACACACACCATATGATAGCCACTGAAGTTGATCTGACAATAAACCAAAATACTATTACTTTAAATAGTCTAACGTTGTGCTTCCTCTAAAGCTAGTTAATTTAATTCTCCGCACACCTTGCACCTCTCTGCTGGAGGCATGCATTTCAAGAGATCTATAGAAAAAAATGTTTTAAAGAAGTGGAGAAGAACAAGTGCTCAGAGTTACTGGAAATGCACATACAGAAATACAGTAAGCACTGGGGCATTTGAATATGGAATAGAATGTGATACTCTTCTGCTCTGTTGCAGACTAGAAATAAGTAAAAACATTATTCACATTTTGGAAGTTGGTTACTAGTGGAACATAAACCACATAAAGATACAGACAGTACATGTACACTTCTTTCACATGTCTGAAACAGCAGATCAGTGGAGGCCTTGAGTCTTAATGTCACTTCTGAGGTAATTTGTCAGAGATGCGCTGTAGTGGTTATGTCTGCAGTGTGACGGTACATGTCAGTGATAATGGATTCCATGGCATAAAAAAAAAAGACTATTCTAGATCTGTTAATAAAATGCACAACTTTTTAAATTTGTGGCAGTAGTGAACGAATGGAAATTGATTTTAATTAATTACACATTCTAGGATTAAATGATGGTCATTACAGTGAACATGTGGTTCATGGCTTGTATCAGTGTAGGCAGGAGACACAGGGTTGTACTGGGCCAAACTGTCGAGTTCATCTAACATGTGTAAGAGAACAGTGAAATGTGTGCTGTGCCAAGTGAGGCCTTCTGGCTTGTTTCCTGGGGTATTAGATATATTGTCTATAACTCAGACCCAAGAGCCTGTGCTCAAAGAAATGGTGGGGGGATGGGAGGGGGTATTGGCGGGGATTTGGGGGCAGTGGGTAAAGGGGTTCTTAATGGGGTTTGGCCTGACATACATAACGCAGGTTACGTTATGACGGCAGAAAAATACTGGAAGATGGTTCTGCGTCGACTATTTCTGCAATCACTAACATGAGCATTTAGCCAGTCTTTTTTTTGGGGGGGGGGGTGGAGGATAATTAGCTTTTAACAAGGCCAGGAATGCTTGCAAAATTGATGTCGGAACTGTAAATAAATGTAACAAGCTAATGAGTTTAGGCTCATTATAAATTTGAAGGAAAATTTTATAAAACACACTCACATGCTTTGTGGTGAACAACAGCAGAGATGCTTCTTGAATTCTTGTATAGTGAAGTCACCCTGATACAGTGAAATGAAACAGTATTGTTTATTTTTGTCAATTCTTAAATTAGGAGACACCACATTTTACCCACAGACATTTAAATCCTCTGACTTGATGGATATTGCAATAATTGGAATCCATAGGTTATCGTCAGTCGTTTCAAACTTTATTGCAGAAGATAAAGTATTGAGAGATTATCTTCAACTTGAATTTTGTACTAAATTTGGCAGTGACCCATTGGTCATTAACCTAACTAATTTCTACGGCTCCTCGACAGAAGAAGCAGATGTCCTCATCACATACCTATATACACTGACTGATTCAAATTCGACAATCGTGTATGTGTTGCACTAGTTTTTGGACAGCACCACCATGGCATCCGCATTTCAGGACAAAGTTCTGTCTTTACAGCTAAGGCCCACACTTTGCTTTTATCCCTGGAATATGTTGAAAAAGCACAACATAATGTTTTGTACAGATTCTAATCCTGCCTACAAGCCCTTGAATCCATGAAAACAGATCACCCCACAATAGTCTATATCTTAGTATATCTTACTTTGCAACATCTTGTGTACACAGTCTAACACGATTTTATTGATGGGTGAAGCAGCACAATCCTGTCAGTCATGTAGAACGCCTCTAACGTTTTCTAAACGTTCTCACGTTTTATTGTACTTTATTGAGACAAAGGTATTACTCAGTAAGGTCTTTTTAAGGAGATTTTTCACAAGGGAACACCAGAAAAACACGGGTCAGTCAAAATAAACAGCAGTTGATAACCAAAACCTTGTGAGAGCTGTGAAGGAAAAACTCAAAATTCAGTGATCTCAGCAACAACCTCCACAGGGCAGGGGTGAAAGTATTACAACCCACCATTCGAGAACGACTTCAAGAGCCGAAAAATTTAGACAAACTTTTGTGGATCATCTCTGTATTGTGGAGCATCTCTTTTTTGGCCAAACAAGATTCAAATCTCTCATCAGTGGTAAGAATCTGAAAGCCAGATTGGAGTTCACAAAGAAATACAGAGATGATCCACAAAAGTACTTTGACCCAAGATTAACCTCTACCAAAGTTATGGAAAGGCCAAAGTGTGGAGACAGAAAGTACCTACTCTTAATTCAAAATGTATAAGCTCATCTGTCATGAAGGAGGTAGAGTCATGGCTTTCGCTTGCATGGCTACTTCTGGAACAGGCTCACTATCCTTTATTGATGCACCTCATGATGGTAGCAGCAGAATGAATTCAGAAGTCAAAGATACACTCGGTCTACTAATTTAGAGGGAAATGCATCTAATTAGGAGGAACTAATTATGCAGCAAGACAGTGACCAAAAATACACTGCCAACATCATAAATGACTTCATCAGGGGGGGAAAAAGTGGAAGGTTCTAGACTGGCATAGTTAATAACCAAATTGAGCATGCATTTCACCTCCTGAGGACTGATGGGAGAATTGGTCATGCAGTTCCGATGCTTTTAGAGGGAACGGTGTCCGTGTGTTCTATTAATCAGTCCCCGAGACTTTGAGAGGCAGGCCCTTTTCCTTTCTACTTGGCAGTGAGGGAGACCTAATAAGTGACTATATGGCCAGCATATCCTGTGATGGTATTAAAAAGTGATCTTTATAGTTTAATAGAGTGGTAGAGGCTTGATTGATGTAGAAGAAGAGGAATGTATTAGAGAGATATAGGGGATAGAGAGAACGAGAGGGACAGAGACTAAGCCAAGTTAAGGAGAGCAGAAGCATGTGATGAATACCATATTTTACTTGGACCAAGATTCTTTTTTGTTCCGTTAGGTTGGGTCCAGACCCCAATCACTTGAAGAGATGAAAATGGATGATGTTGCTGCCATTTGCTTTTTTCCCTGTTACTCTTTTTTTTTTTCACACATCTTTTCACAATACCACTGGTCATGTTGCATCATGCTTGTCAAGTTATGGTGTAACTGGAAAAATATTTGTGGCAAATAGCAGTATGAAAAGCTACAAAAATGCAATTGTGTATTTGGCCAGTTTTTTGCCATTGTATTTTCAACAAGCCTTTGGACATTTAATACAATTTGTCTACTAAGCCCCTTACACTGTGGTCAGGATCAATTTTATTATGGTCATTTCATTTACAATGTTCTGCTCTTTGGCTAGTCAACACAATTTGGTCTTTTCCTTCAGGTAAATACATGCCCATACAGTGAGGGTGAAAAAGTATTTGATCCCCTGCTGATTTTGTACGTTTGCCCACTGACAAAGAAATGATCAGTCTATAATTTTAATGGTAGATTTATTTGAACAGTGAGAGACAGAATAACAACAAAAAAATCCAGAAAAACGCATGTCAAAAATGTTATAAATCGATTTGCATTTTAATGAGGGGAAATAAGTATTTGACCCCCTCTCAAAGATTTCTGGCTCCCAGGTGTCTTTTATACAGGTAACAAGCTGAGATTAGGAGCACACTCTTAAAGGGAGAACTCCTAATCTCAGCTTGTTACCTGTATAAAAGACACCTGTCCACAGAAGCAATCAATCAATCAGATTCCAAACCTCCACCATGGTCAAGACCAAAGAGCTCTCCAAGGATGTCAGGGACAAGATTGTAGACCTACACAAGTCTGGAATGGGCTACAAGACCATCACCAAGCAGCTTGATGAGAAGGTGACAACAGTTGGTGCGATTATTCGCAAATGGAAGAAACACAAAAGAACTGTCAATCTCCCTCGGCCTGGGGCTCCATGCAAGATCTCACCTCGTGGTGTTGCAATGATCATGAGAACAGTGAGGAATCAGCCCAGAACTACACGGGAGGATCTTGTCAATGATCTCAAGGCAGCTGGGACCATAGTCACCAAGAAAACAATTGGTAACACACTACGCCGTGAAGGACTGAAATCCTGCAGCGCCTGCAAGGTCCCCCTGCTCAAGAAAGCACATATACATGACCGTCTGAAGTTTGCCAATGAACATCTGAATGATTCAGAGGACAACTGGGTGAAAGTGTTGTGGTCAGATGAGACCAAAATGGAGCTCTTTGGGATCAACTCAACTCGCCGTGTTTGGAGTAGGAGGAATGCTGCCTATGACCCCAAGAACACCATCCCCACTGTCAAACATGGAGGTGGAAACATTATGCTTTGGGGGTGTTTTTCTGCTAAGGGGACAGGACAACTTCACCACATCAAAAGGACGATGGACGGGGCCATGTACCGTCAAATCTTGGGTGAGAAGCTCCTTCCCTCAGCCAGGACATTGAAAATGGGTCGTGGATGGGTATTCCAGCATGACAATGACCCAAAACACGCGGCCAAGGCAACAAAGGAGTGGCTCAAGAAGAAGCACATTAAGGTCCTGGAGTGGCCTAGCCAGTCTCCAGACCTTAATCCCATAGAAAATCTGTGGAGGGAGCTGAAGGTTCGAGTTGCCAAACGTCAGCCTCGAAACCTTAATGACTTGGAGAAGATCTGCAAAGAGGAGTGGGACAAAATCCCTCCTGAGATGTGTGCAAACCTGGTGGCCAACTACAAGAAACGTCTGACCTCTGTGATGGCCAACAAGGGTTTTGTCACCAAGTACTACGTCATGTTTTGCAGAGGGGTCAAATACTTATTTCCCTCATTAAAATGCAAATCAATTTATAACATTTTTGACATGCGTTTTTCTGGTTTTTTTTTGTTGTTATTCTGTCTCTCACTGTTCAAATAAATCTACCATTAAAATTATAGACTGATCATTTCTTTATCAGTGGACAAACGTACAAAATCAGCAGGGGATCAAATACTTTTTTCCCCCCTCACTGTATGTCTTCCTGTTCAGTCTGCAGCATAAATGTCATATGGTCATCCATGAGGTGTCAAAAGAGTTTAACCTGGAGGGAAAAAAAAAATAATTTATATATATATATATATATATGGATGAATTTTAAATTGTGCTCCTTTCTCCCTTACAACCTTTGTAGGTGATCTTAATGTGAGCATCAATAACGTTGAAACTCAAGCTGAATTCAAGTCCCACCAGTGGTTTGGAGCAACTGTACGTGCACATGAAGACTCTGTCTTGGTAAGAATTTTGGCTCTTTTCTTTCTCCTGTCATAATTTTAAACTAACAGTTTCCTTGCTGATGAAAATATGCTGTGATATCCAGAGTATTCTGGTATGCACAACAAGAAACTACTGCAATTTTTTTATGCTTCAATACAGTGTTTTGTAACTTTCAGTGTGTTCAGTTCCTCATTTCTATTCTTTATCAAAAATGTTTTAAGAAAATGATTTTTTAAATAAGCTTCACTGATTTAAGATTATTATTATTATTATTATCATTAGCGCAGAGTAAATTGTGTGTATATGCATGCACACATGTATGGCCATTTTGTTATGGATTAAACAATAAACCCTGTTTTTTTTTTGAAGGTTGTGAATAGTGGTTCAGTTTATTTATGACCATAAGAATTATGTGAACCATGCCTTGGTTCCTGTGTCATGGTTATTTTTGCATCATTTGTCGCAGTGACCGTTTTCAGGTTTATCTTTGGGCTCAGCTGTGTGTGTTTTTATGTAACGACGCTCTAATCTCCATCCTTGTAACTTAGGCTTGTGCCCCTCTCTACTCTTGGAGAACCCAACAAGACATGGCTGAGTCAGATGTCACCGGCTCCTGCTACCTGTCCATTAAAAACTTCACCAAATTTGTGGAGTATGCTCCCTGCCGCACAGGTATATCCCTTACAACGTCTAAATATGACTACATTCATAGTATGAGATTTTTTTTTGCTCTGTTTTGGCATATAGTTGCATGTAATGTTGTGTAATGTCTGTGAGACAAGCTAGTTCCTTTTAAATAAACTTTTAAATGGATGTTACAGTATGTTAACATCTGAGACGACTTCCATAAATGTTCCATAAATGACTCCTAAAAATAACTTCACCACATCAAGTGTTATTATTTTCTTTATTACATTTAAAAAATTTGTTTTAGTCTTGAATTATGTGGCACATCCACCATAATCTGAGCCTTGCTGTTATATAAAACAAATCCACCGCTTCTGACCAAGCAAGGAATTGAATCACTCTGTATTGTGATCTTAGTTTCAAACTTACAGTGCCTTGCGAAAGTATTCGGCCCCCTTGAACTTTTCAACCTTTTGCCACATTTCAGGCTTCAAACATAAAGATATCAAATTTTAATTTTTTGTGAAGAATCACCAACAAGTGGGACACAATTGTGAAGTGGAACGAAATCTATAGGATATTTTAAACTTTTTTAACTAATAAAAAACTGAAAAGTGGTGCGTGCAAAATTATTCGGCTCCTTTACTTTCAGTGCAGCAAACTCACTCCAGAAGTTGAGCGAGGATCTCTGAATGATCCAATGTTGTCCTAAATGACTGATGGTGATAAATAGAATCCACCTGTGTGTAATCAAGTCTCTGTATAAATGCACCTGCTCTGTGATAGTCTCAGGGTTCTGTGGAAAGCGCAAGAGCATCATGAAGACCAAGGAACACACCAGGCAGGTCCGTAATACTGTTGTGGAGAAGGTTTAAAGTCGGATTTGGATACAAAAGATTTCCCAAGCTTTAAACATCCCAAGGAGCACTGTGCAAGCGATCATTTTGAAATGGAAGGAGTATCAGACCACTGCAAATCTACCAAGACCTGGGCGTCCTCTAAACTTTCAGCTCAGACAAGGAGAAGACTGATCAGAGATGCAGCCAAGAGGCCCATGATCACTCTGGATGAACTGCAGAGAACTACAGCTGAGGTGGGAGAGTCTGTCCATAGGACAACAATCAGTCGTACACTGCACAAATCTGGCCTTTATGGAAGACTGGCAAGAAGAAAGCCATTTCTCAAAGATATCCATAAAAAGTCTCGTCTAAAGTTTGCCACAAGCCACCTGGGAGACACCAAACATGTGGAAGAAGGTGCTCTGGTCAGATGAAACCAAAATCGAATTTTTACCCACAATGCAAAGCGATATGTTTGCCGTAAAAGCAACACAGCTCATCACCCTGAACACACCATCCCCACTGTCAAACATGGTGGTGGCAGCATCATGGTTTGGGCCTGCTTTTCTTCGCAGGGACAGGGAAGATGGTTAAAATTGAGGGGAAGATGGATGCAGCCAAATACAGGACCATTCTGGATGAAAACCTGTTGGAGTCTGCAAAAGACCTGAAACTGGGACGGAGATTTATCTTCCAAAAAGACAATGATCCCAAACATACAGCAAAATCTACAAAGGAATGGTTCACAAATAAACGTATCCAGGTGTTAGAATGGCCAAGTCAAAGTCCAGACCTGAATCCAATCGAGAATCTGTGGAGAAACTAAACCTCTACAAATCTCCATCCAACCTCACTGACGCTCGAGCTGTTTTGCAAGGAAGAATGGGCAAAAATTTCAGTCTCGATGTGCAAAACTGATAGAGACATACCCAAGCGACTGCTGGCTAATCGCAGCAAAAGGTGGCTCTACAAAGTATTAACGCAAGGGGGCTGAATAATTTTGCCGCCCACTTTTCATTTTTTTATTAGTTAAAAAGTTTCAAAAACCCAATAGATTTCGTTCCACTTCACAATTGTGTCCCACTTGTTGGTGATTCTTCACAAAAAATAAAATTTTTATATCTTTATGTTTGAAGCCTGAAATGTGGCAAAAGGTTGAAAAGTTCAAGGGGGCCGAATACTTTCGCAAGGCACTGTAAATCATTTGTGTTTCAGAATTCCATGGAATGAAGGGCCAGGGTTACTGTCAGGGTGGATTCAGTGCTGATTTCACCAAGGTCAGTAGTTTGAATCAATTTAACTGTTTATGCTTTCAATACATCTTTGTTCAGCTATTTTTTTTTAACTACTGTTGACATACAGGATGGGAAGGTAGTACTTGGAGGACCAGGCAGCTATTTTTGGCAAGGTAAGGCTAGCAGATACACAGCTGCATAATGATAGTATCACCAAACTACTGGTGCTTTTCTGAATAAAGCAACTTTTTGAGAATTTAATGTGAATGTCCGTTTCCTTCTCAGGACAACTTATCTCTGCTGTGAAGGAGGAAATCATCAAGGCCTACTACCCAGGCTATTTCCTCACATCAGTGGCAGGCCAGATTCAGACCAAGCAGAAAAAAGAGATCAACTTTGATGACAGCTACATGGGTAAGGTTTTCCAGACCTTCCCCCGATTAAATGTATAATACACAAAAATGTCATGTGCATTTGTTAGTGTAGTAAAACAGATCCATGAACAACCTGATCTACTTCTACTTGATCTGCATGCTCTATAATGCTTTTAATGTGATGTGATTTTTAGGTTACTCTGTTGCAGTAGGAGAATTTAATGGAGATGATGATGAAGGTGAGGAATGTAAACCATTCAGCTGATTTTCTAATGTGACCGTTCGTTGCCAAGGGCATGTGATTTGTTTTCCATCACATATCGCCACCCGTGAAAGTAGGAGGAGCTCTCTGGAGGTTGTTAGGCGATGACTAGCCAAATCGAAATCTTTTATTATTATTGTTGTGCCAATAATTCAATATGAAGATAAGAGAAGCAAAGCGCTGTAGAGTGAAGTAAAAAGAAGAAAAATCTGGGATGAGGTAAAGCTTTGCCAGCAGCTAACATTAACGTACCCTATGTTTTCAAAATGATTACACTTGGCATATATTGTAACTATTTATAAAGCATCACGTGATTAGAATCACTGCAGACAGCTAGCTATTTGAGAACACAAAACGTTCGATGAACTTGCCTCTTTCTGGTTCATTTACTCCACAGCTCTTCTCTGACTGGGATTAGCTAAGTGTTGAGTTCACTGCTCTCAAAGCATCTGCCTTTCTCTGGGAATCCCAGAGGATTCACCTTTCACATGTATTACATTAAATCTGTATTTTTGGGATTTGTATGAAGTGTTCTGAAAATTTTCTAATCTGAAATCTTACCCCTAGAAAGATCAAAGAAAAAAAAAAAGAGATAAACATGAAGTGAGGAAGTGATTAGAGTTATAACAATTTTATAGAGTTATTAGTGTATCCCAGTACAGGGGAAAGAAGGGTAACCAAATTCTGCACAGGTACTTGGGTAAAGCCGTGATACGCAGGATCAAAGTTACTTTTCTAATCTGCTGTCTAGTGTAAAGGTGAGCTCGTTGTAATTTCACAAATCTGGGTACTTGTCTTTTTAATGGTTGATGCCATTGAGCAAAACACTTTCAGAACAACTGCACAAGTTGTGTCATCAACATGCTGTCCTCTCATCTCAACTCCCCAAATTACAAAAGAACCACAATAAAAGCTCACAGTATTGAAATAACCAAAGGATAGCATACCAGTAACACATTTTTAGCTTTATAGTCTGCCCCAAAATCTCAATTTATGCTTACAAAATTGTGCAAAAATGTAAAGCACATCTGATTATGCAAGTCTCTTTGTCTTCATGATTAAATGTTTCCTTGTCCTCTTCTGTCTGCTCTCTGTTTCTCAGACTTTGTGACAGGGGTTCCTAGAGGTGTTCTTCTGCATGGCCAGGTGACATGTCAGGGTTGCTCTTTGATGGCTTGAATTTTTTTTATACGATGTCTTTTTGGTGAAAGCAACCCTGATTGTAGAATAAAACAAAGTTAACCTGTTACAAAAAGATAGTTCTTTGTTATTTAAATACAATCTCTGGACTAATTTAGGTCTTGTCAGTTATATAAAAAGTGCAGATCATACTACAATGAAGTGTTTTAAAAGTTTGTTTTCTGCTCAGGTGTCTATCCTTAATGGCTCTTTGGAGACCATGAAAACCTTTATTGGTGAACAGGTAGGTCATGACTTGGTCACATCTTGACAGCTTTTACTATATGCTGACTATGACCAGCTTTAATATTAATATATGTTTGTAATCATTAGATAATGACGTGTTGATGTTCGGGTTGTATTGGACTCGATACCTTTTAGTAGTTCATTACGGTCATTTCCTGAAAATTGAGAATTGAAATAATAAATTATTCTGAATTGTTATTCTAGATTGTGAATAAAGTGTTGAAATTTTGGTAGGTGAACAATTTGTGTGTGCATTAGTAATGTGCTCAAATCTTCTACAGATGGGCTCCTACTTTGGCTATGCTGTGGCTGCTACAGACATCAACAATGATGGGTTAGTGATTTTAACACTACACATGCCATATAAGTTTGTTTGTATTTGCATTCTACTGTATGTGTATTAATGTGTGTATTGATTGCTCTTTGTCTTCTCACTTCCAGACTTACAGACTTGTTGGTTGGTGCTCCCATGTTCATGGTGCGTGACTCAGATGGGAGGTTGGAGGAATTAGGGCGAGTATATGTGTATCTACAGACGGGTCCACTGGAGCTTGCACCACGTCTACCTCACCTCACCGGAACGCAAATTTTTAGTCGGTTCGGCAGCTCGATCACTCCGCTGGGAGATCTCAACCAGGATGGCTTTAATGGTAAGTAGCTTCGATTCATATTGTTCTTTGTTCCTGTCAGTCACCTGTTTTTTCTCCAACAATTCTCATAAATATGGAATGTCCTTTTAACATTCCTACATCTCATTTGTAATATGTTCTCTACCTCTGATCCACTAGACATTGCTATCAGTAGTCCATTTGGTGGGAAAGATGAACAAGGATTGGTCTTCATCTATAATGGTTATGCTAAGGGACTCAGGGAAAAGCCCTCTCAAGTGATTGCTGGTCAGTGGTCATCAGCTGCCCCTCCTGCTCCTCCTGTCAGTTTTGGATATACCATGAAAGGAGGAAAAGACTTGGATCACAATGGATACCCAGGTGAGAGCTGGATTAATTACCATGTTTCACCTTGATGGTGATCTAAACTCAAATGATGCATGTACATTATGGAGTCTTGTCTTTTCAATATGTAGATCTCATTGTGGGAGCTTTTGGAGCTGACAAGGCTGTTCTTTACAGGTGAGCCAGGTATCATGTTTTGTTCCGTCATATTAAAGTCTGTGCACATTATACACAAGTAAAATGATGTTTTCCATTCTGCAGATCTCGCCCAATCGTTAACACAAGTGCCACCTTAATTGTGTACCCAACAATGATTAATCCTGAGGAGAAGACCTGCACCATCAGCAGTAGAAACCAAACCACACATGTTTCTTGGTATGTTACTTTTCTAATTTAACTTTTTATCACTATAAGAGTCATGTGAAATAATAAGTACACCCCATAGAAATTGTTGGCCTTTTTGCCATGTTTGGAGAAGCAAACATTTGATCGACTTTGAAACAGTGCCTATAAAAAGTTCATATACATGAACAAACCCAGAAGGAAACTTTTCAATCATTTATTCAAAAATAACTTCCTGTAGGTGTTTTGCATAGTTGTCCATCAGGCTTGCTGGAATTTTTGACCACACTTGCAATATTCTTTCAGTTGCAAGATTGTTTTCTTGCATGTTCTGCCCTTTTCAAATAGCCCCCAAAAAAAAAAAACCACACATTTCAACGGGATTCAAATCCGGGCTTTGACTAGGCCATTCCATAACCCTCCATTTCTTCTTTTTGAGCCATTCCGTGGTGTATTTGCTAGTTCGCTTATCCTGTTGAAAGGTCCACTTTTTGTTTATTGTAGAAACATACACTTTGACACAAACAGTTGCAAGACTTATTAGCAGATGCTGTCATTAAATTTTCGGGTTCTTGGAGACTTCTATTTGAATCAAATGGTCGGCTCTTAGGCTGAATTTGCTGGGACATCCAGCACTGAACAAACTGGCAGTCATTTAAAATCTGCCATTTTGTAATTTTTTCCTTGCAGTGGAATGATGCATTTCAAATAATTGGGAGATGTTTTTAAATCCCTTGACAGACTCCAAGGCATCCTCAACCTTTTTTCTGAAGGCCTTACAGAGCTCTCAATGACCAAGGGAACATCAGACAGTAGACATGAGAGGGGTATAAATAAGACCACCTGCAACCCCTAAGCAGGTTTTGATCACTGGCACCCAATCTTGAACACCGGATTCTAATTTTATGGATTTGAAGGTGTGATAAATGTAGGGGTGTACTTACTTTTTCCATGTGATTGATCTGTTTTTTTTTTTTTAATTTACATTGTGAAAATGACTACAAAATGTTAATTTTGTCATTTGATAATGTCCCCTTTATTAATAGGCACTGTTTCAAAGAAGATTAAATGTTTGCTTGTCCAGATATGTAAATGTAAATATGTAAATGTCCCTTCAGTCACCTCTTCAGGAGGTGAAATGCATGCTCAAATGCGTCTGGCGATTGACTTGGCCAGTTTAAAACTTTCTACCTTTTTCCCTTTCAGGACCTAAGTCCTTTTTTGTGTGGCAGTGTGTTTTGGGTCATTGTCTTGCTGCTCAAAGAAGTTTCTCTAAATTAGATTGGATGCATTTCTCTGTAAATTGGCAGACCAAATATTTCTGTAGAGTTCTGATTTAATTCTGCTGCTATGATCATGAGTTACATCATCAGATAAAGATTAATGAGACCGTTTTGGAAGCAGCCATGTAAGCCCAAGCCATGACACTACCTCCATGCTGGACTGATGCACTTGTATGTTTATCATGTTCAGATCCTTTCTTTTTGGTAGAGGTTAGTCTTCATTCTAGAACTTTTTGTGCCTCATCTCTCTTTTTCTTTGCAAATTCCACTCTCCCCTTCCAATTCTTACTGCTGATGAGTGGTTTGCATCGTGTGGTATGGCCTCTATATTTCTGCTCTCAAAGTCTTCTTCGAATGGTGGCTTGTGATACCCCTGCCCTGTAGAGGTTGTTGATGTCACTGACCGTTATTTATGTTTTTTCTTTAGTCAGTCTTGTGCAATGGCTCAGAGAATTCTTTCCCTCTTTTCTCAAAATGATCTGTTTTTCTCCCAAGAGTAGACTTATCAATTAAGCAGCTTTTAGATTTTATAAAAAAAATTGAGGACACTTAATTAAATTGTTTAATTTCATTTTTTTTGTAGAGAGTCACTTCAAAAGAAGCAGGAAAAATCCCATTCTAATATACTTACCTTTTTGCAGTATAGCAAAAAGAGAAATACTAGGGGAGTGACTACTTTCTGGCGGCACTGTGCATCTCCTTCAGTCTTCTACGCTTTTATTTTTATTTTATTCATTCTCATATGTCGCATACATGCCTTTTTACATTCATTTACCTTAAGGTGCTTCGCAAAAACACTTGAGCGCTGCACCAAAGCCTTTCTATGGTAAAGGAACTCCCCGTGTTGTGTTTTAATTGCTGTCACCTGAGGTTATTTGTTTGGTTTGATTGGTTTGTTCGTAGTTGGTGAGGACACCCAATCACCCGCCCCCCCAATTGTTACTTGGGCCCTGATCAATAAAAACATAGAAGACTGAAGGAGGGTGTACTTTCTTTTTCCCATTACTGTAGATCTATATAAAACCTGTAGTTCACTTGGAGAACTACAGGCTTTCCTGAATGAAAATGTGTTTCTGTTTTGTATGAATCACAGACATCTTAACAGATTTGTTATAGGCAGTTTTTTTTCTCCATAGAAAAAACAAAAGGTTTCTCAGAGTGCCACACATACTGTATGTAATTTAAAGTTTTCAAAAAGTATATATTCTGGTATGTACGTCTACAAACTAAACCTGACACAGTATCAGTATTAATCCAGGCCAAAGAACAATAATGTTACTGTGGAGAACCATGAAGGTGGTGTTTTTTTTAAAGACATTTAGAGGAACAATCTGTCTTTGTAAGTGAGGGTGGACACATGTTGTTGAATCATGTCGGCTTAACAATCCTGCTTCCACCATTAGCATTCAGCATAGATTTGACTTAAAGCAATTCCTCACGAGGCAGATGACGAGCAGGATGGCGAAAGCAACAACCCCCCTTTTCCATTTCCTGTGTCGGTATTTAGAAATGTGCATCCTGAATTCCCTTCATCAGCTGAGGGAGAGGAAACTGCTCTGGGGTACAAAGTTGTGTCTGTGCTCAGGTTTCTGCCCTTCCACTTGTCTGATTCATACAGGAAAAAGTGTGTATACACATGTCTTGATTACAGCTTGTTGCCTGGTAATGATGAGGCTGTGGTGGGGGAGGAGTGGGGAACTGAAAGAGAGAGTGAGAGAGAGCGAGGAGGACTGACAGTGACTTTGAATGAAATATTGTTTAGTGGTGGAACACAGCTGGAAAACATCAGGGCACGCCAAGATGCATATGCGTGTAAGAGTGCACATACATACACACGTGATGCAAAGCAAACACATGCTTAGGAGTACACATGGGAATGCACTCCTATTTATTGCAGCCCAGGTCAGGAGAGGTCTGGACTGTGCTGGACATTTCTTACTGCTTTTGCTCTCATTTATGGATTTGTCCTTTTGGCCTCACTTCTTGCTCTCCTATGTTCAGTTCTTCAGACTTCTTTATAATTCCCTTTATCTCTGTTTTTGTATTATTACGTTTTTTGCTTTTTATTTTTACTCATTTATGCCAAAGTTGATGTGGGAGTTACCTTATTATGTCCTTATAATTTCATGCTAAAATACTCTCTTGGTCAAGAGACTCTCTTGTCTCTTGGCCTTCTGGAATTATTCACTGAAGAAAGAGATGTTTTTCTAGAAGAGAATTGTCTTGGCCCACTCCTACTTAATCACTCAGCAGCAGTGTTCTCTTTGCCAGATGTTGATTTATGAAACATTAAAACCTTAGGAACAGCCTCTGTACGATGAGAAAGTCAATGGGCAACACATTACACAATGTGACGTGATTAGTGCACGTAAATGTAAGGATGTGTTGCTATCTACATAGGTCTCATGTCTCCATCTGCTTTTCTTCCTGCAGTGTGAACTTGAGCTTCTGCCTTTCAGCCAATGGGAAGCACCTTCCAGAAAATCTAGGTGAGCCAGCAGACCACATCTGCATCCTATTATTCACATATAGCAGTGCTTTGCAAAAGTAGCTATATATAAAATCTCTCTAGTTAGCACTTTGAAGGGATTTTCCCCTTTATTTTTCCACATCACACTTGACAGCAACTGACAGCCACGTTGCATCCTCACTTAACATGTGTCCTGGTTACCTGCTTATATTATTGCTTAACCCTGTTTCATAGTTTTCATTACATGATTTTTTTATTTAGTCCTACACGATCTTTCACGGCTGGACAAATAATTAATTTATTAGCTAGCCCACTGGGAAAGTGAGACCTCCAGCGTGCTGCCCAGACCCATGTTTTGGTTTCCCTGCAACCTAATTGATGAGGATGTAAAGTGGTAGCTAATGTAATATAATAACATATGGCCGACTCTCATTGGCATGGTAATTGCATTAATACCGAATAAGGGGAAGGAATGAGTATAGGATCATTTAAGACCTCATGTTTGCACACGTAACAGAAAGTCTGTAAGATGTCCAACGTTTTGCCTATGAGATGTGGTGGACTGTCCTCGTGTTCCTGTAAAAGGTTATCGAGTCTGGCTAGCCTTTTTATTTTCTTTTTATGTTTCATTGTGAGTTTTTGACTTTTTACATTATTTTATTTTGCCCAGTTTCATCAGTGTATCTATATAACTGCGTTTTTCATCTATCTAGTAAATACAATACATAAATCATCCTACCATCAATCAGATTGTGCCTCGGCCATGTGTAGTGTAGTGTCCCACCACCATGAAGCTCATTACATTTAAGTAGGCAAAACAAATGGAAAATTAGTTTTCAAAGTCAATGGAGTCGTCCCCCCCCCAAATGTTTTTCTGTCTGTCCACTCCTGGCTTTATAATGTCATGAACCTGTACTTCACTTCCACTTGTAATAGACAAGAAAAGGTCAATATCATGTGTAGAAGTATCTCGCATACCATTGTGCTTCAGTACAAGTGTATGATATGACTTTAAAACTACTGAAAGCACTGGACGTGTGAGTGAGACTTTGTCTCTCGGCATTTTTGGATGGAAGCACTTTTCCAAATGACCACGATTAATGTTTTACTGTGAAGCATCATTGTGTGTTTGTGTGTGTTGTAGTGTTTAATGTAGAAGTGCAGCTGGACCAGCTGAAGCAGAAGGGAGCTGTTCATAGGGCTTTGTTTTTGGACACCCAGCAGGCCAGCCTGCAGAGGAAACTAAAGGTGCCAAATGAAGCCAAGGTCTGCCACGAGACGAAAATCTACCTGAGGGTGAGTTAAAAATATCAACACAATTCTGTAAAAAAAAAAAAGATAGATAAAGTGAAGTAAAGCCACTAGCTAATCATGTATAATCTGGCTAAGCTTAAGAAATGCAGTCCTTATCTTTCTTAGATTGGTTCTCATTTTTGAGATTATATCTAAACCTGTTTGTTTGTTTTCCTCTGATTGGGCTCAGGATGAAAAGGAATTTCGGGATAAGCTCTCCTCCATCTTTATTGCCCTCAACTTCAGTCTGGATGCACAGGCTCCTGCAGACAGACACGGCCTCCGGCCGATCCTGAATTACCAGACGACTGAGCTAATTGAGCAGAAGGTATAGACATTAATTCAAACATTGTATGTTTGAAGAAGGGGTTTTTGCATTTGTTTGAAATGGTTATACCATTAATTTTGTATTGTAATAGTTAATTTTAAAGATAATGGTGTCAAGTGTGGTGGTGCTACTGAAAGCGAAAATCAATTCTCTCATGTTTATAGAAGTATTCCTAACCAAATAATCTAGTTCTATCGCTGCAGTTTTTCATCGCATTGCTCCTCTAGTTTAAATATGTGTCTATAGTGAATGAGTGGGCAGATCTTGCTTTTGGGTCTGCTCAGTTCACCCCTTTCCCCTCTTTTACTCCATTTTTCCTATCATGCAAATTTTCAAAACATACATCTGGGAAGTGCTCCAAAGAATCTGGAAAGAAAATGTAATGCATATACACCAGGGAGAGATTTTCGTTATCCCAGCAGGAGTAGTTCGCGGGAATAATGTGGACTGGTTCATTAGTCATAGGACCTGTAGTCCTAGGTTTTTGGGTGTGGATATCGTAGCCCATTTGGCATCTGGTTGGATTTTGTATTTGTCCCTAGTCAGAACTATACCACTGTAAGCCCAAGCATTCAGCTGTCTTGTACACCACATGGACACCAGTCAGAGAAACATACTTGCAGTTTCAAGAGCAAATTTCCTTTCTTGCTTTTCTTCCTTGCTGAAACTGGCTTTCATTAAAAGTGAGATGTGTTGTGTGCATTCTGTACTTGGCATTAAACTGGAAATGATATTCCCAGTAATATCATAAACCTTCTTTTACAAGTTGTTGCGTTCCATATGTGAATTTAGTGTTAAATAAATATAAAGAGAATGAAGGCAATGTTAACAGGACTAGAGTGACTTTAGTGGGACCTGTGTGCAGGTGTTGCTATGTATTTAAGTCCATTCTAACCATATGCTTTAAGAGTCAGAGTGTTGGTGCTTCTCAAAACGTTCTCTTCCTGGTAATTTGCTCCACATGGACCATAGTGGAATAATGAATTCAAGAAACTCTGCGCTCTCCACCCCAGAGCCCATAACGTATTCCTCTACTACGGTCACACGATGGCTCAAAATCTTATTTGCTTTGTTTGTTTAGAAAATCAGTTTGAGTCCTAGTAAATTATTCATCCCATGTTCCTGGTTATCCCTTGTGTGACTATATTGAAAATATTATAGCAGAGAGTTGTTTTCTTTTTCTGCTCAGTGTAAGCTGTTACCTTTGCATTCGCTCCTGCTTAATGTGTGAGTCTCTCTATTTCCACCTTATTACTTGTACGTAGTTGAAATCGCTGAAACAGGAGGACCAATAGCTTGCTTTAATTGTGCCATTTGCTGTACATTGTAAAACTCATGCAAAGTTTTTGTTTTCAGTTTTGGGCTGTAGGAGTATCATTTACACCAATCAGTAGTGACGCTTATTGGTTAATTTGTTCCCATTGAATGTTGATCAGCTTTTTGTTGATTTTATATATTTTATAAAGTTTGTTTGCCTTTTATTTGGTTGTATGTCATTGCAATCGTTGTTTAGTGGCTGGATTAATGTTATAACATTTTCCTTTTCCCCTTCCTTGAGAGGTTGAGCTCAGGCCAATATACAGCTTTGAGTTGTGCAGGAAGCAGCCTCCCTCCATGGCTTTAATTAGAGCTCAGTGAGGTCTGATTACAGGGAGGGTGCAGCACTCTTTCTAATCTCTCTCTTCTATTTCTTATCCATATCGTCATCCACATACATGCAGGACTTGCAGAATCATGCTGAAGCAATTAGCCATCATGGGGCTCTCTCTCTCTCTCTCTTTTTACCCATGTAGAGTCGATACTAGGGATGTCATGATACCAAAAATCTAGTAGTCGGTACCGATACCAGAAAAAATACACGATACTCGATACCAAAGTCGATACCACGGTGTGTAAAAATAAATAAATAATACTTAAACATTAATTCCTTTATTTAAACGTTTGAGCGTTATAAAAAACAATAGTGGAAACAGTCAGATTAATAAAAAAAAAGAAGCAATTACAAAATGGATATATAATAATTATGTAGGCATAAGATGTTTTTTCTTTGAGAAGTTCTGAAATGAGGTCTCTGGTTTTGGTGTATAGTTTGGGGATCTGTACCTTTTATAAGCTTCTCTTAAGGTTGGCTGTGTTAATGTTTGCTGACTTTGCTCCTGACTCTCCTGCTGGACATCCTCCTCTGGCTGATACTGGAGAGAGAGAGAGAGAGATTTTAGTGATCAAACACTGTCTGTCAATGACTAAAACAGTGGAGTCTACAGGTGCTAAGGTGCACTCCTAAACACGCACCTTATACGCTGAATGCAAGCATTAGTTTAAATTCACTGACATGGTCTCAGGCCGAAAAGATTTATTAAAACCCTTTAAAATGAAAAGAAACTTTCTGCCTATGAATAAAGTGTGTGTGTGTGTGTGTCTCCGTGGTGTGTGCTTTTTGTAGCAACAGGCTCTTGTGTGTTGTGGTGCTTGTATGATGGTGATTCTCTGTATGGTCCTGCAGGTGCTTGCCTCTTAAATCACACACTAGGCAGGAATACATGTGTCCTCTATATGCGGCAATGCACACCACGTCCATAAGTATTTGGACAGCGATGCAATTTTCATAAGTTTGCCTTTGTACACAACTACAAGGGATTTGTAAGTAATCAAGATGTGATTGAAGTGTAGACCTTCAGCTTTAATTCAACAGGCTTAACAAAAATATTAACCATCTAGGAATTACAGTTGTTTGTAATAAATAAATAAATAAAAATGCCCACCATTTTCTAGGATCAAAAGTAACTGGACAAACTACAGTGGGGGGGCATTTGATCCCCTGCTGATTTTGTACGTTTGCCCACCGATAAAGAAATGATCAGTCTATAATTTTAATGGTAGGTTTATTTGAACAGTGAGAGAAGAACAACATCAAAAAAATTCAGAAAAACACGTCAAAAATGTTATAAATTGATTTGTATTTTAATGAGAGGAATAAGTATTTGACCCCTCTGCAAAACATGACTTAGTACTTGGTAATGACTTAGTAATTACTTTTAATTTTCAATGTCCTGGCTGAGGGAAGGAGGTTCTCACCCAAGATTTGACGGTACATGGCCCCGTCCATCGTCCCTTTGATGTGGTGAAGTTGTCCTGTCCCCTTAGCAGAAAAACACCCCCAAAGCATAATGTTTCCACCTCCATGTGTGACGGTGTTGATGGTGTTCTTGGGGTCATAAGCAGCATTCCTCCTCCTCCAAACACGGCGAGTTGAGTTGATGCCAAAGAGCTCCATTTTGGTCTCATCTGACCACCAGAGGACAACTGGGTGAAAGTGTTGTGGTCAAATGAGACCAAAATGGAGCTCTTGTGTTTGTATTTACATTCATGTAAGAAAAACCTCTTTACAACATCTAGCCAAGTCAAGAACACTCGAAGAGGTGTCTTAAAAAAATTCTACAATGGCTTGATATTCCAGGCGTCTTGGTGTTGCTGAGCTCATTAGTGCATTCCTTCTTTTTAAGAATGTATCAGATTGTTGATTTGGCCACTCCTAATGTTTGTTGTCTGTCTTTTTTTTTTCTTTTTTTTTTTTCTTTTCTTTCTTCAGCCTAATGATGGCCTCCTTCGCTTGCATTGACGCTTCTTTTGACAGCATATTGAGAGTTCTCATGAACAGCTACCAAATACAAATTCAACACTTGGAATCAACTTCAGACCTTTTATCTACTTAACGTGTCCTTCATCAATAACGAGGAAATGAACAACATCTGACCGTGAAACTGCTTCAGTCAATTGTGCAATTACTTTTGAGCCTGTGAAAATGGGGGGACTCCATTTATTATTTCTTTTTACATAAACAAAGATTGTAATTCTTGAATGGTTAATTTTTGTTAAACCCCTTGAATTAAAGCTGAAAGTCACATCTTGATCGCTTCATTTCAACTCCATTGTGGTGGTGTACAGAGGCAAAATTAGAAACAGTGACCGTGTGTCACTGTCCAAATACTTATAGACTTGACTGCGTGTCTCCTCTTCATTTAAAGCCTTCTGATTCCTTACATTATGAGTGCACACAAGCCACATGGTTGCATACATAGCAAATTTTCCTTTTGGGGATCAATAAAGCTCCTCTCTCTCTCTCTCTCTCTCTCTAATACATTGATTCTTCCTCTTTCTCTGTGTGATTTTGTTTTGGTTAGGTATTAAGAACTCAGAAGACTGTGATTGATATTATAACAGAACAGTTATAATGTTTTGATTTGAATATTCACACCTTATTATGGTCTAAGCTGTAGCTTACTTTAGTAAAACAAAAATCTTATTACCAGTTTAAAGGTAATTAAAGTTCTCCTGTCATATCTGCTTTAAAAAAAACCCCCGAGGCAGTACTGCATCAGAATTATAATTCTTTTGTTATTTACACTTTTTGTTTGTTATTTTGATTTTTCCAGGCCCAAATTTTACTGGACTGTGGAGAAGACAACGTCTGTGTCCCAGACCTGAAACTTTCTGTAAATGGGTAGGTCATTTAGCAAAGGAAGCACACATTCTGCATGCACTGTTGAATACATGATTCAGTGCATGATTCAGACCTTGTATTTATGTAGTTGATAAACAACTGTTAGCAGTTTCTGGAAAATAATACCTTATTAAGCATGCAAATGAGAAAATAAACATTTTGTTTGTAAATACATTTGATGAATTTCAGAGAATTGGTTAATTGTTAATGGTTAAACACACACACACACACACACACACACACACACACACACACACATGCGCGATGTGTGTTCATTGTGAAAACAGGAAGGAGAGCTGTGCGTCACCTTCCGGGATTGGCGGCCAGTAGCTTGTGAAAAAGAAAAAAAAAAAAAAAAAAAGTTGGGTCTGGAAAATTCAGAGCTAGTTTTGTCTCCCTCTGCTTCTGTACTTTCAGCTCTATTTTGATTTTGTAGATATGTGGCTTTATTCTCCAAAAAATATTTACTTTTATGTAAACAAGCTGTTTAATTTACTTGGAGTTTGTGATTATTATTTGTTTGATTGCTATTCCTGAACTGCTAATGCTATGATAAGGCATGCATCGTTGTATGATATTGCTTAAATTTGTACAGGTCACATTCCTAAAGCAGGGAAATTTGTCTCTTGTTCCAAAATTAAAATAATTTTGAGTTACTCCACTCATAGCTCAATGTGTGTAGTGGGTTTCCTCTTAAGAACAAAGCCAACTTTTTGCCATGTCTATAATCTTTGCCAAGCTATTTAACCTACAACAATGCTGGCTCTCAGCACTAGGTTTAGGATATTCAGCCAAGCTTTATTTACTCATTTCATATGAAATTGTTTCCAGGTGTCTGTTTGCGAGTTATTTCCTGTCATTATCTTACAAAGGCCACATTAGCACAATAAGACACTGATATGTGGAAATTTATTATAACTGCCACTGTTTAATCAGTTGCCCCAAAGCATGACACTGGTCTGCCATGTATAGTCTTAAAGGTGATATTTTGAACCTGGTTATTGGAGCTCTCAACACTTAGTCCCTCGCATGTAAGGCACTTAAGTTTGAATTTTGCTCCAGCTTTACAAGGACATGCAGTAATTGAAAGCATCTGTGTGGCCCTTGTATGGAATTTCTCAGTTGTGTTTGGTGCTGTGGAGAAAAAGCAGGGGAATGGGCAGTGACAGAAGGAGGGGACTTGGGGAAAATGAGGAGGTGGTGTGTTACAACCACAGCCTGTGTTCTGATGCTTGTATGGCTTTATTGCTACATAGGAAAATATTTTTCCCTTGTGCAAGAAGGACTTCCTTGAAGTTTGCGAATCTTTTTGACGAGAAATCAGGACATAGCATTCTAGAAACATTCGCTACTGTCTGGCTCAACCTTAGACCAACATTGTGATCATCTTAATTTGTAATTAATATGCAGCATCCTGTGTTTTGCTGGCAGTTGCATACCAACCAAGTCAACAGTTCACCTTTTACGTTTTTCTTTTTCTTTTTGACATGGGTAGTACTGTAATGGTGTGTATTTATTTATTTATTTATTCTTTCATTCAATCATTCATTCATTCATTCATTCTCTTTCTGTAGCGACAGGAAAGAAGTGTACATGGGGGATGATAATGCACTAACCCTGACTTTCAATGCATGGAATGATGGAGGTGGCGCCTATGAAGCTGAGCTCTACGTCGTGCTTCCTTCGGAGGCGGACTATAGTGGAATTGCCCGCAATAATGAGGTAACTTACGGACATCAGCGTGTCTGCGGTTGTGTGTACGTGCATGTGTGCTTGTCTTACTTCTATGTTTTGAATCCGCGTGACACATGAATTATTTGTAGATATGATACATTATATCACACGCTGGGATACATTATATGGCCAAAGGTTTTTGGACACCTGGCATTTACACCGTTTCCTTCACTGGAACTTAGTGGCCTAGCCTAAACCTGTTCCTGCATGACAGAACCCCTGTGCACAAAGAAAGCTCCTTGAAGACATGGCTTGCCAACGTTCTAGTGGAAGAACTCATGTAGCCTGCACATCAACCCTAGTCCTGAACTCAACCCTAGTGGTCGCCTTTGGGAGGACTTGGAATGCCGACTGCACCCCTGACCTCTAGCCTCCTTGTCCAACATCAGTGTCTGACCTCACTAATGCTCTAATGCTATGCCTCTTTTAGCCATATAGTGTATTATTTGCAGTACTGACTCTGTTTAATTTACAAAAGTCTTAACAATTTGCAGAATATTTAGAATGTCTAATGTTTGCAGGGAAGGTGACACTTCATAGTTAGGCACGGTTTCTCACTAGTTGTTACTTGTCCTTGTCTAGAGTCTAACTCAGCTTACGTGCAGCTACGAGACAGAGAACCAGACACGGTACCTCATCTGTGACCTTGGAAATCCCATGAAGTCTGGCACCAATGTAAGTTTTTCAGTCACAGATTGTATAGGCTACACACACACACACACACATGCGCACAGAGTCAAGAGAAAAGCAATATGATCAAAAATACTTTTGTGTAGAGCATATTTTAAGCTTAAAACATGTTAAATGTTTGCATTTGTTTTAATAAAATAAATAAAAGATCACTGTCCCTGTTGTGGGTAACATTACATCACAGAAGCTAGGTTGACCATATTCTGGTTTTCCAAAAACCAGATTTATTTATTTATATTTATTTTTATTTTTTTTGGGTGGTTCTTAAAAAGTCTTAGTAGTGTTCAAAACAGTATAACAGTGGAACAGTGTTCAAAACATGTACCTGTAATTTGATTACTTTGTTTTTTTGACATAACTGTAACAGATTTCAATTGCAATCAAAAGTATACTACTCCCATTGCAAATCAGGTTCATTGTCAAAATTTAGACTTTCTGTTCACAATGAACAAATCAAACATAAGCAATTGAAACACAATGAATGCTTCAAGTGGTTTCCCCAAATTCAACTGAAAGCATCTTTAGTACTTAGTAGAGCACCTTTTTGCCATTATGACCTTCTGCAAATGAGATGCATATCTTCTGGCAGCGTTCCTGAGGAATCTTATCCCATTGAGTAATGGCCTCCAGCTCAGTAATATTCTTGGGTTTGCGTTCTGCAACCGCTTTCTTCAAATCCCACCAGAGATTTTCTATGGGGTCCAAGTAAGGTGACTGATGGCCCTGTAGAATCTTCCAGGACTTCTTCTGCAACCAAGCCTTGGTGGGATTTGAGGTATGCTTGGGATCACTGTCCTGTTGGAAGGTTCAGTGACCCCCGAGCTTCAGCTTCCTCATGGATGGCATGACGTTTTCTCCTAGGATTTCCTGATACTTCAATGAATCCATCTCACCTTCCACACGCTGCAGGTTTCCGGTGCCAGAGGACTCAAAGAAGCCCCAGAGCATAACTGAGCCACCACCATGCTTGACTGTACAGAATGTTCTTTCTTCATTCTTCTTTCTCCAGACATACTGCTGATCCATCAGGCTGAAAAGTTCCAGTTTTGTTTCATTGCTCCACAGAACATAATCCCACTGAATCTACAAAAAAAAAAAAAAAATTATCAGCCTCCGATCCATTTCTTTATACCATTGTTTGTTTTCTGTGTGTTTGGTGCTCAGTTCCACAAAAGACCTGGGGGGCATTTATACCAACCATGTATACCTATTTTTATTGCTATAATATAGATTAATATAGATTCATATACAGGGTGTCCCAAAAGTCTCCATATAATGGGGAAATTAACACTATTTTAGCAAAAAACTTCCAAATTTTTTCATACTTAGTTTATATTGTATTATATTATATTTTTCAGATAGCCTTTAAGAATGCTTTTGACCGAAAGAAGAACATATTGAAATCGTTCTCATGGCTGGATCTGGAAGCTGTCGCAATGTTGCGATGGGCTTTCACAGGAAACATGGCGAGCGCATCACACATGACACTGTTGCCAGACTTCTTAGCAAATTCAAAAAGACTGGAAGTGTTGTGAACATCTATTGACGAAGGCACAACCGACATGGCGCTGGCAAACATAGTCGTCTGTAGTACGAGGGGGCCCTTTTGGGACACCCTGTAGATTTAGCTTAACAATAACCATGCTAATCAAATGTTCCTAATATTTGGATATACACAGAATAACTTCTGTGGCTTATTTGTATGATTTTGAACCAAGTTTTCTTGAGCTTTTGGGTCAGTAGTGGTGAACGACTTGTAGTTCTGGCATGGAAACCTTCTGCGTTTAGTACACACCTTACTGTGCTCACTGAAACCTCAGTGCCTGTTGCCAGCAAGTCTTGCTGCAGGTCTTTTACAGTCACTCAAGGGGTTTTCACAACCCGCCTTCTCAGAAATATGGTTGCGGCTGTTGATTGCTTCCTTTTTCTGCCCTGTCCAGGTATTTCATGAATTTTCTGCCCCTAGCCAGTTCAGGTATTTCATGTGTTCCAGTTCAAGCACACCTGATGCAACTAATGAAGCCCTTGATTAGTTGCATCAGGTGTACTTGAGACAACACCTGTTTTGCATATTTGTGCTGTTGTGACTGATTCTGTTCAGGGGGTTGAATATTTTTGGAGAAATTACTGGAGAAAACACAAGTTGCATTTTCAGTTGACTTTTGGGAAATCACTTGAAGCATTTGTTGTGTTGAACTATTTTCAGTTGCTTTTGTTTGATTTGTTCATTGCGAACAGCTGGAAGTCTGTACATTTTGAAAATATACTTGATTTGCAATGTGGCTTGAATAATTTTGATTGCAGCTGTATGGTTACCAGTTTTTTGTATCCTTATTACGTAACGCTTTTACATGTATTGTTACTCCCCAAGCCTGTGTGCACATGCACACATCATCAACCAATTGAAAGGAGAACAGTACACAGTGGGCACAGTGGGGACAGGCAATGTATTTATCTACAGTCCCCTCTGAAACTCTTGGAACAGAAAGCCCAGTTCATTTGTTTTTGCTGTGAACTGAAGACATTTGGGTTTGAGATCTAAAGATGAGTGTAAGAAGAGGGTTTTGAATCAGACCACTCAATTTGTAGGCAAGCAAAAATATTCTAACATGTGACTGACAGGTGTTTCTTGTTACCCAGGTGTATAATCCTGTTAGATTAATTGTTTAAACAATAAATAGCTCTGAACACAGCTCTGAGGGTTTTAGCCCTCAGTTACAACTTTGAAGACTGCATTTAATGTTCAAATGGATAAGCTAACATGATCAGATAGCAGTCTGTGGCAGAAGAGCAAGCCATTTTGAAGCTGAGAAAAGATGGACAATCTGAGGCATTGCAAAACATTGGGCATTGCCAATACAACAATTTGGAATATACCGAAAAAGAAAGAAACCGCTAGTGTACTGGGCAAGAGACCCTGAATAGGTCGGCCAAGGAAAACAGCAGCAGCTGATGACAAACATGGAGAGTTGTGAAGAAATACACAAAAACAAGTCAGTGACATCACCAACAACATTCACAGGGCAGAAGGTCTCATAATCCACCATCTGAAGAAGACTTTGAGAGCAGAAATATAGAGGCCATACCACAAAAAGCAAACCACTCATCAGCAGTAAGAACCAGAAAGTCCGATTGGAATTCGCAAAGAAAAACTGAGATGAGCCATAAGATCTGGAACCAAGATTAACCTCTACCAAAGTGTGGAGAAAGAATTCATCTGCTTGTGATCCAAAACATTAAAGAGAAACATAGTGGAGGTAGTGTCATGGCTTGGGCTTGCATGGCTGGAACAGGGTCACAAATTTTTATTGATTATTTAACTTATGATGTTAGCAGCAGAATGAATTCAGAAGTTTACAGGAACATTTTTTTTCTGCCAATTTATAGAGAAATGCTTCCAAACTAATTGGGAGGAAAGTTAGCATTCAGTAAGGCAATGATCCAAAACACACAGCCAACTCAACAAAGGACTTTGACTTGGCCAGTCTAAAACCTTTACCCTGATAATCACCATACCTCAACCCAATTGACCATACACCTCCTACAGAGGAGACCGAAGGGAGAAACCATTCACAAGATTCATATGATTTTGTATATATACAGTACTGTGCAAAAGTCTTGGGCACTTGTAAAGAAATGCAGTAGAGCAAACATGGCTTCAAAAATAATGAAAATAAATGTTATTTAAAAAATATTATAAAAAGCAGTAAACCGTAATAAATTAAAAGTAAATATTTATTTACTGTTTATTAATATTTATTTATTTAAAAAAAAAGTCTCCGGTACAATGTGTGCAGTTTTATAAGAAAATGTGTTGTAGGTTCTAAGGAGCATCTTTCAATACCAGACACAGATTGGAGACTTTGTCGCACTCTTGTTTCTTATGTTTGCAGCAAAACCCAGTAACCTTCATCATTATATTTTTTTCTGAAAAGTAGTCTCATATATAATATGTAGCTTTTTTTTAACTGACGTACATTTTTCTGTTACATTTTATTTTGGGCTGGAAAACTAATGTTGAGAAATCTAAAATGTGTTTACACTGACTTGATAATGTAGAAGGCATAAAATTTAAACAAGTCAAAAAATAGGGTGCCTAAGACTTTACACACAGAAAGATGCCTAAGGTTCCTCACCTGCATGAACATACCATAGTCCTGCTGCAGGGAGGCATGAGGACTGCAGATGTGTTCAGAGCAATAAACTGCAATGTCTGTAATGTAAGATGCCTAAGACAGTGCAATGTCTTCCCAGACATGATTGAGAACTTGTAAATGCCTTGTTGGAAGAGTGGGATAACCTCTCACAGCAAGAACTGACCAATCTGGTGCAGTCCATGAGGAGAAAAAAAATACTCTGTATTACCTTGTTTTGCCAAGATAACAGCTCCGAGTCTCCTATAATGCCTGATGAGGTTGGAGAATACATGGCAAGGGATCTGAGATGTTCCTCCATACAGAATCTCTCCAGATCCTTCAAATTTCAAGTAACCACGCTGGTTGACTCTCTTCTACAGTTCACCCCACAGGTTTTCTGTGGGTTCCAAATCAGGGGACTTGGATGGTTATGACAGGACATGATTTTGTGGTCAGTAAACCATCTGTGTGTTGATTTCGATGTACGTTTTGGATCATTGTCCTTCTGGAAGATCCAACCACGGCCCATTTGAAGCTTTCTGGCAGATGCAGTCAGGTTTGGTTTTCATTGTACATGATTCCATGTATCCTAAGAAAATGTACAGGTCCTCAGGCAGAAAAGCATCCCAAAAACATTAAAGATCCACCACCATATTTAACCGTGGGCATGAGGTACTTTTCCATATGGCTACCGCTCTGTGTGCACCAAAACCACCTCTGGTGTTTATTACCATAACGCTCTATTTTGCTTTCATCTGACTATAGAACCCGATCCCAATTGAAGTTCCAGTAGTGTCTGGCAAACTGAAGACACGAGTTTGTTTTTGGATGAGAGTAGAGGAACAACTTGTGGTGATGTAGGTGACTTCAGATTGTAGTTTTGTAGACTTTCTGACCCCAAGACACAACTGTCATCTGCAATTCTCCAGCTGTGATCCATGGAGATTTTTATTCGTACAATGTGTTGAGATGATATAGACACTCTTCCAATTCCAGGTTGATTTATAACATTTCCAGTTGACTGGAACTTCATTATTGCCCTGATGGTGGAAATATGCATTTTCAATGCTTATGCTATTTTCTTATAGCCACTTCCCATTTTGTAAAGCGCAACAACCCTTTGCTGCACATCACAGCTATATTCCTTGGTCTAACCCATTGTTATGAATAACTAAGGGAATTTGGCCTATGTATTACCTCATATTTATACCCCTGTGAAATACACTGCTCAAAAAAATAAAGGGAACACTTAAACAACACAATGTAACTCCAAGTCAGTCGCACCCCTGTGAAATCAAACTGTCCACTTAGGAAGCAACACTGATTGACAATCAAATTGACATTCTGTTGTGCAAATGGATAGACAACAAGTGGAAATTATAGGCAATTAGCAAGACACCCCCAATAAAATCATGTTTCCTCCACCATGCTTTACGGTTGGGATGATGTCATGATGATATGCAGTGCCCTTTCTATGCCAGATATAGTGCTGTGTGGTTTTTCCAAATAGTTCAATCTTAGTTTCATCAGTCCACAAAACATTTTGCCCGTACCGCTGTGGAGTGTCACTGTGCTCTTTTACAGACTTCAGGCATGCAGCAATGTTCTTTTTAGTAAGCAGTGGCTTCCTTCGTGGTGTCCTGCCGTAGATACCCTGCTGGTTCAATGTTTTGTGTATTGTAGACTCATGAACAGAGATGTTCGCCAGTTCCAATGATGCCTTCAAATCTTTGGCTGTCATTCGGGGTTGTTTCTTTACCTCATTGATGAGTCTTCGATGTTTTCTTGGTGTCATTTTGACTGGGCGCCCAATTCTTGGTAGAGTAGCAACAGTCCCAAAGTGTCTCCATTTGTAGAATGTTTGCCAAACTGTAGACGGGTGAATTTCTAAAGTCTTTGAAATCACTTTGTGACCCTTGCCAACTTTATGTAAATCAACTTTTTTTTTTTTTTGCCTTTGTTTATTCATTTTCATGTGATTCATTTACCTTTTCTCCCCTCCCTTCCCTTTCCCAAATATTTCATTGAGAAGAGAAAAAATAATGTAAAAGTCCCCGCCCTCCCCCGACTCATCATGGCTACTCAATAGCTGTCTCTGGTTATATAAAAATTATAAAACGGAATATAAATAGCCAATTAGAGCCGAAGAGGGACACACCCAAAGTCTCCATAAAACAAGGGAGACAGCAGTGTTTCACCTCTAGGGTTGTCCACAAAGTGGACCTAGAGTAAACTAAACAAAATGATCTAAAAAAAATTCCCCACTGACTTCAAATCTAATAAATAGTCTGCGCACTTTAACAAATATAATGTCCATACCTTTTAAAGACTTATAACTAATAATATTACACACTGTAGCACATTAAAATAATAATAAATATATATATAAAAAAAACTAATAAAATGAAATAAACTCTAACCCAGTCAGAGCGACAAAACAGAGAAGCACATTAATACAGAAGTAGATTTAAGAGGAGTGAGTCCACAAACTGTAGACGAAGTAATAATGCACCAACAATATCTTCTATAAGAATTCGAATTCTGTAGAGCTGTTATATGTAACGCGAAGCCGAGCTGGATGAAGTATTCCATAGCAATCTCCCTCAATATGAGGAAGTTGACGCCGAACCTCGTTAAACGCGGCCCGGGCCCGGGCTGTCTGGACTGTGTAGTCAGGGAAAACGGAGATGGTCAGATTCCTCACTTTAATCTGCTGGAGCTCTCTCGCACGGCGTAAAATATCAACACAGTCCCTGTGATAATGGAATCTGCTATCAACTATAAATCAACTATTCTTGATTGTAGATCCTCTGAAATCTTTTTTGGCGAGGTATGACTCATATAAGCATGTGCTTCTTGTGCAGAGCAAACTCCAAAAGTTTGAGGGGTTTTTATCAGTCAAAATAGCTGTAGTCGACACCTCCAAACTCATTTTCTTAACCAGACTCCAGGTGTGCAAAAAAATGCTTTTTTGAGGTTATAAACTCAAGGGTTCACATACTTTTTCTACAAGCATTATGAGGTTTTTTTGGTTGTTCTTAAGACAAAAATTCTGATCTTTCATGTCTTTATTATTATTTTAGACACATTATATTTGTCAATACCCCTGACTTAGATGAAGATCAAATTATTAAAAAAGATTATGACAAATTTATTCATAAAACCATGAAATTCCAAAGGGTTCACATACTTTTTCTTGCCACTGCATAAAACTTTAATTGTGAAGAGAGTCTGTAGTTCGCAAGGTGTACTGTGTCTTTACGAAAAGCAGTGAAATGGTGAAAAAATAATTACAAATTCTTATAGAATATAGGGATTTATTACGGTGACCTGAATTTTTTCAATTTGGATTAAAGTAAGGAGACATTGTAAAGATACTTACATCAGACTGTGCAGCTGTTTTAATTCCTGTAGAGGAGTAGAAAAATGTCCACATTAATCGTAATCTTTTCCATGTAGCTGTGGGCAGGTCTGCGTTTCACAGTTCCTCGACTGCAGGATTCACAGAAGGTGGTACAATTTGACCTGCAGATTCGCAGGTATGCAAGAAGACACACACACACCTTAATGTTTTTATTGCCAACATGTTGTAAACCTATAGACATTTAAATACTCTCCTTTCCCCCCCTCTTGTGTTCTCTCTTTTTGCAGTAAAAATGAGAATAACTCTAAGAGTGAGGTTGTCCCCTACAGGCTAGAGGTAGTGGTCAAGGCTGATGTTATTTTACAGGGGTGAGTTCAGAAATGGTGTGTAACTGGTTCTTTTAGTCTGGAACTCTCACTGCACAGTTATTTCTGTTCCCTCTTCACTCATTCACTCTCTCTTTCTCTTCCTCTTAAAGTGTGTCCCGACCAGATAAGGTCTTCTTCCCACCTCCAAACTGGAAAATGACCAAGAACGTTGCAGTGGAGCAAGAAATTGGGCCTCCTGTGGAGCACATCTATGAGGTAAGGACTCTTGCTGTGTCTTGTACCCAGGAAGCCAGTCATTATTTTTTAGAAAGCAGATTCGAACAGTGCTGTGAAAAAGTATTTGCCTGATATTTCCTGATTTCTTCTGTTTTTGTGTAATCTGATTAAACACACAATACTGTTTTTATTTATGCATTAATAACTAAATTAAAAAAAAAAAGTTATCCAACACCGATCACCAATGAGAAATACTAATTGCCCCCTTAAGCTTAAAATCTGGTTGTACCAGCTTTAGCAGCAATAACTGCAACCAAACACTTCTGATAACTGGAGATCGGTCTTTCACTTACTTCTAGGACTAGGGCTTACTCCTACGCTTTGGGTCATTGTCTTGCTGCATCATCCAGTTGCACTTGAGTTTCAGCTTATGGACTGAAGTCCAGACATTATCCTTTAAGATTTTCTGCTACAGAGCAGAATTCATGTTTCCCTCAATTACTGCAAATTGCCCAGGCCCTGAAGCAGCTAAACATCCCCACACTATATATGTGGGTTTATTAGATAATTGCAAATTATTGCATTCTGTTTTTATTTACATTTTACACAATTTTTTTTGAAATTGGGGTTATAAACAAAATTTATGCCCATGTCAAGAGCAGCCTTTAGTATGAACATTACCAAAACATAAGTAAGAATTTATTTATCCAGGGTTGGACAAATCTGTGGCTACTGTTTCATTCACATTTGTTGATTCAGGAAGCTGTTCAAATAATGATCACCAGTGGGGTGTTGTGTGTGTGTGTGGTGTTTTTTTAAAAAATATTTTTTATTTACTAATTATTTATTTATTTATTTATTTTTATTATTATTATTTTTTTTTTGCTTCACTCGTCTATTAGCCAGAGATCTATTCCCTATAAAAAAAAATTGTTAAGAAAATGATATATTTTCAGTAGAATAAAGCACCTCAACGAATTTAGAATTTAGTGCAGTGCTTATGCTGTTACAGTGCATCCGGAGAGTATTCACAGCACTTCTCTTTTTACACATTTTGTTATTTTACAGCCTTATTCCAAAATGGATCAAATTCATTATTTTCCTAAAGATTCTGCAAACAATACCCCATAATGACAACATGAAAGAAGTTTGGAATCTTTCCAAATTTATTCAAAACAAAAAAAGACACATGTACATAAGTATTCACAGCCTTTCCTCAATACTTTGTTGAAGCACCTTTGATACCAATTACAGCCTCAAGTCTTTTTGAGAATGATGCTACAAGCTTGGCACACCTATTTTTGGGCAGTTTCTCCCATTCTTCTATGCAGGACCTCTCAAGCTCCATCAGGTTGGATGGGGAGCGTCGCACAGCCATTTTCAGATCTCTCCAGAGATGTTCAATCGGGTTCGAGTCTGGGCTCTGGCTGGGACACTCGAGGACATTTACAGAGTTGTCCTGTAGCCACTCCTTTGTTATCTTGGCTGTGTGCTTAGGGTTGTTGTCCTGTTGGAAGATGAACCTTCACCCCAGTCTGAGGTCCAGAGCGCTCTGAAGCAGGTTTTCATCAAGGATGTCTCTGTACATTGCTGCATTCATCTTTCCCTCAATCCTGAATCATCTCTCAGTTCCTGCTGCTGAAAAACATCCCCACAGCACGATACTGCCACCACCATGCTTCACCGTAAGGATGGTATTGGCCAGGTGATGACTGGTGCCTGGTTTCCTCCAGACATGACGCTTGCCACTAAGGCCAAAGAGTTCAATCTTTGGTCTGAGAGTCTTTCAGGTGGCTTTTGGCAAACTCCAGGCAGGCTGTCATGTGCCTTTTACTGAGGACTGGCTTCCCTCTGGCCACACTACCATACAGGCCTGATTGATAGAGTGCTGCGAAGATGGTTGTTCTTCTTGAAGGTTCTCTTCTCTCCACAGAGACATACTGGAGCTCTGTCAGAGTGATCGGGTTTTTGGTCACCTCCCTGACTAAGACCCTTCTCCCCCAAGCACTCATTTTGGCCGGGCGGCCAGCTCTAGGAAGAGTCCTGCTGGTTCCAAACTTCTTCCATTTACGGATGATGGAGGCCACTGTGCTCATTGGGACCTTCAATGCTGCAGAAATATTTCTGTACCCTTCCCCAGATCTGTGCCTCGATACAATTCTGTCTCCAAGGTCTACAGACAATTCCTTGGACTTTCCAAATCATATCCAATCAATTGAATTTACCACAGGTGGACTCCAGTCAAGTTGTAGGAACATTTCAAGGATGATCAGTGGAAACAGGATGCAGCTGAGCTCAATTTGGCAAAAGCTGTGGATACTTATGTACATGGGCTTTTTATTTTTTTATTATTATTTTTTTAAAATAAATTTGCAAAGATTTCACACAAACTTCTTTTCACGTTGTCATTATGGAGTATTGTTTGTAGAATTTTGAAGGAAATAATTAATTGGATCCATTTTGAAATAAGGCTGTAACATAACAAAATGTGGGAAACGTTGAAGCGCTGTGAATACTTTCCGGATGCACCGTATATAACACTAATGCTACTACAGAATGGAGCAGCCATTTAAATACTTCATTGAGTGAAATTAACACGCTAGCCAGACTCAAATAATAATTCTGTACGTGACGAGAGAACACCTCAGCTCATAACCAAAACAGACAAAGACTTTCTGCTTTTTTTTTGTGGATAACACAATATTCTTCATCACAAGAGACATTATCAGGAGAGTATATAGACTTTGACCACATAGTCACCACTCCCAGGGATTCAAATACTTGTTTGTTTTTCTATATTAATACACAAATTAATACACGATTAGCTCGTCACACGTGATTGAAATTATATTGTCATCTGTACATGCACAGCATATATGCAGATACAGTATTACAGTTGTGAAAGTAATTGTATTTAAAAGTGTTAAATATTTTTTTATTATTTAAAAAAAAAAAATCTTTTATTTTAAATAGTTAATGTTTTTACTTGAACATTGGTCATTCTGGTCGATTTATCAGTAACCTATTATATAATGCTGTATTGTGCTGTGTCACACCGCTCACATATGCTGGTTGGTATACAGGCATGTACTATTATGAGCGTCACTATTATTTTGTCATTTATTATGCTTATGTCAAATATTGCAACATATTAACTCTTATTATTTCACGTTCTCTCTCTACTCTCCCCCTTCCAGTTGGTAAATAATGGTCCAAGCCATATTAGCCACACACTGCTTCAACTGAAATGTCCCATGAAGCTGCATGTCCAGAGGTTTATGTACCCTTTGGAGATAATCACTGAAGGGCCTGTAAACTGCACAACATACAATGTTGTGAACCCCATGAACATAAAGGTAAGGAATTTTGAGCAAAATAATCTTGTTCTGTTTGACTAAATCACGGTGATAGAAATGACTGGGCTATGCTGATGTGATGTATTATACTGTTGGAGAAGTGAGGTTGTTGCTTACATGGATGAAAAGGTATATCGTGGATGCACGCAGGAAACCACCCACTTTAGACTGAACATCATTATACATTAACCACTTCCATTTCTTCATGCTATTTCACTGTTACGCTGTCCCCTCTGAAAGTTTTAGAATAGCAAGGCCAATTCTGTTCTTTTGCTATACGTTGAAGTCATTTGGGTTTGAGATAAAAAGATGAATACACAATGATGGATCAGAATTTCAGATTTAACTTAAAACATGGCACCTTTGTTGTCAGACCATCCAATTGGGTAAGCAAAAGTAAAGGAACAGATAGTATTAAAGTAAATAGACTTAATATTGGTTGCATATCCCTTGCAATAACCGCATCAAGCTGGTGACCCACAGACATCACCAAACATTTTCTTTTGTGTTGCTCTTCCAGCCTTGTACTGCAGACTCTTCTGTCTCCTCTTCACGAGGTGAAATGCATGCTCAACTGGGTTAAAGCTGCAATACTGAACTTCTTTTAACTTTTGGTTAAAAATGTACAAAAATCAATTATTGAGCTAGTACACTTAAAAAAAGTGTTCAAAGCCAACTCCTTACCTTACCCTGAGTCACAACGGTTAAGCTTATAATATTGATTTATAAATTGAGCTGCTGTTCGGATTTCACAGGAAATGTGTGTTGAAGTCATTCATCTATGCATGGTTATGTCATGTCTGTAAACAGAAAGAAGTAGAGCTGGCTACTACATCACGCGTGGAGTGTTTGTAGCTTGTTTTTAAAACAGTTTCTTAGAATTTAAACTTATCATCTAGATTTAATCTGGATTGACTCTTTAGTCAACTGTTTTAATCTGGATAGTTCTAAACGGAAAAATCGTTGAGATCTGGGAAATAACTCGTTGTCAAAAGCAAGAACCATCAAACCACAGAGAGCCTGCAGTCAAAAAGGGTATGATGAAGTGAGGATGAATATCGGCATGGCTGTTGAGAGGTGGTGAAAACGCTGAGATCTGAAGGGATTGAATACCGATAGTTTATTTTTTTTTCTTTTTTTCTGCTGAACAGGTAAGATATTTCAGTGGTTCAATCGGTGGCTAGCTAGCATTAGCATAATTGTTCACTTGATTCAGTTGGATATAGAGTTTCCTATGGGTTTTTTTTTGTGCTATTTTCAGTATGGTAAATTGCACTTATTTTCTGCTTTCTATGAGACAGCAACTCGCTTCTACTCCAAGAAAACCGTATCTGCTGCCAAATATATGTTGTACAACACATACGAATACCTCAGTGTTGCCAACTCTTGTGAAACAAATACGCAACTGCAGCTTCAAAAACAAGCCTAATATTATAGCTTGTTACGACCTCATTGTAAGCAGACTCATTGAATGAGCCTGAAACATTAAAGTGAAACCACTCACAGTTTGAAAAGCAAAAACAGAATATATATATATATATATATATATATATATATATATATATATATATATATATATATATATATATATATATATATATATCTCTATCTATCTATCTATCTCTCTCTCCAACGGCAACAAAGCTTATAGGGAGAACAGGCACTATCCACTCATCTCTGATCTGTGATCAGAATATAATTGGAGAGATGCAAAAGATTACATTAGAAACATAACATGTTATAATCTGTAATAATTGTGGGAATACACTACAGCACTGATATTGTGAGGCTCTGAGCAGACAAGCAGCCCTGCAAGCCCAAGCCATGATATTACCTCCACCATGCTTGACTGATGAGCTGCTATGTTTTGGATCCATTCTATCTCTACACTTTGGACTTTTCATCACTTTGGTAGAGATTAATCTTGGTTCCAGAACTTTTGTGGCTCCTCTCTGTATTTATTTGCAAATGCAATCTTGCCTTCTGATTCTTACTGCTGATGAGTGGTTACGTCTTGTGGTATGGCCTCTATATTTCTTCTCTTTTCAAATGGTGGATTGTGATACTTTTACTTCACCCCTGTGAAGGTTGTTGTTGATGTCACTAACTGTTGTTTTTGGGGTTTTTCTTCACAGCTCTCAATATTTCTGTCGTCAGCTGCTGTTATTTTCCTTGGCTGACCTGTTCCATGTCTGGTTGTACATCAGTGGTTTCTTTCTTTTTCAAGGTGTTCCAAAATGTTGTATTGGCTATGCCCTGTGCTTTGACTGATTTGACTGGCTCAGACTGATTTTCCACCTTTTCTCAGCTTCAAAATGACTTGCTTTCCTCCCATAGACAGCTCTCTGGTCTTCATGTTGGTTTATCCTTTTTAACAACAAATGCAGTCTTCACAGGTGAAACCTAGGGCTCAAACGAAGAGTAGATATTCAGAGCTATTCATTGTTTGGAACAGTCAATTTAATGGGGCATGCCTGGGCAGCAAGAAACGCCCATCAGTTACATGTTCCAATATTTTCTGATCACTTGAAAAATGGGTGGGTTCAAACAAAAGGTGCCATGTTCGAAGTTTTTTAACACACGTCGATGCAAACATGAGGTAATGAAATCTGAAATTCTGTTCTGTCGTCTTATATTCATCATTTAATCTCAAACCCAAATGTCTTGTTTTCAGTGTATAGAAAACAATAGCTTTGCTGTTCCAATACTTTTAGAGGTGTGTGTGTGTGTGTGTGTGTGTACACACACCAGCATATGGTGCACAGGAACACACCATTATCAACACTCATCTCTTCCAGATACACTCTCCCACAAGGCTTACCCCACAGACCCACCCAAGGACAATAACTTTGACTTTGATCATCCTGTGGAAGCTTCAATAGTATAACTTAGCCCATGGCCATATGTCTATTAGCTTAAGCCGATTTTCCACCAAAATTATCCGGAACAATTAATCCCAGGAACTTTTTGGTTCCTCCAGACTTTTGTTGTCTGTGCTTCCATCGTGGTCTGAAGTACCGTAAAGATTTGGCAAATTAGTCTGGTGACGTATGACTGCATGCTACAAGCCTTTGGCGAGGATACGGAGCCTCAAAGTATGCTACAATCAAACTGATTATTGCCACAAAGTAAACCGATTTTTTTAATAATGTAAAAATGTTTGCTCAGCTCATTATAAACATGTAGCAGGCTCTGCTTGGAAAACAAACCTTTGAAAAGTAACAAAAGAGTTTACTGCAACCAGTAAACTAGTAGTCTAGTGGTTAGGGTTTGGCTCACTCTCTCTCTCTTTTTTTTATTTGTATTTTCTTCCTCTTTAGATAAAGGTTGGTGTTCTAAAAACGACAGTCTATTTTCTGATATCTGATGATAAGGGCATTGCACAGCAACAAGCATGGAGGAGATTCAAACTGTGCTGCTGTTGATTGTTTTCTTAATTACCTCTGCAGCAAAGCAGTAAGAGACGAGCCGTGGTAGTAAAGCGAATTCAGGATGCTCGTAATGATTGACTTAAACTAAGCAAATAAATTTTTATCAGCTGTTGCTGTGATGACGGAGGCAAACACGTGCGCACGAGTTTCTCTCTGTACTGTTTTCCTGTGTGATCAATGCCCAGCTCAGCATAAGCACTTAATAAGGCCTGAACCTCGCTGTCTGTCCATTGGTCATATTTAAGAAACTCCATTGTGCTGATTTGAATTGCGGTAAACAACTGTAACTGTACGCACTTCAATAGAATTTTAAAAATGGTGGTTGAAAAAAAAAAAATAAAATGCTGCATGCATTCAACCAATCAGCATGTTCATTGCCCAAGTCCCGCCCCCCAAAGTTCCTGGTTTTTGAAAAAGTACCACCTCCTGAGTAGGGACTTTGCGATGGCTAAATAAATACTTTACCCTGAACTTAATTTAGACCCTGGTCCCTGAGGTGGAAACACGCCTAGTATCTCCAAAAGACCCTGCGGTGGAAAAGCGCCATTAGTCATACATGCTTCATGTATCACTTCTATACAGATAACACCCTCATCCTCTCAATCCCTCTGTCATAAACCTCTTGAATTTCTTCTTTCTCACTGGCTCTGTTCACTTTCATTGGATGCAACTGTTGACTCCAGTCATCACGTCCCTTGAAAGCCATCTGGAAACCAGTTTTCTTTCATGTAATGGAATTAATCTGTGTTGTAGTTTATGTGCTTGTGTATTTGCTTGTGAAGAACTCATTATGTGATGGTTTCCCAGTGGACAAAAGGACAAAGGTTTGGATATGTTGGGTAATGCAGCCACATGCAAAATTCTGAGTGGTGTCCATGTGAGTCAGTGGGTGGTTCAGATTCAGCAGTGAGCTCAGCATCTGGATTACACAAATGGGCGTCAAATTTCCACTAAATGTTTCTCTCCCCCTCTCTCCCTCCCTCTTCCTCTCTCTCTCCCTCTCCCTCAATCTCTAGCTTCAGCAGTCCACAAAGCAGCCTCCATTATTGAACCACCACATTGAGAAGCGTGAAACACACCGGGGAGAGCTGGCTGAGTTGACAAACCTGGTGAGAGCACTGAAATCATACCCAATAGAGAAAATGAGGAATTGGCAGAGGGAGAAAATGCTGTTTTAGCAAATATTTGTTATCTTAGCAAATGAGAATCTTGCCATATTCTTCATGAGGGGCCACCTCTCTTTGAACTCATAAAACCAGGCCATTAAGTCATATAATGAAGTGAATCAGGTTTGGTGAGGTTAAAGATAGTCTCTGGATGACCAGCTGGCTTGAAAGGGGTGTGTGTGTGGGCACACGCCACCTCTTATTGACATGCACATTCACCTAGCACTTTATTAGGAACACTATACTAATACTGGGTAGGGCCTCGCTTTGCTCTCCAAAAAACCTAAATTCTTCATGGCATGGATTCCATAAGATGTCAGAAAAATTCTGAAACAAGATTCTGGTCCACGTTGACATGATTGCATCACACAGTTCTTGCAGATTTTTCAGGTGCACTTTCATGCCATGAATCTCCTGTTCTGCCAAAGGATTCAGATCCGGTGACTAGGAAGGCTACTGAAGAACATTGTACTCATTGCCATGTTCATGAAACCAGTTTGAGACGAAATTTGCCTTGTGGCATGGTGTATTATCTTGCTGGAAGAAGCCAATAGAATATGGATAATTTGTGGCCATGAAGGGATGCACATAGGCACACACAATGTGCCAAGAAAATGTTTCCCACACCAGTTCATCACCTTCACCAGCCTGGACTGGTGACAGGCAGGTTGGGTTCATGGATTCATGCTGTTGGCACCCAATTCTGAACCTATCATCTGTGTACCTCCAGCTGAAATCGAGATTCATCAGACCAGGCTATGTTTTTCTGGTCTTCAATTGTCCAGTTTTGGTCAGCCTGTGCCCACTGCCGCCTCAGCTTTCTGTGCTTGGCTGACGGTAGTAGAATCTGACATGCTCTTCTGCTGTTATAGCCCATCTAACTCAAGGAAAGCATCTCATCCATACCTGTCTAAGTTAAGCTCAAACCAGTCTGGCCATTCTATGTTGACCTCTCTTAGCAATAAGGCCTTTCTGACAATAGAACTGCTGCTCACAAGAGTTTACTCAGAATGGTGCAACAAAGAAAAAACGTCCAGAGACTGTTGTGCACGAAAATCCCAGGGGGTCATCAATTTCAGAAATACTCAAATCAGCCAGGCTTGTACGAACAATGATACCACAGTCAAAATCACGGAGATCACTTTTTTTTTTTTTTTTTTTTTGCCATTCTGATGGTTGATGTGAACATCACTTGAAGCTGTTGGCCTGTATCTGCATAGTACTGCCGCCACATGATTGGCTGAGGAAAAAAATTGCATGAATGAGTGGGTGTACATGTGTTCCTAATAAAGTGCCAAGTAGTCACTATTTGTATGATGTATGACTTTTACCATCACTTACTATAGGCCACGTTCTTCTTTTGTTATTCTGTTTCTAACTAATTGGTTACATGTTGAAATACCCGACCTTTAATAATATGATGGAGCAATTTAAACTCTGGAGCTACATTCAACTCTGTGCCTCTGAGATGCACGATGGAAGTCATTAAGATGTCATCTAATGAAATGGTCTAGCATTTTCCTCCTGCCATTTACTATTTAATATTTCCTCTGAATGACAGTGGCTAGGACCACCGGCTCCCTACAGCCATTTAAATACAACTACACTAATTTCTTCCTCTTCTCAAGCTAACTTTGATTCGCAATTTTACATTATGGGGATCTAATGAAGTGATTGTAAAACCAGGGAAATGGATTTCACAGATTGGTTCTTAATTTGGCTGGCTGCAGTCAGCATTTTAGTCTTGTGACATGGAATAATAAAAAAAAAAAGCCTGACATTAGGCCTTTTGTTATACCTCTTGGCCTGTAATTCTGTGCCATTGCTCTCTCTCTCTAACTTTCCAACTGACTCCTCATTGACCTATTTACTCGTTTATTTAATGGTTTTCAATGAATTTGGTTCACTGGAACGAAGTATGACCTTTGTTATGCAACAATCATCAGTTTTACGAACTTTACATAATACACATTACATATTTTTTTCTTTCAAATAATTATGCAAATTGAATAACTACAAAGCAAACTCTCCAGAATTTATATATGTGTTGTGTGTGTGTGTGTGTGTATATATATATATATATATATATATATATATATATATATATTTATATATGTGTGATTAATCTTCATTTCTGTCTATCCCCCTGTGTTTTTTTTTTTTTTTTTTTTGGGCTACATTTTCAGTCCTGTTCCAGCGTTGAGTGCTGGACCCTGCAGTGTAATGTGGGTGTATTGGAGAAAGGTACCAGTGCCATACTCCAGGTGCGTTCACGCATCTGGGGCGAGACGTTCAACATGGTAAGTTTCAGTAAGGACCTGGGGGGGGGGAGTGAGTGTGTTCACATTACTATACATACCGCTGTACAAAGCCATTCATCTGTCATACCTATAATTCAGGCTCTGTAACCTCAAATGAAAGGTTTTTCAAAACAGCTGACTGCTCAACATCAGCCTCATTATTACATCAACTAAATGTCAGTGTTAATCATGATCTGTTATGGTTTTTCCCTGCATACTTGCCAAATGACTACAAGCTAGCAATGGAACATATCACTAGGCAGCCACAGTAGCTTTACAATTTGCTAGTGTTTGTGCATGTGCTCTTGAGAAGGTCACATGGTACCTCTAAATAGGGGCTCTGTTGAAAGACCTTACATGCTCAACACGGTACTGAGCACAATGAAAATGCATTATCTGCAAACCCCAAGTTCTCATATGATTGGAATGTTGCAGGGATTCTTTGAGAGCAACTCAAATGAATGAATACTGCCACCTGCTGGCTACTAAACAAACCGCATATTTAAAAAAATAAAAGTAGCTTTTTTTTAGTAGCGTTATTACATTTAATGCAGTGTATGGACAAAAGACAATGATCTATTATGATAAATGCATGTTTCTAATACTGTTTTTTACATTTGCTTGCAGAAAAAGTATAAGAATTTTATTCTGGAGTGTGTAGCAAGTTACAGCGTGGAAAAGATGCCCTATGCCATTTTGCCCAAGGAGTTTCCACGTGGTTCTAAAATTGTAATTAATAATGCAATTATTATACCCATATGCATCTGCTATATTTATTATTTCAGTAATACATTTAAACATTCATTTTAAGGTTTAAGGGTATTTTACATGAGTGATTGTTCTTTCAGATGTCCACACCTGTGATGTGGAATAAACCAGACAGTCCTTATGATGTGCCTTTGTGGATCATCATTCTGGCAGTACTGGCTGGTCTTTTGTTGCTGGCTCTCCTTATCTATGTTCTGTATAAAGTGAGTATGGCATAAATAGTGAATGTTTGTTTGTTTATTTTAATAATTGCATCATAATGAGGGGTTTGTGTTATGGGTGGAAGTTAGAATGGGTTTAGAAGTGAGGTTTATATATTTAATATGTGGTAGTTGCACATAAAATATACTAAAACACTTATAATCCCACTGAATTAATCCTACTGCTCAGAGCTTTATCTTAATAGCAACAGCTTAGCAAATAACTTAGAACATAGCACCTTTTGTTTGAACCCAAGCGAAAAATACTGGAACATGTAATTGTCTCTTGTTGCCCAGGTGTGCGTTGTTAAATAAATTGATTAAACAATTAATAGTTCTCAATGTCTGCCCTTGGTTTGAGCCCTGGGTTTTGCCTGTGAAGATTGCATTTGTTAAACAAAAAAGGATAAACCATCATGAAGACCAGAGAGATGTCTATGGAAGTAAAGCAAGCCATTTGGAATCTGAGCCATTGCATAAGCATTGGGCATAGCCAGTACAACATTTGGAATGTGCTGAAAAAGAAACAAACAACTGGTATACTAACAACCAGACATAACACAAATAGTGTGAGAGCTGTGAAGAAAAACCCAAAAATGACAGTCAGTGACATCATCAGCAACCTCCACAGGGCAGCGGTGAAGGTATCACAATCCATAATTTGAAGACTTTGAGAACAGAAATATATCAGCCACACCACATGATTCAAGCCACTCATCAGCAATTGGGAGGCCAGATTGGAATTTGCAAAAAGCTCATCGCTCAAGCACATTGGAGGTAGTGTAAGTCTTGGGCTTTATATGGCTGGTTGATGTAACTTATGATTATAGCAGCAGAATGAATTCAGAAGTCTACAGAAACATTCTGTCCTGCAAATTTACAGAGAATCTAATTGGAAGGAATTTTATCATGCAGCAAGACAATGGCCCAAGGTACACTGCCAACACAACAAAGGACTTCATCAAGTGAAAAAGTGGAAAGTGGCCAAGTCAATCACCAGACCTTAATTCAGTTGAGCCAAAATTTCACCTACTGAACAGGAGACTGACAGGAGAAACCTGGTACAAGCCTGGAATAGCATTACAAAAGAAGAATACAAGAGTTTGCATGAAGCTGGCAACCCACGGACATCACCAGTTATTGTACTCCAGGGATATGCATCCAAATACTAAGTGTTATTTACTTTAATATACTATCTTGACTATCTGTCCCAATAATTTTGGTCAGTAAAAATTGGGTGGTCTGCCGCCAAAGGTGCCATGTTCTAAGTTGTTTAACACATTTAGATGTACATATTAGGAAGTGAAAGCTGGAATTCTGATCTTGCAGTTCCAATACTTTTGGAGGGGACTGCATAAATAATATTACAAATTGTGCTTTTCCTTTAGCTTGGTTTCTTTAAGAGAACTCCATATGGCACTGCCATGGAAAAAGCACAGCTGAAACCTCAGGTTGCATCTGAAGCTTAAAGCAGGCCTGGGACTGTTCAGTAAGGATGAAAGACCACTGGATATCCACTGCACTGCACTGCACTGGACGGAAAGACTCCAAGGACTCAAAGCCAAATGAATGTTTTTTTTTGTTTGTTTTTTTTTTATGCTTTTTGTTGCCTTTTTTTGCTGTGGGTTTGGATTACATTCACCAGTATTAGCCTCACACTCAGTTGCAATTTTTAGAGCCTGGTTCTATTGACCGAAAGTCTCCTGTTCATAGTGAAGGATCTTCACTATGAAATCTTATTTTCCCCTGCACTCATCTATCCAGTGTTCATCGTTTCCTTTTTAATTTAAAAAAAAAAAAAAAAAAAAAGTTTAACATATTTTGGTGCTAGAAACAGTGTGTTCACGTTTTGTTCACTACTTTTTTTTTTTTTTAAACGTCAACGGTAATCTGAAGATCCTCTGTTTTAGAATTTGAGTTTTAGTGCTATATTTTAAATACAACCAGTGATTTTTTTTATATATATATATTTTAATATACATTTTTTTTCAGAGAATAAGATCAGAATACAAGACTAGCAGTCTTCAACATTACAAATATTTACTTTCTGCTGTGTCCTTTTAATATTCAATTTAAAAATAATTGTCTGTCATCTTAGAAGGTAGGCTTGAAAAATACTAATTGGTGTCAGAGTTATGAACCCCCCCATCCCCCATCCCCCATCCTCTCTGTCGTCCACCTCTGTATTTCTACAAACTGGGGTTGGTGTATGTCTCAGGTGATAGTTGTACAGCAGTGCTCAGATCAGGTGTGCCACACTCAAATGGGCTTGGAAATCCATTGAGGATTATATTCCAAGTGCATCTCTTCCCTCCTGCTGACCTAATTAACAAGAGTGTTGCCTTATAAAGTCATCTGGGACATGACTGGATGCACATCAAGCCTGTGAAACCTCATGAAATGCCTTGAAGCAGAGCTGTGCTTTGCCGATGTATAGGACAGAATTATAGCAGGAAGTAGCAGTCAGTCAGTGAGGGCTCACTGTGTACATGGAGTCCTTCCTATCTGTGCAAAGTACAGAAAACCCATCGTATACAGTTGGAATGGGGTTGTCTCAAAGTGTTTAATATTCAACGCACCCATCAAATGAATACTGTTATGCATCGATAGATGTTAAGGGATATGGGGAGAAAGCAAAAGACAATCCCAATCCAAATCAGCAGTCTTAGCCAGGGACAGAATGTGGAAGAAACACCTTTTTCGTTTGTTTGTCTGTCTTGTGGAGATGTGTGTGTGTGTGTGTGTGTGTGTGTGTGTGTTACTGTTGTGAGAGAAAGAAGGGTTTCCCTAGTTGCAAAATTTCTCGTTGTACTTCCATTTTTGGCCATCTTGATACTTAATCGCATATTAATTGCCAAACCTGGTGGCAAAGTGGTCAATCATGGACAGAGATGCTGTATTCAACTGCATTAGACACTTATTAACTGCAAGAAGGAAAGAGAATAGGCATAGGGAAGTTGTAGGATCTGTATGTAAAGTGCAATACTGTTTTCTCCTTTTCATCTTATTGTATTTTTTGCCTTTTGTTACTACACCTATGTTTTGATACAGACAACAACCTGTTGAGTTGGAGTGGTTATGCAGAAGATTAATAATATTATTATTTTAATAATTAAATATATGAAAATGCCCCATGCATTTTTTTTTTAAAGTTTGAGCTATCAAGGATTTTCGTTTGATGAACTATGAACACCACTCTTTCATCTTTTAACAGTTAGTGCTGTCCAACTCTAAAGTTAAAAGGATCTTTCTATTATGGTGTTTGTTGTTCCAATGTTATACCGCGACAGCAAAAATGTATTGCGTGTTTTTAATTACACATTGTTTAGAAGTGTAATGATCCCCGTTACAAATTGAAGCTCAAAAAATGACATTTGCTTGTTCTCAATGTTTTGCTCAGTTTCAAACATTTATTTATACTGCCAAAATGTAGATATTGTTTAGACCCCCCATTTCTACAGCAGGAAGCACTGGTTATATTTTGTCCCATCCCAACCTTTTGTTCAATCCACATAATTTCTTTATGGTTTTCTTACGTTGTAAATATGATTCGGCAAGGAGATTTTGTAACTAAAACTCTTATCTGACATAAAATTACATCACCCCATATTGGGGATAATTGGAGGGATGTTAAAGTAATTATTTGTACGGTGTTTTACAATTAAATAAATCTTTCAATTTTTATGACTTGATTTCTTGTGGTTTGTTGACTTGTGGTGTTAACATTAAGTAACCATTGATATAAACAGTATTTCAATAATTTAGCAAAAAATTTTATTTGCATACATTTTACTTGAAATACATCTGAAATAGGCAAGTAATTGATAAATCCTGTACAAGCTATTGACCTCTAATGTCTTCTTCAATGAAGTTATTAAGGTTAACCTGTATGGAGTTTCAGTATAATATTCCAACCTTATTGGTACAAAAGGTTTAAGAGTGCAGATATATAACTCATACACAAGGAGTACAGATGTCCAAAGAGGGCACTACTTGTAAGGCACAAGAGGACAGCTCTGCAGTGATGCATTGATATGAGAATGCCTTTATAAAGAGTCACTTCCACTCATCAATCCTTATTCAGGTCATCATGGATTCCTCTACAGGCCAAAAACTGAAAGTGATTTCCTCCTCCAGTATGGAGAAATTTGAAAAGAACAGCACATTGTGAGTGTGAATGTTTTAATGCTCTATGGTTCTGGAAAGCTGTGTCAGTTTCTTCTGATTATCAATGACATTAAGGTTCTGGATGTAGTGTCTTGGACTGGTCCCACTACAGAAAGTCAGCGACTGCTCGGAATCTGAATAAGGGCAAAAACATAAAACATTGATGTAATTACATATATGTATCTCAAAAGTGAGTACACCCCTCACATTTGTGTAAATATTTGATATCTTTTCACGTGACAACACTGAAGAAATGACACTTTGCTACAATGTAAAGTAGTGAGTGTACAGCTTGTGTAACAGTGTCAATTTACTGTCCCCTCAAAATAACTCAACACACAGACATTAATGTCTAAACCGCTGGCAACAAAAGTGAGTACACCCCTAAGTGAAAATGTCCAAATTGGGCCCAAAGTGTCAATATTTTGTATGGCCACCATTATTTTCCAGCACCTCCTTAACCCTCTTGGGCATGGAGTTCACCAGAGCTTCACAGGTTGCCACTGGAGTCCTCTTCCACTCCTCCATGATGACATCACGGAGCTGGTGGATGTTCGAGACCTTGTGCTCCTCCACCTTCCATTTGAGGATGCTCCACAAATGCTCAATAGGGTTTAGGTCTGGAGAAATGCTTGGCCAGTCCATCACCTTCACCCTCAGCTTCTTTAGCAAGGCAGTGGTCGTCTTGCCGGTGTGTTTGGGGTCATTATCATGCTGGAATACTGCATACTGATCGTGCTCTGCTTCAGTATGTCACAGTACATGTTGAAATTCATGGTTCCCGCAATGAATAGATGTATGAGTGCTGCCAGCATTGCTGCAGAGGTTGAAGGGGTGAGGGGTCAGCCTGTCAGTGCTCAGACCATACGCCACACACTGCATTAAATTGGTCTGCATGGCTGTCGTCCCAGAAGGAAGCCTCTTCTAAAGATGATGTACAAGAAAGCCCACAAACAGTTTACTGAAGACAAGCAGACTAAGGACATGAATTACAGGAACCACGTCCTGTGGTCTGATGAGACCAAGATAAACTTATTTGGTTCAGATGGTGTCAAGCGTGTGTGGCGGCAACCAGGTGAGGAGTACAAAGACAAGTGAGTCTTGCCTACAGTCAAGCATGGTGGTGGGAGTGTCATGGTCTGGGGCTGTATGAGTGCTGCCAGCACTGGGGAGCTACAGTTCATTAAGGAAACCATGAATGCCAACATGTCCTGTGACATACTGAAGCAGTGCATGATCCCCTCCCTTCAGAGACTGGGCCGCAGGGCAGCATTCCAGCATGACAATGACCCCAAACACACCTCCAAGACGACCACTGCCTTGCTAAAGAAGCTGAGGGTGAAGGTGATGGACTAAATCCCATTGAGCATCTGTGGGTCATCCTCAAACAGAAGGTGGAGGAGCACAAGGTCTCTAACATCCTCCAGCTACATGATGTCGTCATGGAGGAGTGGAAGAGCACTCCAGTGGCAACCTGTGAAGCTCTGGTGAACTCCATGCCAAAGAGGGTTAAAGCAGTGCTGGAAAATAATGGTGGCCACACAAAATATTGACACTTTGGGCCCAATTTGGACATTTTCACTTAGGGGTGTACTCACTTTTGTTGCCAGCGGTTTAGACATTAAAGGCTGTGTGTTGAGTTATTTTGAGGGGACAGTAAATTTACACTGTTACACAAGCTGTACACTCACTACTTTACATTGTAGCAAAGTATCATTTCTTCAGTGTTGTCACATGAAAAGAGATCATCAAATATTTACAAAAATGTGAAATACTGAGATACTAATATATATATATATATATAAACCTCAGCACAGGATTTTACTGCAGATTAGCTTACATGTAGATACTCGTACAGCAGGAGACTCGAAGAACATTCTTTCTGTGAAGCCCTTCTGCGGAGATGAAGGCACTGTACAAATGTAACAAAAGTTTCTTATACATGTAAACTTCTACAGAATTTTTATGCTCTGTAGTACCACAGAGGATTAATATTACCATAAGGTTGGCTTCTGCAATCCTGAACTATCTTCACTGTCTTGGCAATCATCCGCTATGGATTTGAGGCAGACATATGAAAGTGTTTGGAAACAATAAATGCAATATTTGTATAAATTACTTGAAAATCCTGAGAAATCCCAGGTAGGCCTAGGGTCTCACCATTTTCTCAAAGTTAACCAGATTATCAGTGTAATTTCTGTTGCCCTCATGGATAAATGTCATGTCTGAAAAAGATGAATACAGTTGGAGCAATGGTGTAGTTCAGAGGTATCAAATTCATTCACAAATTCATTGGCCACATTATATTTAGACTTATGTCAGTTGGGCCAGAAACATGTTCCGCATATTGACAAAAGTTTGTGGGTGCTTGACTGTAACACTCCAATTTGTTTTTTGAACAACCAGTCCAGAATTGGTTCCTCTTTGCTGTATAATAACTGGCACACTCTTTCGGGAAGGCTTTCCACTATAATTTGGAGCATGGTTGTAGGGATTTCTTCCCATTCAACCACAAAAGCATTAGTGAGTTTATGCACTGATGTCAGGTGAGAAGGCCTTGGATGCAGATGGCATTCCAGTTCATCCCAAAAATTTTCAATGGGGCTGGAGTCACGGCTCTGTGCAGGTCACTCATGTTCTCCTACACCAACCTTGTCAAACCATGTCTTCATGGACGTCGATTTGTGCACAGTGGCATTGTCATGCTCATTGTTTGGGCCCCTTAGTTCCAGTGAAGGGAAATGTTAATGCTGCAGCATATAAAGACATCCTTTACAATTGTGTGTTATCAAATTTGTGGCAACAGTTTGGAGAAGGTCCATATATAGATGTGACGGTCATGTGTCCAAAAACCTTTGGCTGAAATGGACTTGACTTGAAGTGGGAGGAAAATCAATATAGTCTGCAAAATTATTTACAAACAAAAAAATCATAAAGGTTGTGATTTCATAAATATTCACCTCTGTTACTGTGAAACCCCTAAATTAGTTGTTTTGCAAGAGATGGTTATAGCATTAATTTTGTAGCTTGCTGATGAAGAATTACATATCATTTGAAAGTCTTGGTAGTAGATGTGTTTACTGTTTCATTTGGCCCCTTAGTTGAATAACAGATTACTTCAGTGTAGAACACAGATTCTAAATAATTTGGTGAGCCAGAGTAGGCTCTATGATTGATGCCCTTGGTATAATTACTCTTTCATTAACAATGAAATTATTAGGTGCCATTACCTTTCAGTAGCAGAGGCATTAAGGGAATGTATGGTGGGTTGAGTTTGGCCACAGCTAATCTGTATGCTCGGTGATTGTGGGATGGATCCTGCACACAGGAACAGCAGGAGTCAGAAACAACCACTCAGCTCTCTATAGAGTATGATTTCTTCATACAGCATTCCAGTGTTACACTTACCAATAACCTCTCATAAGCACAGTAGATCCTTCTGGTTTTGCTTTGCAATCTCTGTAAAAAAATAAATAAATAAATAATAATAATCAAGAATTAGCCTGTACTTCATCAGAACATCTAGTTCATCTGAATTCCACATAAACATTTTAATCATATCATGTGGGAGGATGACTTGCATTATTATGAATTTCCTGGACCTAGGATTCTGTTAATCAACTAGGTGGTGTGATGACACTAAACAGAGTTACCGTTACCATGCCAAAGTTTATTATTTTCCAATAATTGCACAGCCAATAATTATAACCTTTTATACCACAGCACTTTGCCACTAGAATTTTTTAGTTATTAATGAAAAACACAGAGTTTTTAACTGTTGGTAGTTACATTTAATGTTGTGGAAAGATCCATGAGATAGGTTTGTTCATGTTATCACATACATATATACAGTATCTCACAAAAGTGAGTACACCCCTCACATTTTTGTAAATATTTGATGATATATTTTCATGTGACAACCCTGAAGAAGCGACACTTTGCTACAATGTAACGTAGTGAGTGTACAGCTTGTGTAACAGTTATTTTGAGGGGACAGCAAATTTACATTGTTACACAAGCTGTACACTCACTACTTTAACAAAGTGTCATTTCTTCAGTGTTGTCACATGAAAAGATATCATCAAATATTTACAAAAATGTGAGGGGTGTACTTACTTTTGTGATATACTGTATAAACGGTCATCTGAAAGCAGATTGTAATGTTTCTGAGAAACTGCAAAAGTGTAAAGTCCTCTATCTTGAAGACTCTCCCATGGTGGAAAGCTTACTGACCATAATAAGGCCGACACCTGATACTTGCATAAAAGTTAAATAAACATCTCCTTACAGTAGTCATGATACAATTAGTTTGTTAATATTGTGGAGTGTACATCATATAAGTCTCAGTGAATGAGTTGTGACTATAGAAATGATAACATTAGAACAGGTGCATAAAAACCCTGTGATTTGAGTTACAGTACACACTTAATCACTACTGACCAACTGGAGGTGAGGATGGATACAGATGCAGGTAAGACAGTTTAATAAAACACAGGCCAACAAATCCAAGCAGATGGATACATTTAGAAACAGAAAGCAGGCAATGGTCAGGTGATGTGCAAACAGACTGAATTAGGCAAGGTAGAAAACGAGAAATGAAACAATCAAAATCAAACCATAATAGCAAACACAGAAAAACAGGATTGGTAACGTCAGGTGTATAGGGACTTCACAAATTGTGAGTGAGTGAAGGTCTCTTTTTAACGGGTGCGAGTCTGTGATTTGCAACAGGTGAGTCTTTTTATAAGTCTGGTGTTGGAATGCAGAAAAAATGCAGAAGTGTGTTTTGGGCTGACAGAGCCCTCTCCAAAAGGTTCACTCAGGGAGCACTAACTTTTCTGAGCCTCCCCCTTGGCTGCTGGCCTGGGCATTCAGAGTGCCTGTTGTAAAAGTCCTGACATAGGTTGGGTTCGAGGATGTCATGCAATGGAACCCAGCACTGCTCTTCTGGGCCATACCCCTACCGTTCCATGAGATACTCAAGTTTACCATTTCTACGATGGGAGTTCAAGATGGAACATACCAGGTAAGCTGGTCAAGAGGAGCAGGGGGAGTTGATGGTGGAAATTCCATGGCTAGAGGACCATGGAAAAATGGCTTTATTTGAGAGACATGGAAGGACAGAGCAATGTGGATGTGGTAAATCCAATTTATAAGTAACTTCAGTGACTTGTTTCAGAATTTTGGGGATGTATCAGGTCTCTTGTGGTGAGCCAGACCTGATCTCCTGGATGATATTGATCTCCTGGCTGATATTCCCAAACTGTGAGCGAGTGAAACTCTCTTTTTAAAAAGTGAGTGTGTGATTAGCAACAGGTGAGTCTTATTAGAATTCTGGTGATTGAGAACACCAAAGTGTGTGCAGGTTTTGGCAAGTGGAGTCTGTGAAGGCCATGTTTGTAGGCCACGGTGTCTGTTGGGAAATGGACGGTATGGTTTGGGATGATCTGACACCAATAGGATTCAAAATTTAAACAGTGCTGTGGTATAATTGCTGTTAAATGATGTGCATCTTTTAGTGCATGTGTAGGAGCTGAATAATTGCATCACGTTTTTGTAAAAGCAAATATATTCATAAGTTTTATTTGCTTTTCCAAAAACATAGCAAACAAGTTAAGAATGGTAAGGTATGGGTCAATTACACACACTCACTTCCCATGTTTTATAGAGCCTCTGCACTGCACTGTTACTCAGGCCAAACATCACTGCAAAGAATGAGTTCAGGTTTTTCTGCTCCTTCAACCTAGAAATAAAAAAATCACATGGTTTGTCACATGCACAAATAACAATCTTCCAGCTTTGGCATGTTAATGATTATTAACCCCTTAATGGCTCTGCTTCATATTCAAGGAGTTCTACAGAAACTATCATGAATTATGAATGAACGGTCATGAATTTTATTAATTACTGTATAACTAGTACATGTAAATTGTCAAATGTTAAGAGTAAGAATGAAAGCCTTGATCAATGTGATGGTTATGATGAGACTTTGATATGAGTCCAGGTGTAGAATGTTCTTTGTGATTTGTCATTGCACACATACTGTACGTCACATCAAAAGTATTGTGTAAACATTCTATTGAGTGTAAATGACTTCATATCTGGGGATAGCTCTAACGTCCACCGCTCTAAAGTTTGTGTTTGGCCTTAAGTGTTTCAGGGTGAGACTGGATGATATTCAATGCTGTCAGACAGCAAAACTGGCCACCAATAATTAATATAAACCTGTGATTTGAATGATAGTTGACAGTACTGTTGATTACTATATGACTGCCATAATCCCTCATCACCAGATAGTGACTCTTGCAAATGTGCACTAAACACAAACTTCTGTTACAGCAACACTCACACAATTGCTATTTTAATGAACTTCTTGAGCAGGATGGATCTTTTCATTAGGTCCTCACACAAGCAGAGTTCAGTCACTACCCAGTACTGGACTTCATTGAAATGTCGCAGAAATCGCTCCAGATTAGCTGTGGTGGTTCCTGGGAATTTTTGCCGTCCAAAAATGTAGTAGATAAGCTCGGTCTATAGCACAACAGTGACAAGAAATTTATATAATTCAAATTAATAATACATGATATTGATAATTATTCACATAAATGATACTGTATGCCAGAAAAAATAGAGTTTCTTTTGCGTGTCACACTTTAAGAAGAGCAAATTTGTTTTTTGTCCTTTTGAGTTGCTGAAAGACAAATTGCACATGTATAGCCTAAGACTTATGCACCCATCAGATAAGCCTGAGTTGTTTTTCCATGAATGATGAAATCATACTCCAGTCACAGCAATGTGAACCACATAAATAATTTGAACAGCCATTTGAATACAGAAACTGTATTGTTCTTTCTGATTCAGAAAGCTTGTGTCTTTAGACTGATACACGCTCTACCTTTTTGCTAGAGCTTCTTCTTTCTTCAAGTTAATCAAAGTCAAGCTGACCCTGTGATATAAAAGTGTTTGAATGCTCATGATTCAGGTAACATGCCAATATACAGTGAATGCTGAGAAGCCTTTACCTCATGCATGGACATGAAGAGTTCCCAGTCGTAGTTGGTAAGGTGGCTAGCAATGTCCTTAGAGCACATCTGCTCCAGGAAGTCAATAGTGCTCTGCTCTGGGCCAAGCTGCTCTTTCAGAGGGGTCTGTCAAAACACACATATGACAGAGAGCTTTTCTTACCATGGTGCTTCATAGCAAGAACTATTAGAACATTAATTTACAATGACATGACTCTGTATCTAGCACCACTATATATATATATATATATATATAAAAAAAAGAGAGAACTTCTGATTTCTACATCTGATGTATGACCACCAAACAAACAAAACTAAATACACCTACACTAACTAATGCTTATTAAAATAAAAATAATACTTTTAACCATGTTCCTAAATACTGAACTCTGGTCGCCAAGTGTAGATTTTTGTAGTTTTTATTCAGTCTCACTTTCGCGCAATTTGTCAAAATTTTGCCAGCCAACAGCCGCAAACATATTGATTAATGTGTTGATTTATACTGCCCATTGTAGGCTTAATTTGACTTAGTTGTCTTATTGATGTTATGCTGTTTGGTTAATTCAGATGTTTAGTATGTAGCTTTAAAAAAAAAAAAAAAACCATCAGCTAATAGATGTTATTTACTGATGGCATATTAATACTGAATTACATGGGTTTTTTTATGTTAACTAATGCATTGTGTCAGTTAAGGAAACCTTATTTATTCATTATTTTGTAATGCTTTATTATATAAAGAATTGCAAAAATATTTACAGCAGCAATTTTCTTGGATGAGTCAGTAGTTTTTCACTTAAGTGTTTCATAGGTTAGAGGCACTCACCAGCTGTTCCACCTGAGACGCAGTGCACAAGAAGAGCCTCTCGTTCAGCCCCAAAGATGTGAAAACGGCTGTAGCATCCAGCTTGAGCTGAACTCTCTCTAACAAACATATAGCCAAGAAAGTTTAGATTTCTCATCAAGAAAACCCTTCAGCTCATCTTCGCAACTTATATTATACTTATTAGTTATATATATATCCTTGTGTGGATGGTATTGCATGGGATAAAACAAGTTCTAGATCTTAATTAAATATTTCTGCAATCCTATATGCCTTCACTGCACTCTAGTTTTATAGAGCGCTTCTGTGTTAAATCAAACTGTACATCAAAGTTTGATCCAGAAATCTTGCAGTAGAGTCTGATTTCATACCTCCTGAAGAGTTCATTTTGACCACCACATAGTCTCCACCTGGGTCCACCAAAACATCTATAATGTCCTGCACTGAGCAGTTCACAGGCAGCATCAGGGTCAGAGCATTGTGATCGGGTTTGAAAATCTCATACAATACTGTAAGCATGTTAAAGAGATCAATTACTGAGACGTCCCAATAATTATACAATTTTATATAATGTTTACTATTTTATAATATTACTCTATTGGTGTTCTGTCAAATTACATATGCAAAAATGTACTACAGAGATTGCTAAGAGAAAGCATGACAAATCATGCAATAATCAATAACAAAATGCAAAGAAGTTTGACCTTTATCTTGAGCTCTGATTGGATGGCATTTCCCAAAGGGATCCTCAGAAGTGGCAAACCAATCAAATTTTTGATTCGACTTAAAAAAAGGAAAAGCAAAGCAAAATATAAATAAATAAATAAAGTTAACCACTTGTAACTTGTATTAAATTCTCTAATATTCAAATGGTCATCCCTAAAGACATTTGACACTATGAGTTATCACATCTGCCGATATATTTCTTTTCTGCTGTTTGTGATTACAGTATAAACGAAGTGAAATAGGTTGCAACAGCTTCAGAAGTGAGTGTATAGTGTTTTATGTAGCTGCTGTCATTCTCATGCCTGGAATGTGATGAGTAAGAACTAGAACTTAAGAGTCAGGAACAGGTTGGCCACAACAGGCATGCCCAAAATATTTAACAGGACCTGCTCCAGGTCTTTGAGCATATTTATATTCAAATTTCTATTGTGCAACTAGAAGGTTGTACTCAATAATATATAACTGATGTTTAGAGAACTGTGGCAAAAATTATTAACCTGAACTATTTAGCAAGAGTGATTTTGCTAAATTTCATAAGAATGAAGTAGTTTACCTACCCCTAGCCATTACTTTTCCTGACAATCAAACAGTAAAATAATACATTACACTTGCCAGTCATGAACTAAATATAATATGGTGTGACTGTTTTCCCCAAACACACTATAATTTACCATGAAATCTCTGTAGATAGTTACAGACCCCTTACATAGCAAATGCTAGGGATGCTAATGCCAGAGAGTGGGGAGAAGATTTTGCCTTAGCCAATTAAACATTCACATCAGTTTAAAACTAAATGTCTCCCATAACTTTCATTTATTAAAGTTACATTTATGAATTAAATGCATTTAATTTTATCTCTGTGGTTTTATTAGAGACATAATTGAACTCACCTTCATAAGTGTTTGGCATCCGCTCTCTGGCCTGAAAGGAGAACGGACATGACTCATACTGTAAATGTACAAGGTTATTGAGTTTGTTTGTTTTTTATAATGAGTAGCTAATTCTCTTGTGAAATAATATTTTGTTCAAAAGGCCTGCTAGACAGGCAAATAATAATAATAATAATAATAATAATAATAATAATACAGTTTCATGAAGTGGTGCCAGCACTAAATACATAAACAAAGTCCCCTTTAATGCTAGTGTGTATGTTTCTTACGTACACTCTGGTTTTTCTCCTTTCCTTCAGCTGTTCTTTGAGCATGCTTGAGAGTCTTGTGTTATCAGTCACCTCTTCTTTCAGTTTCTGGCCCAAAAATGTAAACAATTATCTATCCTTTCTTGAGCATTATATTTCAATACCAAAATAAAACTATGTACACCCTATAGAGATACCAAGGTGGAAAAACTAGAAAAGGTTTTTCCACACAATTGTGAGCAAGATGTGATTACAAACACAATCAGGTAATTTGATCATCCTCTTTGTTTATACTGAGGATGACTAGAATTACAATGCAGGCAGGTATTTAAAATAACTTTTTTGAAAAAGAAGCTTTATACATACATTAAATAGAGTAAATGACCTCATGGTCTCAAACAATCTCGGTGAATAAATAAGCTGATTGCAACTGAGATTTATTAAGATTGGAAAACAAAAGATACTGTATCTCTTTGCCCTTAAGGCATTTAAACTGAAATGCAGTGACTGAATAAACAAACCTGCAGGAAGTGGGAGGCCAAAGGATCTTCCTTCAGCTGCGAACCACAAAGTGCCACCCACTGGCTCACTAGTTTGACAATTTTTTGTTTGGTGTTGAGAGAATAAGCTGCCTTTTCCAGCTCAGAGCCTTCAGATGACTCAGTGTGGTAGGTACATTGAAGGTTAAAGAAAATTAAGCTTATTTATTCACACAAAAGTTGTACATCTGGTGTATCTAGAGTTACAGAACAGGCAGAAGGTCAAGACAAGACTAGCTGTGAATATAAACTATACTGTTCTTACTAACTTTTCCCAACACTAGAGAATCAGTAGCAATATGTAGCACACAAATATAAGCATTAGATTTCATGAAACAAAGGAAATTAATTAAAAAATGGTAACGGGGGGAAAAAAAAGGGGGGCAAAGGCAAGGCCCACCGGGCCGCCCCCGGAAGGGGGATACTTGGTGTGTGAGAAGAAAGTCACTAACACATGGATCTGCAGAATCAGGTAACAAACACACATGCATATACACACATACACGAGTATTTGAGATTTTTTAAACATATGAATACAGATTTCAATTCTTAATGTTCCAGACTGCCCCATTAAGGTCGCAGAGTAAAATCTTCATATATAAAAGTTTTATATCTAAGAAATATGATGGATGAAGGAAACATGATTACATGTTTATAGGATATAGGTTATGTTATAGGAAAATAATCAACATCAGATTGGTCCAATGAGACCTAAAAATGAAGATGATTATTTCCCCATAAAACGTCCTTTTATACTAGAGATACACCGATACTAAATTTCTCAGCGATACTGATAACCAATTATTCAGAGTGATATCAGCCGATACCGATAGTTCTGCCATTTTTGGCTTCTTATAAATTAATAAAGATTCATTTAAAATAATTCTGAAAGAAATGCTAATAAAAATTTTATTCTCTCCAGTTCAACAAGTTGTTTCACAGTAACTGGTCTCATAAGCACAAACACATTACTCTAATTAACATAAACACAACTCATCTTCATTTAAATCTTTCAATGGTATACTGGCCCTTTAATTCAGCGCGAGGGCAGGGATTGACTCGACGTTGAAACTTCTGCATCGTAAAACGTACTTCTGGTGTAAAATGTTATCAGTGCTGAGATTACAGACATTACAAACTGCAGTTTTCTCAACATTCCACGCAAGAAACATCTTTACACACAGCACCAAATCCATGTGTTTTCCCGCCATCTTTTGATTGACACGATATAATCGGCCCTGATCATCGGATGTTTTTAAACTATCGGCCAATACATCGGTGCATCTCTACCATATACCATTACCATACCTTTTTTTTTTCAATAAATGTTAAGCATATCACAAACCTTCACCATATCACTGATCATATATATATTTTTTATTTCTGTTTATATTAGACTTAAATTATGTGTAGCATTGGACATATTATAAATGTATTAGAACAAGTGCATTAATATACAGTACAGTGGGGGAAATTAATATTGAACACGTCAACATTTTTTTCAGTAAATAATGAGGCTATTCACAAGAAATTTCACCAGACATTATATTTCCAGATTTCTTGAGTTAATACTAAAGAATTCACAACATTAAAGTCCATAAATAAAGTTATGTGTAATAAAGAGGAATGACAGGGGAAAAAAGTAACACATTAACTGAAATGTATTTAATACTTCGTGGAGAAGCCTTTGTTTGTAATGACAGCTTCAAGACACTTCCTGTATGAACTATTCTTCTGAATCCCTGGTCAGAAATCTTGTGAGGAGCTCCTGTGCGTGGCCGGTTGATGATGGAGTGATGTTGCTTCCATTTGAGGATAACAGCCCCAATGGTGCTTACTGGAGGATTCAGAAGTTTTGAAAGCTCTTTGCTTTTACCAATCATGAGATGTTTCTTGTGTGACACCTTGGTAATGAAACGCCTTTTTATAGACCATCAATTTACTAACTCAGCTGATATTAATTTACACAGATAGGAGGTAGAGTGAGGGAAAGAAGTATTTGATCCCCTGCTGATTTTGTACATTTGCCCACTGATAAAGAAATGATCAGTCTATAATTTTAATGGTAGGTTTATTTGAACAGTGAGAGACAGAATAACAACAAAAAAATCCAGAAAAACGCATGTCCAAAATGTTATAAATTGATTTGCATTTTAATGAGGGACATAAATATTTGACCCCCTCTGCAAAACATGACTTAGTACTTGGTAATGACTTAGTAATAACTTTTAATTTCCAATGCCCTGACTGAAGGAAGGAGGTTCTCACCCAAGATTTGACGGTACATGGCCCCGTCCATCGTCCCTTTGATGTGGTGAAGTTGTCCTGCCCCCTTAGCAGAAAAACACCCCCAAAGCATAATGTTTCCACCTCCATGTTTGACGGTGTTGATGGTGTTCTTGGGGTCATAGGCAGCATTCCTCCTCCTCCAAACACGGCGGGTTGAGTTGAAGCCAAAGAGCTCCATTTTGGTCTCCTCTGGTGGTCAGAGGAGACCATAATGGAGCAAATAAACCTACCATTAAAATTATAGACTGATCATTTCTTTGTCAATGGGCAAACATACAAAATCAGCAGGGGATCAAATATTTTTTTCCCTCAATGTATAATTACTTAGGATTTCAACTGCTTCCTTGCCTTACCTTATCCTGGAGAACTGCTTTTTCTTATAGTGTTCAATACTTTTTTCCTGTGTCATTCACTTCGTTACACATAACTTTATTTCTGGACTTTCATGTTGTGAATTCTTTATATTTCCAGATTTCTTGAGTTAATACTGATGTCACGTGAATAACCTCATTGGAAATATATTTACGAATTCAATACTTATTTCCCCCCACTGTAAATCTGTTATTTGTATTACAGCTAGCACTACTGTCAGCTACAGTGCTGTTATAGAAAAATAATCAAACCACCTGACCAATCAGATTTGAGAATTCAACAGTGCTGTGGTATAAAATATATTACTACACAATGAGTTTATTATTTTAGTAATAGTTCAGTTGCTGATAACAGAAGTATAAATGCTATGAAAGAAATTCTGCACATGCAGGTGTCACACCTATGGGATCACAGCCATTGGTATCCAGTTTAATTGTCTCCAGGAGATGTTCGAAAATCTTCTCTGGTGTTCCTGACATCACAGTATATCTGAGAATATATATATGTGTGTATGTAAATATGTATGCATGCATGTCCTCTCAGTCAACTGATTTTATTTGCAGCAGATCTCTTAACATGTGTAAATATTTGCATTAACATAAAAACATTCAACAACTGAGACATAAATTGAACACGTTTCACCAACATTTGACAAAAAGAAATGGAATAATGAGTCCTTGGAAAAAAAGGGGGGGGGGCTATATCTAGCTGCTTAAAGTACTACAGTGCATCTCATCCTCATGGACAGCATCAGATTTGTCAGTTCTTGGCGTGAGATGTTACTCCACTCTTCCACCAAGGCATTTGCAAGTTCTTGATCATGTCTGGGAGGACATACGGTTACATGTAATTTTCCACTGCAATGACAAAAGCAGTCCTTCCTGTCTCCCTGTAGCACTGTCTTAGACATCTTACATTACAGACTTTGCAGTTTATTGCTCTGGATACATGTGCAGTCCTCATGCGTCCCTGCAGCAGGACTATGGCATGTTCACGCAGGTGAGCAGGAACCTCAGGCATCTTTCTTCTGGTGTTTTTCAGAGTCAGTAGAAAGGTCTCTTTAGTGTCCTAACTTATTGTAACTGTGACCTTAATTGTCTTCTGCTTATAAACTGTTAGTGTCTTAAGGACATGTGTAATAATTGTTTATGGTTTGTTTTATATTTTTAATTTGGATTTCCTGCTTTTGACTTTAGTTCCCATCAGTTGATTCTGTATTTAATTGTGGATTGCTCTGTATTAAGCATGCCTGTCTGTGGTCTGACTTTTGCTATGGACAGTGATTACAGTTCTTGGATTAACCCCTTGGATTAACCCCAGCACAACAATAGGATTATGTTTTTGCATCCTCCAACACTCTACACAACTAAGAGTGTGCCTATTCCTCTGTTCACTTTTTATTTTTTTACTGCATTCATTTTTATTCATTTTAATTTTAAAGCTGTGATTTGTCACCAATCCTGTTTGTGATATTCATGGACAGGATATGGAGGCGTAGTCATAATGGGGAGGGGTTGCAGTTTGGTGGCCTGTTGATCTCATTCCTGCTTTTTG